>CM038221.1:72584839-73184839 GCA_021442155.1 Cymbidium sinense | reverse complement strand
TATATATATATATATATATATATATATATATATATATATATCTCTTAATTAAAAATAAAAAATCTCAATCACACGACTAAAATATCTTATACTACAATACTTATTTAAGTAAATAGTTGCTTTATTTATTTATTTTTTTATAAGATTTGAATTTCATGTATCAGCTACAAAAAAAAAATCTTCTTTCATCATCATCCTTGATATGACACTAAAAATTATAATAATCAAAGCACCAATCTTGATATCAAAAGTAATATGATCCTAAGTCGAAATTAGTCCAGATCAAACGTTTAAAATATCATTGGAAATTTAGGGATATTAGTTAAATTCCTAAATAATTCCTAAACATAGAGTGTTTATTATCAAATCGAAGCGTCTTGATGAAGAGATTTAAGTCTCTTGATTTTGGCTAAGAGAAGTTTTAAAGGCGAAAATCCTCCAAGCATAATCGTTACCACCACTCGGATTAGCCGACCATCGCCGTCGGTATCATCCGATCATACATCGCGGTTATCATCGATCATGGGTTGCCGTATTCGCGTCGTCGATATCAACCACGGTCAATTCTCTGGGGCGACAATCGTGATCATTCTTCTTTATGATAATCATTCATTATCGGTCATTTGATCATCAACATCAACTACCATATGGGTCATTACTCTCGGTCGTGGTTCTTTAGCTTCATTATCCCGTGTCGCCCACTTATTTTCAAGTATTGCTAACCCTCCTTGATATATCATTATTTGTTGCTTCTCATTACCCTAAAAAATATTTAAAAAACATATGCGTTTAAGGTTTTTCTGGTATATTTTCTCCCCTTAGGATTTACGAAATTTATGTGTGTATTGGATTATATAATAAAGCTAAGTCATAAATTTTTATTCTATCGTAATTAATTTTTTAGCACGTAATAATTTTTTAAAATTTTTTCCGACATTTTAATGAATTTAAAAATTTGCAAACTCAGGTATGTATATAAACAATCTTTTAATTTAAAATTTCTTGACTTTTAAGTATAAATTCTCAATTATTTAGCTGAAGTGGCTTATACTTTGAAATATATTTTTAAATTTGTTGAGAGAGAAGTATAAATTTGCGATAATAATATTGGGCTCTTTTATGCATCAATCTTATTTTTTTAATAATAATGATGATATCCTATTTTAAAATATGAGATTTGATTTGATTTGACAATCATTCTGTTACAATAGAGTACTAAATTATTTAACTTACCGATTACCAGTTTTTTAATTTATTGATTTTATGGTCAAGCAACTACGTGGCTCGTCTGAGAACCATTAATTCATTGGCCCGTGTTGGAGCTCAACATCTCAAAAAAAAAAAAAAAAAAAAAAAAAAATATATATATATATATATATATATATATATATATATATATATATATATATATATATATATATATATATATATATATATATATATAAAAAATATATATATAAATAGTTTAATCAGTTAGCCCGAATTATAAAAGAAAGTGAAAAAAAACTGGTAATCGGTATGTTAATGAGTTTAATCACACATTGAATATTTTAAAAAAATGAAATTTAAAATATTAAAATTTCATTTTTATTTTTTAACTTAAAATTTAAATTAAATTTGTGGAGCAGTTCAATCTAAGAAAAAATTATGTCAAAAATATCTTGATATAAATTATATTAAAATAAACTTTAAAATTAATTAATAAAATTTAATAATTTTTAAAACATTATTTTGACATAATTTTGACATATTTTGACATAATTTTTAAAACATTATTTTGCCAATGAAAATATCGCATTTAGTTCTTGTAAAATTTTAAACATATAAAAAAGTATAATGATGTAGAAATAGAAAATTGTTAACCCTCACCTACATTTAAAGTTTTGAGTTGAAAGAAAAAAAATAAATATTGATATTATTGTAACTTAATTTTTATTATATTTGATTTTTTTTTAATATTATTATTTAACTTGAAGAAAGAGTTATAAGAAAATATACTACAAAATATTCTAAAATACATTATATAAAAATATTATGAGAATGAATATGCTACTTAATGTTGATTATCCTTCTGTCTTACTATTTAAGGTGTGTCAATTTTTCTCTAATTATAATTTAAGAAAATAATGAAATTCATCAATCCATGAATATAATAAAATTGATATCGTTTTCTTTTGATTTTTTTTTTTTAAAATTTTAGTTTAGAATAAATGCAAAACTATACAGCTTTCGGTTCTTCAGATCCATCCAAGCCCGCTAGAAAAGCCCACTAATTAAAACAAGTCCAGTATCTCAAAGGTGAACAGCACATAGGAGCATCTCAATATTGGACTTCTACAAGTTTTAGATGAGGAATCAAATGGGCTTCGATTGGACATATGGTATCATAATTAAGGGAACGTTTTATGCACCGATCAAAATTTTAGAATGAATTTCAAAATATTTTTAATTACTTTAAACAAAGTTTAGTATTAGTTACCTATATATTATCATATTAAAGTATATCTAAAAATTTTAAAGCCCATCCTCATCTTAGAGAAAAATTTAATTAGAATATGCCAACATAATTTTTTTTTTTTAAAAAAAAATTTTAAGGGAAGCACCAATTACAAATTATATTTAGAATTGAGTCAATTAGATTTATTAGATCAATCATTATAGAGAACTTAATTGAACTCTTCATGAAGAAAGATAAATCTAACCTAGCCAAAGAACATATGAATTCGGTGAAAAAAGTAGAGTAAGATATGAAAACATTATTAAATATCATGAATACAAAAAATTTCATAATTTTTATTATGGACATATTTTATGGATAAAATTTAACCTCACTCTTGGTGGATCGAGAATCTCATTTTTGAATCCCTAATTTTATTGCCTCCTGAAATCATCAAGTCAGGTATTACCAAATATATTAAGTCATATAAATCATCATTAACTTGAAATTCATGAATAATAAAATGACTTGATATAATTAGTGTAACCTTTAAATCCATGATTAAACTAAATTAAACACTAAAATATCTTAGTCCATCTTGGAACCCATTGATTAAACTAACTCTTATTAGCTCTAGTTAGCCTTGAAATTTGAAAGCTAGATTATGACATGGTAAATCCTAATCAAATTAAAATTTCATGCATTAGATAAGAGTAAACTCTAAAAAAAACCTTTTTGTCATCTTTAAAAACCATAGGCAAATCTTAGTAAATTTTTAAATGAAATGAATTGAAGGAAAAGTACTTTGATAAATGATAATACAAACAACTATAAAATTAATTATCATTCCTAATCTCATCTTGAAGAATCAAATGTTCTTAAAATTGACTAACAAATTATATATTTGTTATATAAGAAGAAGATTTCTCTCATCATTTGTTATATGAGAAGAAGATCTCTCCTGTATCATTAAACTTTTTTGATATCATAAAAAATTTAATTTTTATCCTATTAATAAATTTACTTAGACATCTTCATAAAAAACTAGGGCTTGTTTATGCCAATAAATTCATAGCAAAAGATATAGATTTGATCATGTCAATAAACAACTTAAACCTTATAACTCAATCTTAAAGCTTAATACTTGATTTATAACACTTGCTACAAATTTCTTAGCAACTAATTAATAGTTTTTCTTTTAGTAGACTCATGCATGCCTTAATGGTGAAAACTTAAGACCTAATAGTTATAGAAAAAAAACTCTTAATATCAACACTGTAATCTAAGATATAAATGATTTATTGCATAGATAATCTTAAGTAGTGGAGTAAATAACCATGCCAAAGAGTTGGAAGAAAAATACTTTCTTAAGCACTTAATCTTATGGGCCATAATAAGCTCTTTGATATATTACTTGTAATAAAAAAAAGATTGCGAATACTTCCCATAGGGTCGGCTACTGATATTGAGAGCACAGGTGTGCTCGCACGTTCGCACACACGTGCTTGGAGTGTAGCTAAATTAAGATGACTCATACTTGACTTAATATATATCTCATTGAGCTAATGAGCTTAGTTCAATCTATCCTCGACCAAATTCATCAACTCATGATCAAATTCATTAGCTCATTTAAAAGAACATTATTATAAAATACTCATAAATTATATTATAATTTTATGATTTAGCTATAAACTTATTTAAAAGAGTATCATTTTTTCTTGTCTTAATGAATTTATTATATAACAAGCCACAAAACCTTCATCCCCTCTCCTGAAATAAGCATTAAACCCTCTTTTTGGTCAAAGAAGAATATATTTTAGTCATAATTTTGGATGAGATTTGAACATTAACCTTTTTTTTAATTGCAAGGGAGAGATAGTATCGTCTAACCCAAGGATGATAGTGAGGCTTACTTGAGAAGATGGAGAATAGAATTCAATTTGATAAACTATAGGGTTGGTTTGAGCATGGCCTAGCTTTATGGTCTAAAAAAGCCTAAATTTTCATGTTTTTGTATTCTTTCATACCCGATTCTTAATTTCTCAGAAGCCAAAGTTAATTGATTTAGTTTGCTCGGACTAAACAAGATCTTCTTTGGTTGATCAACTTAGTTCAAGATAAATTTAATCCAAATAAATATAAGTGCATTGATTATTCTTGTATGGGTGCAGGAAGCTTTGCTGTTTCAGATTATGCTTATAAAATCATTATATTTCCAACTTGCAACCTTATAAGGCATATTTGTACATAAGAGTAAACCAATATATTGGGTGGTGACTTAATTCATCATAGATAATTTAGCAATATTGCTGAAAATGATCTTATTTGAATAAATTAAAAGTGCATTGTCCCCCCAACTTTATTAAATTATTTCAATAAAGCCCCCCTCATGATCCAAAAAACAATAAAGAGACAGAGCCACTAATTTCATATGTTACATGGAGAAACTTCACTGAAATACTGTAGTTACACCAATTTGCAGTGTCACATAGGATTCATACAAGCATAATACTTATTACTTATCCACACGCACATCATATATAAAAATCATACAAAAATAGATCACATGGAAGAACTTCTCTTCTCTCGAAATTATTATATTTCCTGCAATATATATATATAAATGAGAAGGCTAGCCTCCCAGACTTGTTCTCACCGTTCCTGTCGTATACACTCGACTGTTGCTGCCAACATAGGATAATTTTATGCCTATGGGATTTGATATTGATATTTGATGATAATAAGGATAGTTCTTCTGTGTTCCGAGGATCCTAACGAAGCACGAATCTTGAAAATTGGGAATGGCATGCATTCTAGAAGGAACATTAATGATGAAATCTCCGAACTCATCAGTTCTTCCATAGGCAAAGTTTCTTCTCTTCATCCTTCCTTCATCAGTTTTACATGCAACAGCCAGCTTTACACCTTTTTTTTCTCATGCAAAGTTGACGTCAGATGGTAAAAATATATATACTGCTTCAACAGTATAGTTAAATTTATTTAAATTAAACAACAAGTTTATTTACTTTAAAAATAAACTAAGTGAGAACATGAGAAGTTTTTTTTGTACGCGAACACTGACACCACAGGAATATGTAATTAAATGCAATCATTAATTGTTATCAAGGCAATCTAAGCCTTATAAATCAGCACTATAAGACTGTTTGTGTTCAGATAAATTTGGAATGATAATTTTTAAGTACCAGGGTTGAGGAAAAACAATACTAATTAATGGGGTTGAATCCATGATGGCTTAGCTAATAAGCTGGTCTTCTACCCTCTAGTTGTTGAGGGCAGAAATTTCTTTTTCTATACCTTTCCTTAGTTGAGATAGAAAACTGATGACCACTCCCTCTCATCTTCCCATGACAAAGATATACAATCCTAATCGACAAAGACTATCCACTTGTAATATATATATATATATATATATATATATATATATATATATATATATATATATATATATATATATATATATATATGTTCCACCAACCAGGTGGAATAGTTAGATCAATTCAAGTTGTAAATTTTTTTGAATTTAAAGATAATTAATTATTCAAAAACATCCAAAAAAATTACATTTATACATCAAGACATCAAATTTTATACATGCCACGTTAATTCAATGATTAGAGTGTTATCTATTGTATTAAAAAGACTCAACATTTCAATTCTATAAAACGTATTAATCTGTTCTATAATTTTGTATAAAATAAAAATTTAACTTGAAAATTTCAAATATAAAATCATGATAGAATTTATATATACATTTATTATTTTTAAAAATTACTTACAATTTCATAATGAAAAAGGTTTTCTACTAATTATCTGACAAATAGTTATTAATGTGCTTTCATACCTTTGGCGCTAGAAGTGATGAGATGATTAGTGGTTGAAGAAAAGTGACGAGCTTGGTATATAAGAGATCCGGTGATAAGCACAGAGGAGAGCCTTTCCTCGCCGTAGCCTGCGAGCCGAACCAGCTCAGTCCTCCACAGCTTCCTCATCAGATTCTCCTCCGCCGTCGCCGCCGACAACGATGACCGGAAGAAGGAAACGGAGAGAGTGAAAAGGACGAAGATGGCTGACGTGGACATGGTTAATGACATTGAGATTCCTCCAGATTCGTGCAGTCGAAGCTTATGTGCTTGCTATGAACTCACCAGCAGATGAAGGAATATAAGTTGGATGAGTTAGGAGACGGCAGATATATGGAGACTGGAGAGTTGGTTTGATGGATGAAGAATGCCCTTTGACCCCAGAACTTTAGCGTATTGGCGAAGGAAAGACAGTAGCGCTTTTGTAAATTAAGAAAAAAAAAATTGTTAGACCTCTCACAATATATAAGTCAATGTGAGTTCGTGTACACAAAATATGATATGTATTGTCCAATTATTTACTTATATATAGGGGGATTTATATGTTTTTACAGTTAATATCATTTATATCAAAATGAACTGTTGAATCATCACTTAGAAGATTGTAATTGTATACGGTTATGATCATATATATGATCCAACAAAGTTTTAAATATTTTAGTCTAGATGTATGATATTAGTGCGTACATGAATTAGCCATTCTCCATATATACTTAGCATTACAAATTAATCTAAATACAAAGAAGAACTTATAGAATATTTAATGATTATATGTTGTTTTTTTAAGTAAGTTTATATTAGTTGCTTCGATTGTTTTGATACAAATCCCTAATAAATAACATATATGAATTGTTGATCCTTGGTTCTGTCTCCCGCAAGAAAATTGCTCCCGCTCAGCTTCACAGCAATCGCTCCCGCTCTTGGTTCGATCTCTTCAAAATCGCATGGTGATTGAAGGCCTCGTTATACTCATCAGAGCGTAACTAGATTGAAATTCATCCAAGGTGCTTCAAAATATCAATCGTTATGCTCATCAGTGTGTGATGGGCAAACCAAAACAGTTCCGATGTTATGCGGGGATGACGCCGCATAGAGGGACGACGAGCATTTGACAAGCTACCAAGCTCGTCGATAAGAGATGGATTCATGATCGTTTGATTAATTAATCAAACAAGCTTGAACACTTTTGAATACTCGATTAGTAAATGAACAAGCTCGAACAACTCATAGCTTCGATTTGATTATGTTCGTGAGCGTATCATTTATGTTCATGAACAAGCTCGTTAAGAAGCTTCGATAAGGCTCCGAACATACCATGAACAATCTTGTTTAATGTTCATGAACATACTTGCCATTTATAAAAAAATGTAAACATTAATTAAATAAAAATATATGTATATTTATATGAATTTAATTTTAATATTATATAATAAAAGCATAATATTTCTTAATTTTAATTTTAATATTACATAATATATATTAATCTATTTTAAGCGATTCACCCAATCACCTAAGTCCTTAATAGTTAAAGTCATCGGTTCTCGGTATTGGACTCGTCGTTCGACCACTTTCGGCCCTCGGCGCTCGTCCGTCGTCCGTTTAATGATGGACGGCCGATCGGCCCGATCCCGATAACCCTAAGCGAGTAAGCGGCTTAAGGGACCCTAATTCTCCCTTTCTGCCTCATTTCTCTTTTTGGTTCTTCCCAACTCCAAAGCCACAAAGAAAACCCTAGAGGGCGAGGCTAGAGGCCGGAGCGGAAGAAAGATTTTGGATTCTTGATAGAGTTTCGTGGTATATTTTGTGGCCAAGGTAAGTGATTTATTAATTTGGTTTAGGTTTATGTCGAGTTCGAATGAGAGGAATCATGTTAGGTGTCATTTCGTGAACTCTAAGTAATGAGAGGAAAATCTTTGTGGAGAAGTTTGATTGGTTTATTTCCATTATGTCATTATTTATAGTTATCCAGTTATGCTCAGAGGAATTTTTGTTCGGCAATGTTAAGTTTATGTTTGACAGTTTGAGATTTTGGGTTATGCCCTCTTTCGATTTTCTTCTGTTGCAATCGGTGTGCTTTATGTTTGTAACACATTTTTTGTTGGTGGTTATTTCATATTTGGTTATTTGGCTGAGGTGGTTGTTTCTATGATCAATTCTAATGACGTGGGTAATAATGAGCTTCTTTTGCTATATTGTTGCATATTCCGGCCTTTCCCTCTTTGATTTGTCTTACGGGTGGTTTTAGGTTATCGATTCTTCTTGGTGGTTATTTGGTTAGTGGTGTTTTGGCTCTTGGTTATGGTCACGCTTTACATTCGGGGTTATTTGCTTGGATTCGATCTTTGGAATGGTTGTTTCTATTACCAATTTTAATCAATTTTGTACTTATTACCAATTGAATCAATCAAATCTTTTTTGTGTTGGCTTGGTTTTTTTGACTTGGTGTGCTCTAGAGCTCAAGCTGAGCAGTCTTGGCTCGGTTTGGTTGAGTTTTGACCTTATCTTTGAAGATAGGCCTTTATTACAATGGGTGTGATGGGGGACGAATTATATGATCTTTTTTACTTTTTATATACTAATTATTGCTCAAACATTATTTACTTTTCATTGCTCATCTTTGTTTACTTTTTATATTGAAGGTATGTCTTCTAGTCATTCAAAGGAAGATGTCAGTCCTATAGGACCTACTGTTAGTCCTATACAGGTGCCTATGAGAGAGTTTAGTGTAGGGTCCTCATCGAGCCCAATAGTAGTAGAGATGCATATGAGAAACATAATTGTACCAATTGATGACAATCGACAGAGAAAAAAAAGTAAGAAGAAAAACATCATCGATGGAATGATTTTACTTTGATCAAACTCAATGATGGTACCGAGAGGGTACAGTAATCATTGTAAGCATAAGCTTACAAAGAGCAAAGGTGTGGCTACACAACAAGTACATTTGCTTCATTGTGGTAGAGGATGGTGCACCAAGGGCAACTTAATCTTTCAATTCAACCATCTATGATTGCGAAAATTACCATTGACTCGTGAGTGCTTGTAGTTGCTAATTGGAGATATGATCATGCTAGATAAGGGAATTAATTTCTCATATGATAATGGTACATGAGTTGCCATTTAAATTTGTAGAATATGAGATGTTCAACATTGTCATGAAAGCTGCTAGTCCACATTATGAAAGGATTTCACGGAATGTTATGAGAAATGATTGTGTAACAAGTTATGAAATTGGAAAAAAAAGATTGAAACACTTATTAGATAGCATCAATAGAGTTAGTGTCACAACTGATCTATGGAAATCTGGTCAAGATATACATTATATGGTCTTGACATGTCATTTTGTAGATGCTGATTGGAATCTGCAAAAAAAGAGTGCTTAATTTTGTTGATGTGCCTCATAGAGTAAAGAAACATACATGACATATTGTATAAGTGCTTAAATGATTGGGGCATTGAAAATAAAGTTGCAACAATAACAAGAGATAATGCAAAGATACAATACATTGGCGTTAATATGTTGAAAGTTAGTCTAGTTCCACAAGAAACTTCCTCTTGGTGGAAGAATTTTTCATGTGTGCACATATCTTGAATTTGTTAGTTCAAGATGGGATTTCAAATTAAAAGTACAATTGATTTGGTTAGAGATACAAATATGTGACCGCTTCACAAAGATCGATTAGTGATGAGATAGCTAACATTGCATTTACCTAAAAGAAATTGATTTTAGATTGCATGGAATGCTACTTATGCAATGTTATCTTCTCTAGAGTTCAAGGAAGTTTTCCCAAGGTTTCAAGATAGAGATCCGGTTACACTTTATGTCCAAGTCAAGAAGATTGGGCAAAATTAGAGGATGTTTGTTCTTGAGCTTTTTAGTCAAGCCACATAATTGATATCAGGTTTACTTCTAAACTTTACATATTTTCTAATTATTACTGCAACTCATTTACTTTATAGTCACTTAAATTAATTTAATTTTTTAATTATCATAGGTTCCGAATATCCTACCTCTAACTTATTTTTGTCAGAATTGTGGGGGATCAAAGAGATGTTGGATGACAATTCTCTTAGTGGGAACCCACATGTTAAGGAAATGGCAATCCAATGAAAGGAAATTTGACAAATATTGGGGAAGTTGCAATCTTTTAATTTCGTAGGTGCTTTTTCGCAAATAAATGAAGATGATAAATTTTGCATTCAACTCTATGTACTCAAGAAATTGCACGATGCACATTGGTGAGGTACGCCAAAATTTATATGAACTTTATAATGAGTATGTTGAGGATTATAGAGCTAATAATGCAGACAAGATTGTTCTAGAAGGTGATTCAAGTTGTGTTCCAGGAAGTGTTTGTAATTTTAAGGGGAGGCCAGTATATGGAAAGAGGAAGTATGAGACTTACATCGTAAGACATTACACTAATCAAACAAGCTAACTGAGCTTGATGTTTATTTGGATGATGGGGTTGTCATTCAGAGTGAGAACTCAAATAACTTTGATTGCTTAGGTTGGTGGAAGGCAAACAATGTTAAATACCGTATTTTATCAAGGATGGCCTCTGATATACTTTCTATTCCAATAACATCCCTCGTAATCAACTTTTAGTGTGTGGTAGAGTCATTGATCAATATCGTGCTTCTTTAGATACAAAAATAGTTCAATATTTATTATGTGGGAGTGACTGGTATCGTAGTTTCTACAGAATTAAAAGAAAGGCAAAGGTTAGTGGCTAAATTTAATTTACTATGCATTACAAATTTAGCTATTTTGACATTAATATCTATGTAAATTATGTTGTGGAAAAAGAGGAGTTGAAAGAAGTTCTTTTACCTTGAGATGTCATGGAGTCAATATTTGGAACTTTGAAATGAAACTCTGAATTTGAACTAATTTGATGTATTATTATTTTTTCTCTTGAACTCTTTATGAAGTAATCGAATGTCATAAGATTAGTACTTATTTTTTCATATCGAAGATGGTGCTTAAGCATTTAGCTTAAACTTTCAAATTCTTCGTGTACGCTTCGCTTATGCACATTAATTTTATAAATTTTTGTTATTCATGAATGCTAGATGCTTATTTATGCACATTTACATAATTACATTATTCTTTATGGTTGAAATAGTATTGATCCAGATTGGCAATGAAAGCAATGATGATATTATTATTCTAGGTTTCTATTTGGGAGTGATTGTTGTAATGAATGATATGTACCATAGTAGTAGTTGCCCTTCTCTTTTAAGTATTGTAGCCATTATGTTGAGGTCCCATTAAAATGTATTTGTGAATCAGGATGATGGTACTTACTCTATAGAATTTGGATCTTCAATGTAATGTTTGTTGCCCTTTCTTTAGAGTTGATGGTAGCTACTAGATACTATGTGATGCATAATTTTTATCCGAGCGAGCCAATATTGGTTGATCACTTGATTGTACTGCCATATTGAATATTGGTAATGTAGTGGTTGATAGGCTTGCAATGATTGGTAAGCCCATTTTCAGACAATTGGCTGCTGTTCATTATTTGTGATATCTTTGATTAATGGTTATTGAAAAGGCAATAATGTCACACCATTTTTATATGGTTTGGCACCGAACTGATTGGTTTGGCCGATTCAAGGTTATTTAAGGTTTTGTTCTTGTGATTTTAGAGTTGATGGACTCAAACATGATGAGTGATTTCACATTTATGTCAGAGTTTTTTATGCATTTGGTTAAGATGCAAATAGAAAATTGGTTTGAAAACTAATTTGAACTAGTAAAGCTTCATCATTGTTATTCGAAAGAACAAGAAATTTTGTTCGAGATGTGTTAATTTTGTTACAGATACTTATATGTGTGAATTTTATGTTACGTTGAAAGTTGGAATGTTAATGATGTCATTTGGTATTCCCCTACATTTCTATCTTTTTTTTTCTTGGTGCATTTGAGCTTGAACTTTGTAATTAATTTAAGTCTGGATTCACATAACTTGCCTACTCATTTTTTTAATAATTTTCAAGATATTTGATGGGGATTTGAGAGCTTAGACTAAAGTCATCCTACTTAGAAAGTCTTTTGAGATTTAAAAGAATGAATCAATTTGTCCCAGAGGTCTTGTATTGCTCATGATAGGAGTTTCCATCTCTTGATGTCCAATTCAAAGGTCTTGTAGTTGTTCCCACTCATCTCTTAAACTGAGGACTTGCATCTTGAACTTATTCTTGTTTTCTTTATTTCAAATTTTATTATGCGTGCAACAAGAATTAGTTTAAATGTTAGATTCTTTACATTATTTTAATTAACTTTTTGGTTGCATTGAAATTTCTACTTACTGCATGAACATTTAATTTTCTTTGAATTTATTTATATCTACGAGAAATTAGGAAAGATATTTAACTTTCTTTGATTTTTTTTGTGTTGGATAGACTCATTCTTATTCTTTTCCATTGATATTTCTGATTGCCATAATTTTGTTTTCACGGTTGGTCGGAGGTGAACTTTTAAGATTAAATTTTCTGTTTTTCACGGTTCGATCGGAGAATTGAACTTTCAAGCTGGTTAATTTTTGTATTAATGGTATTTTAATACTCTTTATTGACATCTTTGAGTTGGACTGAGCCGATTGAAGCGGTATTCTTCCATTAAACTTATTTGAGTTCAGAGCTCTAAAATGAGAAACAAACAAAAGTGGTAATCTGCTTGTTATACTACTTGTTATACTACTCATAAGGTGGTAATCTTCTTTAGATTTCTTATATAATTCCCTGCATAATTCTTGTGTGTATAATTCTAGGAACCGAAGTTACCGAAGGATGGAACTTACAGCAACTGGCAACTGCAGCTCAGAGTGTTCAGTGTTGGGATATGATATATGTCTACCTCCGGTCCTCCATTAAGCTGGTTGGCCTTGCCGCCTTGCTGCAGTTTATCTCCTTCATTTTCTTTTGCTGTTGGACTATTAGTTAATGTAATTTTATTTTATTGTACTTAGTTTTAGTCTATTATCTATTTTCTTTTCTTTGTTGGACTTTGTATTTTTTTTTATTAAATGTAAAAAATTTCTTTTACCTAAATAAAGTAAAATTTCTTCTTTTACAAATTTATATTGTCTGTTTATTCATGATTGTTAAATGCTTATTTTAAATACATTTATTAGTTCATTTAGGCTCGTTAAGGCTCATTAAAGCTCATCAAGGCTTGTTTAGGCTGGTTTACTTCTTTCGTTAAGGCTCGTTCAAGCTCGTTAAGCTTTAGGCTTCGTTTACTCGCTTATAAGGCTCGTTCAAGCTCGTTAAAGGCTTGTTTAGGATCGTTTATTTGCTTTCGATGGTCGTTAAGGCTTGTTTAATTATTGCGTTAAAGCTCGTTAAGGCTTGATAATGGTGCTCGTTAACTCGATTAAGCTCGTTTATAATTCCAATCAAGCTACTCGATAAGAGCTTCGATTAGCGTAAATGAACCAAACACAAATCAAGCTTGAACATCGGTTGCTAAATGAACCGAGCTCGAAAGCAAGCTCAAACGAGCTCGAACCAGCTTCGAGCCGGTGTGCTAGAACTCAACGAAAGTCTTGGCTCGATTTGGTTTGGTTCGTTTGCAGCCTAATACTATTAAAATCTTGTAATTTTATCAAATTTTTGGGACTTAAATTTAAAAATTAATTGGGTATTAAATTAAATATAAAATATGAGATCCTAAAATATAAAAAATTCACAAATATTGAATTTAAATGGGCACCATAAGTATTTTTATTATATAAGATTATACTATGTGAAAATGGGTTCATTCACTTAGTTCGTCACCAAATGAATGATGCAATTTTGTTGCTTCATATATTAAAATAAATAAAAATACCCAAGTGAAATGTAAGCAAAATTTGAGATTAGTATTAGGCTCATAATGGACTTGCAATAAATTTAAACCTAATTTTGAATAAAATAAGGCTTGAAGTGGGATTAAAAAATGAACTCAAATTGAGTTTGATGTCTTTAATGTGAGCAAAAGCGTGACTAGAATGTCAACCAATAAACACTGAAGTTATTATAATTTATTCCAGGTTAATAAAAAATAATTTCAATTGAACATAATTAAATATGGAGAACTTATACGAAGCTTGATAACTTACTTGAGCTAGTTGAAAAGTGTCGAGACAGTTTAATGAGATACACAAAGAATTTGATACATAATCGATAACTATGAATATAATTCTTATTATGTGTCAATTTAAATGACTTAAAAGAAAATCTAATTGGATTTGTAATCAAATCACAAGAGACTTGTAATAAGCTCGAAAGCTAGCATTCAAATACAAATGCAATTCGAACCAAACTTATAAAAAATGTGTAGAAAATTGAATAGCTTTTCAAGAAGCATGAACAGAAAGTTTCAACAAATAATTGGGGAGCATTGCATTACATATCAAAAGAACAAGCAAGTGTTTGAATTCATACTAGCATACTTGAAAGAGATATGCTAGCTCATATAGAAAAGAACAAGAGCTAATGATGATTAATAAAGATTTAAAAGTCTATCAATGTGCATAAGTTAAGCAATCATTTTACCTTATACAACTCACTATCAAGTTTAATATAAGCAAAGTTGTAATATTTCAAATCGAAAATATAAAGTATTATGCCACCGAATTCACTACACATTGTATAAGCGAACAAAATGAGTTAATTAAGGCTTCAATTGAATCCTTGCATTTATTATGAAGTATGATTAAAACTCAAATTCAATATTTTAAAATTATGCAAGCATTCTTAAATACACCTGCATGAGCTCCGACCGAAAAACTTTTATTTCAAATTAAGATTGTATAAAGTAAAGAATGCTAGGAATTTCTAACAGAAAATCCTAAAATTGCACAAAAAACATTACAAAAATATAAGAAATCTTGTACTACATTTTGAAGATTACCTCAGGGATATTTTTATCTGATGATTGAATGCTTTTGAGTGGGAAAAGAAGCCTTGAATGAGCCTAGATCTTTCCTTTCACTCTAGGATGATGCGTTCTCCAATCGATGCCACTTCCTCGTCGAAATCCACTTAGTTTTGGTGTTTTTCACCCCAAACTCAAGTGAGAATGATTGCTGGTTGGTTTGGGAGCTCTAAGGGATGAAAATGAGAGGAACATAATGCATTTTGCTTCTTTTAACTCTTTTGATTTGAATGTGGCCGAAAATCCACCTTTTTTGAATTTTTGGCTCCAAAGTGTTGTCATTTGTCTTGGGGTGGTTGGGATGGATGATTAAATTGAGACTTTGATTTGCTCAAAGTCCTCTTTTCTTTCATATGATCATTCTTTGAATGCTGGATAAGTTAAATGCATGTGATGGGGAGAATTAAATGAGAGTGGGTAGAATTTTATGTGGGGGAGGACCCATAATTGGGTTGGGTTTATTTTGGGCTGATCTCAAATGGGTTTGGGTTGGGTTTGATCACGATTTAAACTTAAACTAGTGTCGAGGATCTGGAGTTGCTTCTGGTTTGAATCGGTCACATAACAAAACCTAAAATCTAATTATTTTAAGAATTTGAACTTATTAAAATATCTAAGCTAATTACTTATGATAGTAGATCGATTCTGTTGAGCTATGAGTGACAATCTAAAGTTCTTAAATATATGTATTAATTTCTATCCGGATGGTTGTTGAATGATGATTTCAACTAGAGGGGATACTTCCATCAAAAATGTGATTCTAATTTCAAATTAAATTAACTTAAATTAAATATCAATCTAAAAATGCTTAAATGAAACTCAATCTAAAAACTTAAAGCTAAAATCTAATCCACTTTTGTATTGTTAAAAGTAAAATTCTAGAGTCAAAGTTAAAACGTGTTATACTATGTTCACTCTCAATCAATCTCATGCTAGAAGCTGACGTGTCCCTGCTAGCTTTGATGGGCTCACATGTTACATTGAATTTGATGGTGGTTGTCACAATGGAACTATTATATTACAATCACGATTGAATGCTCTCCAATGGCTATCCTTTGAGTTGCATCATTATGATAGGAAATGACCCTGTTCTAAGGTCTTAAGATTGTCTCCTGACAAACACCACTGTGACAAGGATTTCTTGACCGTACATGTGTTCATAATCCTTATCTGTTGTATCCTCGACTAAGTAGACCAGAACCCGAGATAAGAACTATGGGATCTAGATCACATCATCATCCCCAACCATCCACTTTAAGCTAATGTGATGGTTTCAAATTCTAAATCTAAATTCTAAAACTCCACATTGTTGCTACCTTGTATTTTACATTTAGCTCATGAGCTTTAATCAAAAGTTCTCTCTCTCTAGAGATAATTAATATAAGCTTTGCATATGAAACCTCGAACCATATCTAAAGTCCTCACAAAATGAGGGTGGAATCTTTGGATAGTGTCTTATCTACTATTCCATCTGCCTTTTGAAAATTACACCAACACTAAAATCATACTCTTCATTCGAGAGTGGCAATTTTGCATAAATCTCTAATGATTATCATTAGATCACATGCTTAATATGATCATTAATATTTCTAAGATAAGTTTATTATGTTCAAAACTTCATTGAACTTTAAAACTCATGAGGATTAATAATCTCCCTTTTTATTGATGTAGAAGATACTTATATTGTTTTTAGTGGGGGCTAAGTAAGCAAAAAGCTCCCTAAAATTACAAGCTATATTTAATTGATAAATAAAAGAGTTCTATCAATGAGATTTATGCCAAGGTTAAAGATATTCTATATTCATTATTGTGTAATAAAAAAATTATGACACTAGAGAGATAACATTACATTTTAGCTTCGTATAATAATTTTGCATAAACAAATAAATAAACAAATATGACATTCAAGGAACTAGAATTTTTATGTGAAAAACAAATAAAAAAACTATGAGCTTGACCTAGATGAAATGATCCACTATATTGACAAAAATAAAATGATTGCTCATTCAATCAATTGGAGAAGACATGGTCATAATGTATAGAACATGAGCTTGATCTCTTGTGATTGTCGATGAGGATGTTGGAAAAGTATAGAAGAATGAGAAGACAAAATATTAGCAATTGTGACTGGGTAATGAAGTCAAGTAATGACAATCAAATGATAATGGCTAACAAAGATGATTGAATGATAATAATTGGGTGATGATAATCATGATAATGATTAGATGATAGTTGAATGACGATAGATGGGTGGTGGTAGATAAACAATATTGTTAAGCAAAGAAAGTTAGATGATGATAGTTACGAGGTAGTTGTTAGTAGTAATTATTGGTGGCAAACATTAGATAGAGCTCTAGAGTGCTTCAAACCACTAAGCTCACTCATTTTTAGTCTAAATTCTTGTTTATAAGAAGAACATGAGTTTATTTAATTTTTTAGATAAAGTTCTAATAGTTTTGACAAATTCCTAATATATTTCATAGTATAATTCATGTTGATGGTGATAATTATATATCATTCTTTTAATGTTTAAGTACTTCAATGCTTTAAGAATAAAATATTTTGCTAAATTTTTTTCTCGGATGTAAGCATATAAAAATAAAAAATTATTTAATCGGTTAATTATGCATTAAAATTTTTAACTGTAAGTATTTGGTTTAGGCTCATTAGAATTTACATCACAACAATTTGTGTTGTTGTGTTTATATTATCAAGAAATTTAGTTTAACTATAAGTATTGCGTGCTAGAAAATCAATTGCCGTGTAATAAAAGTTTATGCCTTAACTTTATTGTGAAATCCAACACACACACAGATATTTGAAAATAAATAAAACTCAAGATTTTGTGAAAAACTCTTGAAGAAGGGGAAAAATACTAGCAGTAAAATTTTCTACTATGTATCTATTTGAGTACAAAATTTTCTATACAATTCAATTATATATGAAAGCGATAATAGGAATCCAGGTATCAACTATGTAGATAGTTAAATTTATTATTGGTAGCATTATTGATGGTGAATCGTAGGCCGGCGGCGGTGGTGGTGGATGACCGGTGGAGATGGCCGCATGATAGGGCGGTAGTCGGCGGTGACGACGGTGGTCGATGGCGATGATGATTGTTACGGCAGACGGTAGCGATAGTGGCGATAAGCGGACGATGATTGATCGGCGATAATTGGTCATGGCAATACGGCGGTGGTTAATGCGGTTACGGATCAGCGCGACCGTCAAATAGTGGCACGATTATGCTTGGAGGATCTTCAAGCCTTAGGTCTCTTTTCTTTAACTTGCTCCCTGTGAAGAATGAGAGTATTTATAAATTAAATGGATACTTTTGTAAATACATGCAAAATCCAAATCATCATTGAAGCTCAAAATGATTCCTGATAATCTAATGTATTTTAAGTATTTGAATGCTCAAATGAAGTCAGAATCAAGAGATCTTGGACTTGTTAGATCTGACTCGTCAAGACGATCGATTGATCATAAATATTCTATATTTAGGAACTATTTAGGGATTTAACTAATATCTCAAAGTTTCTAATGATATTTTAAGTGCTTAATCTAGATTAGTTTACTTGGGATCGACTTTTGACATGATTGCTTCATTATAATTTTAGTACCATATCAATAAGTATGTTAAAATTAGAATTTAAATAATCTTAAATTTAATTCTTAAAATTTTTAGGTGGATTTACATGCATATCACACAATTCTTATGTGTTTATATATCTAACATCTACTTTAATTTATATATATATATATATATATATATATATATATATATATATATATATATATATATATATATATATATATATATAACATCTCAATCTTAAATACCACATCAAAAATATCACAATCATTCACTTTTTTTAAAAGTGAAACTCACCTTTTCATACATAGGAGATTGGTAAATAAGTAAATATCAAAATTTAAGTGTTAGATATAGAAGTGCATAAGAATTATATGATATGTATGTAAATCTTCTAAATTTTTAATTCAAAGTTTGTATTAAAATTTGTGATGATAGTAAAATAGCGATACAAATCTAAATTCTAATGCAACATTAATGAAAATAATAACGCAATAAATCTATGAGGAGCTATTTATAGATTGGAAAACTAAAAAAAAAAAATGCAATAAATCAAAAATTACAAATGATTCTTTCCCACACTAAAATGTATTACAAGGTGGCACTACATGGAAAAAAATTAGCTTTTTACAAGGCTTCAAACAGGCTTTTACAGTTGTTTTAACTGCTAAAAAAATATTTGCTGGAGATTTAAAATCACTGCATGATCACCACATAGAGTGATGAGTCGGATAACTTAAAAAATATTTTAATTAGAGTTCAAATCAAATTCATAACATTTAATTATAAATTTTATGACATTTGCATGATTATATTCAAAATAAGCATCTCAATAAAAAATAAATAAATTGAAAGAACTCAAGATAATTCAATTGTAAGATTATTAAAGCAATTAGATATTTAAAGAGCAGTTGTAATTAAAATAAACAATACTAGCTTTCCGATATAATTTTTTAAAATTTTAGTTAAAATAATCAAAATGTCATATTAAACAAAATCAAATAAAAACATTAATCTGAATTTTTTTTAAAAGAACTTAGAGAAATAAAAAAAATTAATTAAATTGATTAAATTATAAATACACATGTACTTAGTGATTGATTTGTAAATATCTCAATTTTAAATCTTGACATAAATATTTTTTTTTAAAAATTTATTTTAAGAAATAAAATAATTCTTTCTTTATATTTATTATATTCTGACAGATATAGTATTAAATGCTATTTTGCATTAATTTCAAAATTTCAAAATAATAAAAAAATTATAGTTACTTTTATAAAAAAAATAAAGTTATGCAAAATTCATCCTTATAAATTAAATAATGAGGGATTTGCATACATAGCATTATAAACATAAACATAGATATTTACATATCTCACATGGAAACTTTCAAATTTACTTAGGGGCAATTTGGTTGGCCAAAAATAAAATTGTAAAAAATTATAAAAATTAATATAGTGAATTCTGAATACTTTATAGTTGTTTGGTTGTATATAAAGTAAATACATGAAAACTATATTTTATTTGGTTGGATATATGTAAATTAAAATAAATATCTGTATTCTGAATACTGTTATATATAGAGTAGTTATAGAATTTTTTTCATTAATTGAATTATTAAATTAATAAATTAAATATATGATATATATGTGTGTGTTATGTATATATATATATGTATAATGTATCTTTAGAAATATAAATATCAAAATTTAAGTATTAGTAATGGACTACACAAGAAATAATGTGGTATGTAATCAACATCACTTTATTAATAACAAGAAAAAGATATTTTTTATAATAATTTTCAAGGACTTTTAAATTTAATTTATTTGTTTATTTTTTGCATTATAATATATGTGGTGGCTGTATCCATTGGTTCATTGCTAACTTCGGTTACGTGTTCATCATAGGGTATCTATAAGCAAATGAAGGTAGCATGCCTTAGTTGCAAATAGGGTTGCAAATAAATCGAGTTGAACCGAGTATGTTCTTGTTTGAGTTCAAGCTTGTTACTGTTGACCTTCACATATGCTGCATAAGCCCAATCAAGCTTGTAAAGTGAATTCGATTGACTTCGGATGCTCTAGAGCACAAATTGGAGCTGAGATGCATCAAACATTACCGAAATCAGTTCAAATGACCTCCGATCGATGAACGGACTTCGTCATCGTGTTCAGAACATCGAAATTGGTCAAAAATATAAATATTGCATAATCTAAACATCAACCGATCAAGCGATCGAGCTATCAATTTGCTAATACGTATATCAGAGTCAAGAAGCTGCGATGATGTTCAAACGATCTCCGTTTACAAAATTGATTGTGTCGTTGGCTTCAAAATGCTGATACCTACCAAATGAGACTGTCCACGCTCAATTCAGACGAGTTTATACAAATGTCGAATGATTGGAAGTAATAGTGGGCAAATCGAGGTTGGAATACACTCAACAGTGCAAAAATCAGTAGTAACAATCTCTGATTGATGAACGGACTTCGCCATTACATTCAAAATGTTGAAATTGATCGAAATATAAATATTGCACAATCTAACGATCAACCGATCAACCGATCGAGCTATCAATGTCCTGAAGCACATATTAGAGTTAGGAGGTTGCGAAGATGCCCAAATGATCTTCGATTGATGAAATGACTTTGTTGAATGTCGAAATTGGTCGTATTCCCAATCAATGATCAAGCGATCAAGATCGATAATGTCAACATGCATATCGAGCTAAATGCACGTAAATCATCAAATTGACGAGCGATCGATGAACGGACTTTGCCATTGCATTCAGTATATCAAAATTAATAAGAATATACATATTCCATAATCTAACATTTCACCGCGAGATCACAACGCCTACATATATATCTCGTCGAGGCTGGGGCGATATCGAGATGACCTCCGTTCATAAAATTGATTACGCCGTTAGCTTCAAAACATCAAAATCTATCAAATGAGATTGTTAGCGATTGATTGAACAAGTATATCTTGACGGCGTCAAAAGAGGCGACACATTTTGGCAATAGTTCAATTTGATCAACATATATATTAACTATTTAATGATATCATTATAAAAATTCGAATTAGGGATTGATTTAATCATTTAAATAAAATTCTTATATAAAATTACTACTAATCTTTAATTCGGATCCCAATTTCCCCAAGTAGGGGTGTATAATTGGTTTAAACCGAAAATCCATTTAAAACTAAATTTTTAAATTGGATGGTTTTAAATTTTATTTTGGATTTTGGATTTAATTTTAGCTAATTTCGATTTTTGGATTATGGATTGGATTTAAAAATTTGTAATATTAAAAAACCGAAAATCCGATTTAACCGAACGGAACTTCGGATGAATGGCCGTTGCGTTTGCTCGTGCGGCTCGTGCCCATGCAAAAAAAACCGATTAGTTACTGAAGTGACCTAGGAGGCGAAAGGGCAATCCCAATCAGAATGGCATGATCCCATTCCTAGGCATTCCTCTTCCGCGAGATTCCGGCGTTGGTTCTCTTATCGGCCGATATGGTCTATCTCTATGCTACTTCTCAATTCTCTTCGCTTTGACTTACGTTCGTGCTCATTCGTTGTACTATCAACTGTGGGCTTTTGTTCATCATTTTCTCTCTTCTCGACTTCTCCTTCGCCTCTTGTCCGGCAAGCTGCGTCAAGGCTACCTTTGCTTCTCCCTTCTTCTCAAATTCAAATCAGGTTTTGTCTCAATTCGATGGATTCTTTTATTCGTTTACTTGTTTAGTGTTTTGTTTGTGGCTTACCCTTTGAAAGTTTGGAGACTTGGAGTTGGAATTGGAATTGTTGAGAGTTCTGGTATTTCTTATTTGAGGCTGATCTTCAAGACAAATTATGGTATTTCTTATTGGTACCGGACGTCACTTAGTGTTTTTCTTAAAGCATGTTTTCTATATTTTGGAAAATGCATTCTAAATGTGATTTATGTGAATGTTAAGGCAAGGATGAAGCATAACCCTCATCATTCATATGATATATTCTAGCTTATTAGATCATTTGAAATCCTTCATGCTATATACAAAGCAATGAAGAGGGTACCTGTTTGTCTGCAACTCGTTAAAATATAATGAGTATATGACTCATTGTGGGTTGTGCCTTATGGGCATAGTGATCATCAAATGAATTTTGTTAAATAAGGAGTTTTGACCTTCTTAACATTTTTTTATAGTTTAGACCTTCTAAACATTTTATATGAGCTTAAATGATATGAGTTCAAGGAAGTTGTTGGAACTTGGCAGAATCAAGGCTTGAGAGGTAGTTTATTGGCCTCACCCAAATACTCTTTTAATATTATACCTTAGCTTTCAAAAGTCACAATAGTGGAAGAGGGTTTGAGATTCGAGAGGTCAATCTTCCTTATATCAATTCTCATTTCGAGATAGAATATTTATATGTAGTTTTCGGGCAATCTTTACAATTTGGATTACCTTTCCATTACGTAAATTTAGCTTTTTTCAATGTATAGAATAATAATGTAATTATGATACATAATTTATTGAAAATATAATTATTTGATAGCTCATACGTCTTATTTTTTTAAAATTTCTTGTCATTTTTTGTTATTACGATTAGAATAAGCTCATATTTAAGTCTTATTAATCCTTCCATTTGGCTTATTCTTACTTGATCTCTTTACACTTTGATTAGATGTCTCATTGTGGAGAGTTCTAACATGATTGGTTCTTCCCAAAATCAAACACCTATCAATCAAGATAATATCCATTGTGTAAGTGCTTCAAGTAGCAAGTCATCGTTTGAAAAGAGAACAAGAAAACCAACATCGATATGCGGGATCACTTTACTAAATTTAATAGTTCCATTGGAGAAAAGATGAGTAAATGTAACTATTGTGGGAAGACTTATCATAGTGGTACAAAGCTTAATGGTACTACAACTTCTGACACATTTATCAGTATGTAGGAAGAATCCTCATAACATGAAAAAATCAAACTCTACTAGTATTGCAACCAGTGACAAAGGTGAACAAATAACGGAAGTCTCAAAGCTTGGAAGTTTGATCAAGAAGTGTTAGAAAAGCTTTAGCGACCATGGTTATTATGGATGAATTACCATTCAAACATGTTGAAGGATATGGGTTTAAATATTTTATGACTCAATGTTGCCCAATGTTTAAAATACCTTCCGTTGGACACTCACTCATCGCTTTGAATTTTACTTAGATGAGAAGAATGCTTTGAAAAAAAATATTACGACATTCAACTACTAGGGTTTGCTTCCGATACATGGACATCAATTCGAGAATTACATGTGTCTAAATATTGATCGATTGGAAGTTAAATAAGAGTCATTAATTTTTGTCCATATATAGTCATAGAGGGAGGCAGAGGTAGAGATGTTTGATTGATTGGGGTATTAGATTATAATACATTGATAATGCTAGCTCAATAATGGTATTATCAATCATTTGCAGAAGAAATTTTCTAAACGGGAGGAAGTGTTCTTGATTGTAAGTTCTTACACATGAGATGTGTTGCATATTATAAATCTTATTGTTCAAGATGGAATTAAGGAGGTTGGTAGATCATCGTGTAGAGCGTGATGAGGTACATTAGGCCTCCATCAAGACTTAAAAATTCAAAGAATGCATTGAAATTGAAAAAATACAAAGCAAAAGCTTGTTGTGTTTGGATGTACCTACAAGGTGGAATTACCCTGTCGATGTTAAATTGCCTTTAGCTTTTGAGAGATATGAAGAGGTTGATCCTCAATTTAGAATAGAGTTGGAGAAGGAAGTGGATGGTGGAGGTGGAGTTCCATGTGATGGTGATTGGGAGAATGCAAGAAGGCTTGTAACATTCTTAGAAAGATTTTATGAGCTTACTCGCACATTTTGGTTCTTATATGTTACTTCAAACACTTTCTTTCATGAGATTGCGGAGGTCCAATGTGTGCTTCAAAGTTGGGAATCACATAATGATATTGAAGTTAGTGCCATGGAAAATGAAAGTAAAGTTTAATAAGTATTGGGGTTTGTCGATAAAATGAATATGAATATTTATCTTGCGTTGTACTTGATCCTAGGTTCAAACTTAGATATATTGAATTTCTTTGTGATATGTATCCGGCTTGGAAATTTGACACGAGCAATAAGGTCTAGCTATACGATATGTTCTATGATTATAAGATGAAGTTAGTTACAGAATAGAGAAGAAATTGCTCCAAAGATAAGACAAAATATTGTTGAAAATTAAGCCATCATGATCCAAGGGATGGGGAGAAAGTACATGATGGTTGAGAAGTTTAAGAGGCATAATTATGGGAGAGATGATCTTGAGAGTAAAAGCATTTAGATAAATACTTGGTCTAGAAATTATGCAAGATGATTTTAATATTTTAACATGGTGGAAGGTTAATGCTCCAAGGTTTCCCATCTTATCTCAAATGGCTAGAGATATTTTGGGCTTCTATATCAAGCTGTAACCGGTCTACTTTTAATCGGTGGCCGTGTTCTAGATGCTTTAGAGCTCTTTATCTCCAAATAGTGCAAGCTCTTATTTGTGCCCAAGATTGGATGAGAGCAAAGTGGACAAATGAGTCACCAATGTTGAGGAGAACATTCGTGACGTTGATAAATTTGATGAAGGTATTGTATCTTTTAGACTTTTCAATTACTTACACACTTTTTTTTTTCATCATCACTACCATACTATATTATGCTTTAATTCTTTTCTTTTGATCTATCAAAGGTTATAGATGATCCAAACTTTGGTAAAGAATTGAAATGATACATACAATCATACGGCTGATACAAGTTAGCGCTTCGTTGCTATTTTCCTAAACTTAATGGCCTCTTAACTCTTAAGGATTTGCTTAGCTTTGGTTTTTTTCAATTTGTATGGTTGTTTTCCTTTCCATTTTCCAGTTTATTTATTTGTGGCTCTCGGACTATGGCGGTGACTTGGGATTGGTTGTTATCTTGCCTTGGATGTTTAATGCTTCTCTTGTTCCATTAGCTATTTGGTATTGAACTTTTAAATACATTTCATTTGGTATTGAACTTCATTACGTTGATCTCTATTTTAACTTTTAAATACATTTCTAAATTTAGCATTTTTTTTCACGTTCTTTAAATGAAACATTTCCTCTGGCACTTGATGAGGAACTTTAGGAATTTAAATAAAGTGATTTTCTTCCATAATGTTACTCTTAAAGTTATTTTTTTAGTTGGAAGATTTTGCAAAGCTGTTGTTTAAGCATTACATAATACACATTCCATGTTGGCGCTTTGTTAAAATTGTTGAATGTCTGAGTTTAATGATTGTCCTATCCATGGAAGTCATTTTTCCAAATATTCACATTTACTTTGAGTATTACCAAATATTCTATGAATCTATGATCTTCCCATTTTGAATCGATGTATTTAGGTGATGGTTACGATTCAACAATTAAGTGGGTAAATATGATTATATGGTTGCTTTTTTTTTTTTATGAAAATAGGTAGCATTGTGTTGTGTATGTTTCCCAAGTATAGCCTTTAGGTTTTAGGTTTATCTCATGAAAAACTTCTGTAGGTGGGTTGCAAAATTGATCTTGTATTGGTTAGATCCTTTGTGATGATAATTTCTTTAAGCCTCTGTGGGTGTCTCTCTTGGGTGTCGGTTGGATGCCCTCTTGAGCCTTTGATATTTATCGATGTTGTTGGGTGTTACTTTCCTAATTCTAGATTTAGCTTTCTGTTTGGTACTTTGGTGTTTCTCTCTTTGATCATTGATGGGTGTTGGGTTTCATTTATGTTGGTTGTTGAGTGTTGGCTTGGTGTTGTCTGTTTCCCGATAAATGAACACATTCTTGTTTTTGGATGTTATTTGAAATAGAATGAGCAATCAGTTATCTATCTGACATGCAATTATTTTGTTATCGGTTGAAATCAAAGTGAATGAAATTTATTTTGTAATTTGTTATCTGGATGGTGGAGTTGTTTAATGTTTACTAATCCAGGCGAGTTGTCGGTCTGGTTTAGAATGTTTGGCTTGGCATGATGGCTTTGATGTTATATTTCATTTACTTCAGCGTATGTGATTGTAACCTCAATCCAGGTTTGGATGCTCACATATTCTGCTTTCTTAGTAATTTTTGGTGACTGAGCCTTTATTTTCTTTTTAATTTTATTTTCATTTTTTAATCTCTCTTTTTTGTCTCAAAATCAGTCATTAATGAGCATTGTCATTAAGCCGACCTCTCTAACAGTCTTTTTTCTTAAAAGTTCTTACATTTATGTATTTGTTATATTTATTGCTTTCCACAGTAAGATGATTAGATCTTTAAATCTTTTAATATTATATGTCAAAGTTTAATAACTACTTATATCGGGTTTGTAGATTATCATTTTATGAAGAAATATCAAGGTTAAAATGAAACTCTTTCGAATGCAAATGGGCAATCTTGATGCTTCCTTTTGTAAATGTAAGAGAATTAGTATTAGAAGAAAATGTTTATGAATGTTTTATGTTTATAAATATTGATATGTAATTATAATTCTTTTAAATGTGGAATGTTTATGAATATTTGTAATATACTAATATTGCAATTGAAAATTTTCTTTTTTTAGCATATAAATTTTATTGGTTTAATGGAAAATGTGTTATGCTATTAAAATGATGTGAAAGAAAAGATATTTGAAGAAATAGTTTAAGAAATATATTTTATTACATTACAGGTGTTGTGTGAGTTAATTAGTGCCTTTTAAGTAATAAATTTAATATTTATTTTTTTATTAAATACAAAGTGACAAAGTCTTTCAAATCATAATTCAAAAAAATAAACCTTTTTAAAAAAATATGAGTATTTCTATTTCAAAAAATATAAATTTCAATTACTTTTGGTTTTAAAAAAATATCAAATATATCATTTTAATTAAATAACATTTTTATTTTAATTATTTTCGGTTTTAAAAAAATCGAACGGAAAATCCGAATTTTTTTTTGGATTGGATTGATTTAGATTATATTAAATCTTATACTGATTGAATTTTCAAATTATAAATTTCAAATCGAACGAATTAATAAATTAAAAAATCAATCCATCTAATCCGACCGAATACACACCCTACCTTCAACCCGTTCGCTCGTCCGACCTCGCACGATTTTCCCTCCGTCTCTCCCTCTCTCGTTCATTCGGTTGAGGAACCGCAAACCGAACACTCAACAACTATTCCTTCTTTTCTCGTTCTCACTGATTTCCCTCAAAAAAAAAAAAAAAAAAAAAAAATGGCAAGCGAAGGGTAAGCTTTTGGTAAGCTTTTTCCTTCCCTCAGGAGCCTTTGCAACGATGTCCCCGCTTGAGTTTATCTGGCTTTCCTCCGCTACTTCCAAAGAATCCGTGCGGAAGGCAGGCTTCAGGCAGAGAATGCCAAAGCTAGGTTGCGTCTTCATGAGGCTGGAGAATTAGAGAAGCGCAAACAAAAGAACTGAGAGACCAACTTTTGCAAGATTCAAGAAGCATTGAGATGCCCGAATGATTGCCGTTCGACATGTGAAATGCACGGTTTAGGTTATTATGACTCTTTCAATCTTCAAAAAGATCTAGAGGACTTCAATGCTAATGCCAAGAGATTGGAACTTGCTGGTCTCAGGGATGAGATTCTTGAGATGCTGAGACGACATTCAAAGAATGAAGACACAGGACCTTACATAGCAAATGGAAGACCAAAGCGCTATAGATGTGTGCAGAGGTGGCTTGAGCAACCCCACCGAATGGCTGCAGGGTCAAACTTGGAAAGTTGTTTCTGGCAATGGTTGAGGATCTTTGTACTGAAGCCAATAATAGTCGACCATATGAAGGTGTTAGAGAGAAGGTTTTAGAACTGGAAAGGGAAGTACTAAGGTGGATAACTAATGACAGACTGTGCGGAAATGTTTTACTTCATAAGTTCAACCTTTGTGAAATGGTGGAAGGCTTTACCCGAGCATCATAAGTCAGATTCTTGCATTCTTCTCTCGTGCAATCTGGAAAGATCAATATCAAGCGAAGAAGCTGTGTTCGAGAAACAGTGAGATATTACTCATTAGAATTGCTGCAGCTCTTACCATTTCTTTCATAATCAATGTCTCGGTTACCAACCATGTTCTCAGCTTTCACAGTTTGATCAACAACAGAGAATGGGATTAATGCTAGATTCAAACTTCCCGTACTACAGGAATGCTATAATCGGTTCCGGCTTTGCAGAGAATGCTCAAATCATGGATAAGGGAATACAGGAAGGCTTGTTTGATATATCAGCTCAAACTGAACATATGTATCAAGGCACCGGATAGGGACTTTGAAAGGAAGTAGGATAGGAAGTTCAAGAACCGGGAATCTGCAGCTCGCTCCAGAGTAAAAAAAAAAGAAGAAGCAAGAGCATGTAAACTATCTTGAGAATAAGAGTTGTAGATTGAAGAAAGAAATCGATCTGCTGAACAAAGAACTGGTGATCCCCTTGTGGATTCTTGAATGCGAGAAATTTGGGCCACTGGTTGGCTGCCTAACTGCATGCCGTGGTGATTGTTGCCAGGTTAAAGATATAGATGATGTTGTTAGAGAGCTTTGGAATCGGAGAGATGAAGCCGATCGCAGCCTTATTACTAGTTTAAGAGCTACTGCTAGCCTGCCAACAGAGGAATCAATTTTCTCGACTGTACCCTATTCTGAAGATGAGTCGAATGGTCCAGTGTTGCATAGAAATACTCATGAAAGATTTTTGAAATTTTCTGTTAAAGCCTTAAGTGATAAACCAGCTAAGGCTTTTAAAGACTCTGAGAAGAATATTCACTAAGAAATCTGTTAAAAAGAAAGAGCACCAGATAAAATTTGTTAGCAAAGCAGATGGTTTATCTTAAAATTCATAAGTGAAGCATGGGGCGATGATGAAGAGTAAGTTGAATGATACTGTCCATGATAATCAAAAATCATGTAGGGCTGATGGACATGAAAGTTTTTCTTCACCAAGTACTGGAATTGCTGGCTTCTACTGTGGCTGCGCCACCAATCTCTTAAGGACCACCAAGCACTGTAACCTATAATGTATTGATAGCTTGAATGTGTATGGGGACCAAGACCTACTAATGCCCAATAAGGCATAGTGGGTGTGAAGATATGTGATTTCACAGTAAGTCACTCACACGATAGGGCAAAAGCCAAAAACGGTTAGATGTTGCTCCCGTATGCTGAAATATTGTCAAAATTTTGCAAGACTTTGTTTTATCCTAATCCCTATGTTTGGACACCAATGCAGGTTTCAAGACCCCTCTAATGCCCAATAGGGCATAGTGGATGTGAAGATGGTTGTGGTTTAGAGACACCACTCATTCGCTCAATGACGTCTTGAGTAAAAAAATAGTTAGATGTAGCCTCAACGTGAGGACAAATCTGGGATTATTAATCGTAAAATTTAGGGCCAAATTCAAGACTTAAATCAATTCAGATGAAAATCATCTAAATTTAAGTTAAACAAAAAGATATACGATAAATATGAAGATAAATGTTAAATCAAAGAGAAATAGAGTGAGAACACTTAAAGAAAAATTTTGAAGAATAGAACACTTATTTAAAATGCAAGTAAAATTTTAGAAAGTCAATACTAAACTCACAAAAGACTCATAATAAGTTTGAAGTTTGATTCTTAACAAACATGAAATTTGATGTGGAGTTGAGGATAAATTCATATTAGATTGGATGTCTTTTCATGTAAAACTTCTCTTTGAACATTTGAAATGTTAAATTCATTAACAAGTAATCAATATGAATAAAATTAATTGAATGTTTAAATAATCACATTCGACATCAAGTGAAGTAAGGATTTCAATTGAATATTAAAGGACAAATGATTAGTGGTAAGTCTAAATATTCAATTCCAAATTGAGAATAAAGTGTGTTGCCATCATTTTTAGGATAAGATCTTAACCCCTCCATCTTAGACATAGGACTCCTCTTAGACACTGAGAGTTCCTTAGTCTTAAGACACTTGGGTGAACACTTAACCTATAGAGACTTAGAAGAGTTAGCCATAGGAATAGGTTATGCCTTAGGGGTGTTAAGAAAATTTGCCTACCCTATAACTTGAACCAAATCCTCACTTCATTCCTTCAAATCAATTTCAAAACTCAAATCAAACTCCAAATCCAACCAACTTAAAACTCAAATCAACTCCAAATCCAAACCAACTTCAAACTCAAATAACTTCTAACTTAATTGATTTTCTTAAATCCAAATCAACCTCAAATCATAATCAACTTCAAACTCAAACCAATTCCAAACCAAATCTCAAATCAATTCCAACTTAATTGATTTTTCAAATTCAAATCAATTCCAATGGATTTTCTCAAATCATGAATCAATTCCAAATGATTGAAATTCATGATTGAATTCCAAATTCAAAATCTTTCCTAAGCCTTTGATATCATCTTATGGACTTAACTCAAATCAAATCCAAATCATTCCAAATTCAAAAGATTTTCTCATAACCCATTTATATTGTCATTTATATTCACAAATATAAATGAAATATAAATTCAAATAACCAAAATCAAATTCAAAACTCAAATCCAAATATAATCAAAATCCAACCTAAGCTCTTTCAAGTCAAATTCTTAAACTTAGCCAAATCAAAGCTGAAAACAATTCAAACCTTTAGATTTTCTCTTCAAACAATTAATCCTTCAATCACAAACCAAATTCAATCATAAACTTCAATCACCAAACCAAAACTAAATTCAAAATCAAACCCAAATCAAACCCATGTTCATCCTTTGAATTTGAAATTATCAAATGAATCAAAATCTATTTGACTCCAAACCACTTGCAAATGGATTTATATTTCAATAATAAGTCCATATGTCAGTTCAACCAAACTTGAATCAATCCTTGATCAAGTCAATTGACCCAGTTAGGCTCACTTGACCCGAATTCTAATCCTACCCAAATTGGATTGAACTAAGCCCATCTAAGCCTCACATTGTGAGCAACAATCATCATGAGATGATCAATCACTCAAATTGAGTCAAACCAAGTCAAACCTAGCCTTTGACCAAATGAACATTTGACCCAAATGAAACCTAAACTAGCCAAAATCCATCATAGGCCAAATTGATTGAAACCATTGATCAAAACCAATTTATGATCAATGATTGGACTTGACCAAGTCATCATTTGAGCCAAACCTAGCCCAATTGACCACTTGATCCAAGTTTATCCAACTTGACCAAAAAAGTCAAAATAGGCAAAATCTTGGTCTAAGCCAAATTGATTGCAACTAATGAGTCAAATTCATTCTAAATCACTTGTTGAACTTGACCAAAGCCTCAATTGGCCAACTAGACCCAACCTAGCCCAATTGACCATGAACCCAACTTGACCTAAAAGATCAAATCAAGCCAAAATCAAACCAAACCAAAATTGATTGAAACCAAAGCTTGCAAAACATTTCAAATGACCAATGAAACCTAAACCAACCCATGACCTAACTCAATTGGATCAAATGGGTCAAATTGATCAACTTGACCTATTTGACCTAAATGAATCCAAATGAACCAAAATCAAATATAAAGTAAATTGAACCAAACTAATGATACCAAACCACTCCAAATGATCATATGAACTTGACCCAAACCTTGGTTTGACCCAATTTGACCAATTGATCAACTTGACCCAAGTTGACCCATTTTGACCTAAATGGGTCAACATGAGCCAAATGATATCAAATCAACACCAAATTCCTGAAAATTTGGCACAACCCAATTTCAAACTATTCCAAATCTGCCCAAATTGAAATCAAAGCCAAATGACCATTTTACCCCAAGGTCAAAGGGTAACCTATGGCCAATTCCACTTGGGATTTGACCAATTCCTTTTCATGTCCACTTGGCACCCTCTTAGTGGACCAAATGGACACTAATGAGGGTGGTGCACATGACCTAATGGGTTTTGGTCAGCCAAACCCAAACTAAAGCAAAAATTGACCACCCAATGGAAAATTCTCCACATGGGATCCCACACATCCTCATTTAACACAAGGGCAACTCCTCCACTACACTCCCCTGCCAAAACCGAATCACATGGTATCTCTAATAGCCTAACAAACCCATTCCATGTGATCAATTTGATCAAAATGGCATGTAAGCTCACGACCGTCCGATCTTATAGGGGAGATATACTCCCCCTAATTCCATTCCAATTGACATCACTTGCAGTCGATTGAGCCCTAGGAACTCAGAAGAAGCATTTCCAAGCTCTTTCAAGGTCTCCCAAACTCAATTGAATTCTCCATTTCTCGGTTTGCCTAAGCCAAAAATAGGGGAGGTGAGTGAGAATTCCACTTTGCTCAACACTTCACCAAAGCTCAATTCTCTTGCAAGCACCATCAGAGGACCCAATCGAGCTCACCCAAATCAAATCCCAAGCAATCAAGCCATGGGGAGGAGGAACTAGACCAAAGTCGTAAGCCATTGAAACTCACTTTGATCAATAGGAAGATCCACTTCATCTTAAGCCTTCAAACTTTCAACAGGGCTTCGTCTCCACTAGACGAAGCTACCTCGACGGTTGGGAGCGCCGGTGATAGCCTCCGGCGAGGTATGCCTCAAAACCGAGCTTAGGGAGGATTTTCTTTGGTCCTTTGTGAAGGGAACTTTAATCCCAATCGAATTTGACCGTGGTTGACACGACATAGGATGTGACAACTTAAATAATCAATCCTGCCGCGCCACATGAAAAGCGCACGCCGCGGTAGCAATCCATGTGGTGCCGATGGGATTAGTTATATAATTTGGGGATTTAATGACCTATTAATCATCGAAACTTTAAAAATATTTAACTAAATGTAGAAAAAAAAAATGCAAACTCAACTACATTTTAAAGATAATTCAAAGGGAATAATATAAAATTAAGTTTAATTGATTTTGAACAGTGACATTTTCTCAATTTGGGTTTTATTGGGAATATAATTATGTTAATTTCTCTTTAATTATTTTAATAATTAATTCTAAACTCCCTAGGGTTAATTAGTGGGATGACCACTGCCTCTCATGATTTTCTTGAAATTTATTATTGGATTAATTTAGATAATTGCTTGTTTCATCTATAATCACTCCCTTAATCAATTAAATGATTAATTAACCTATTAAATGGTAATGAATTAATTAATTAAGCTTATTAATTATCTTAGAATAGTGGATAGACTTAGGGAATGAGATTAGGATGCTTTTTTCAAATATTTTCCCCTAAGTTTATTTCATTTGAATGAAAACTTAATTAATTTACAAATTGATTAATGATTTAATCATTTCATTAAATAACTTAATTAACCAAACTCAAAATTAAAAAATAATCACTTAATCACTTAATCAATCCTTTCTTAAGAAAATCAAATCCAACCTACATGTGTGGGAAGGGTTATGAAAGTACTTAATTAAACCCTTTAGCTTAATTAATCAATAATTGTGAGCCAATTGCATTAGGCCCTTTCTTTTCTAGGTGCATTGCTGATTTAAATTTTATGTGGTTGCATATCATATGTTGGCTCATAATTGTTAGATTAATTATACTAAAGTGGGATAGACAAGGAGTAATTGATGAACTTAATGTACACCTTAACCTAAACAAAACATAAAATCAATCTAATGGTTCTAAAAATTAAACTAAATCAACACACACATGACTAGCAAACCTTTTCACATTTTCTAAATCAAATCAAACTCAAAAAAGAATCTCTTTAAACAACTTTGATTCACTTTAAATGATCTTATTCCATAGGATTATCTTTAAGAATTAATTAAGGTAAATGAAATTACATGCTTACATCATTTTATCTCTCTATAAGCATGCTAAATGGTGTATGTCATATGAAATCATGCATTCATGTCTTTAAAAAAAATTAAAATGAAAATTTTCCTTTATGTTGCATGTTTTGGCTAAAGTAAGAATATGAATGGCTATTATCACTACTAAATCCAAAATTATTTTCAAAAGCTATAAATCAAAGATTACAAATGAAAGGTATGCTTCTTATAATTACTTATAAGCTTGCATATGAGTATAACATAAGATGTGCATTATGTGACTTTTTCTTCTCTTCTCTTTTAACATAGTTTTGAATAGGATTTGCAAAGTATATAGTTCATTTGAAAAGAACACAACCCTTACTTAAATCTATTCTTATTCATTCCTATGTTATCATTTAAGGAGGACCTTCACATTTACACTTGTAAATTAAACAACCAACAAATCAAACAAACAAATATAAACCTTTTGCATGATTCTTTTTTCCATTCATTTCTTTTTGTACTTGCACATGTATTTAAGAAAAATTGTATATTAGTCTGGACATCCCGGGATTGTGAGGCTTTAAGTAGCCCTAAGAAGGTCTTGTACCTTATACCCTTGGTGTAGAAAATAAAATTGTCATACTTACTTAATGTCTTTCATACATGTAAATGTGCATTTGATTAATGAATAAAAGAATCCCTCTTTTCTACTTAACAAAATCATGCATACATGAAACATTCTAAATTTTTTTGAACAACATCTCTTAGCATTCATCATCAAGGTGTGCTAATATTTTCATTTGCATGTATAGATATGCTTAGGATTCATCTATATGCATGTTACACATGTTGGAAAGAAATAAAGTGTTGTGTATTTTGTGATAGTAATTCACTTTAATTAATCATAAATTGCCTTTCTTATTTGAATAGGTTGAATTAGAATAAATCTCAACTTAGGATTAATTAAAACACATAATAAAAATATTCACTAAACAAAAATCATTAATGAATCTACCTTAGAAATTACTTAAGGTAGAGAGGAAAGAGAAGTTCTATTCTCTTTTTCTCTATTTACAACACTTAGTAATTAAGTGTAGGTTCATTCAAACCAAATCAAATCATAAAATAAAAAATTAACAAATCAACTAAATCACTTGAATGAAACCACCCTCTAAGTTGAGCCTCTCACACTTAGAAAACTCTAACCTTAAAGCCTAGTTAAGATATGCCACACAAGCCTTAAATGGCACACACATTAGACTAAGTCATCATTTCTAGTCCTATATTAGTGCATGGTTTCATGCCTAATTTTATTTTGTGATGTGATATTTTTTAGTAGATGTGTGTATGTAAATGAATGGTAGGATGATCTTAGTCTAATTATTATCTTATATAGGAGATTATGCTTAAGGGGCACTGTAATAAAAATATAATATTTTTGCTATGCTGGTTGCTTATACGCCTAAGCATAATATGAAAATAGGCTAGGTGAACTTGATTATCCATGTGTGGGGTGTTAAGTCCAATTTATTCATATACATGCTTGGGATGTGTAGTTTATTTAGCTAATATCTATTTTACAAGTTTTAGTTAGATTTACTTTTTCCATTTTTATGTAATTTTATAATTAGAATTTGGAATGATAGTTATGGGACATTAGGATGAACATTGGTCATAAGATTTGGAGCAACCACATTCCAACCAACCAAAAAAAAAAAGAAGAAAGAAGAAAGAAGAAAGAGAAAAAAAGAAAAGAAGAAATGAAGAAATGAAGAATGAAGACCTCTATAACATGAATTCCTTCTTGATTGTAATTAATTCATTTGTAATCTAAGGGTAGAGCCTACCCAATTTATTTTAGGTTTGGTGGAGCCCAGACAAAGGCCTCTTATTCTTTTGCGCTAGCATTATAAATTGTTTGATGTTTGTTTAGCTTGTGCATTAAGATGATATGTTTTCCTTGTTTCTTTCTTTCTTTGATGAATGGCCTCATGTGATTAGGCTCTTAGAAAAAATAAATTTTCTATCCAACTAATCAACTCAAAACTAAAAATAAACAACTCATAACCTCACATAAAGTCGAAGTTATAAAATAAGATAAAAGATTTAGCAACCCCTTAGATGGATGTTGTATGTTTTCACATATAGCATAAAAAACATCTTATTTCACTCTTCTTATGAAGGGCTTCCACCTTTGCCAGAGAACTTGGCTTGAACTTTGAGAGCCATGGTGTAAACACACCTCCTTCTTGCTGATTTTGGCCCACAATCCAACTTCTCATGCATTAGTCAATGAATCCCGTCAAATGAATTGTCCAAAAATAAAAATAAATTATAACAAAAATTTGTATTAGATTTAAGTCATTAATCATGCCTACATGATCTAGTCTCTTAGGGAGTGTGTTTAAGGACTTAGTTTCTTTCTAAATAAACAATAACCTAGCTATCTTGCAAAAGTATATGACTTGCATACATGTATTTAAAATCATAGGAGGAGTTAGTTGGCAGCCACCCCTAGGAGATTGTAAGTCCAACAGTCAGGTGATTTATCCTCTCTTGTGGAGGTAAACCAAATACCCATTTTTGTCTTAAATTTAGGTCATGCTTCGACCCTTGCTAAAACTGCCTAAATTTAGGTTCACAAGTTGCTACTTTCCTTTGCGAGCTACAAGCTTAAATCCTCACCTCTTAGGCATTTCCATGATCTTGTGTCATGGAATTGTAAGTCTTAGATTTGTAATAAAAATTTAACTCAAACAAATAAATCAATTCAATTTTAAAAAAATATAAAGCCCAACCATAGTTTGGATGCTTACTAGGCTTCTAGTATCAAGCATCCCTACTTATCTTCTTTAGTTTTGATAATAACTCCCTCCTTGATCAATCTCACTTGATCTTCTAAAATAAATGATTGATAATCCTATCTTTAAATCTGGAGATAATCATTTACCTTAATCGAGTATTGAATCTCATTCTAGGATGTAAATATTCCATAGGATCTAATGAACCCATTTTAAAAAATCATTATCTCTACATAAAAGAGTTCTTATTAAGGTGACTCCATAGATGGTGACTTGCCTAGGAGATATCATTCCTCATATCATCTATCACCCTAATACATTTAAAATAAACAAGAAGTGTTATTTTTCTTCATTCTTTTCCAGATATGAAGGATGAGAAAAAACTCTGCACATGGTTCTCAATAAATGATCCTGTATAGTGGGTTTGTATTTTCTATGAATCAGACTATCTTTCTTTTCCATTGACACTTAGTTTATTTCATTCTTAAGCTAAGCTAGCCAACATCCTTTAGGTTTTAGGACCTCACTCTGTGTAAGTCTTAAACCCCTATTAGGGGTGAAAATAAAAATTTAATAAAAAAAAATAACTAACGACTTCCTCCTTACCATTTTTTATGGTAAGAAAAGGTTCATTCCAAAAATAAAGAAAAATAATTCCTTTCATAAAAACATCAATTAAAAAAACACTTTTTCAAAATGCACATAATAAAACATTTGCACAAAATTTTTCATAAATCACCCTTATCTAACAATCTTCATGATTGTTATATGTAGGATCATTTCAAAATTAAAATCAACAATCATATTTTTAAAAAGTACAAATGAACATCTTCATTCAATTTATTGAATGAAGATTTCATTTTCAAAACAAAATCAATAATCATCTTTCCAAAAATAAAATATAAAATTATATTTTTCAAAGCACAAATGAACATCCTCATTCAATTTATTGAATGAAGATTTCATTTTCAAAACAAAAATCAACAATCACATTTTCAAAACAAATAAATATAAAATCAACAATCTATTTTCAAAAATAAAATCAATAATCATCTTTTCAAAAATAAAATCCAAAATCATATATTTTTCAAAAGCACAAATGAACATCCTCATTCAATTTATTGAATGAAGATTTCATTTTCAAAACAAAAAAGACCAACAATCACATTTTCAAAAAAAAAAATAAAAAAAATAAAATCAACAATCTCTTCTCAAAAATAAAATCAACAATCATCTTTTCAAACTTTAAACACATTTTGGATCTTTCATTTAACATACCCAAATTTGCTAAATGAAGGTCCTCTTTTCAAAATCAAAAGCACATTTTAATTTTTTATTTAGCATATCCAAATTTGCTAAGTAAAAATTCTCTTTTCAAAAAACCAAAACCAAAAATAAAAAATCAAACAAAATTTGGATCTTTCATTTAGCATACCTAAAATTGCTAAGTGAAGATCATCTTTTTCAAAAAAAATCAAAAATCAAAACACATTTTGGATTCTTCATTTAGCATACCTAAATTTTCTAAGTGAAGATCCTCTTTTCAAAATCAAAACCAAAAAAATCAAAGATTGAAACACATTTGGATTTTATCATTTAGCATACCTAAATTTACTAAGTAAAGAATCCTCCTTTTCAAAATAAAAATAAAACACATTTAGATTTCTTTATCATACCTAAAATTTCTAAGAATACTATTTTTAAAACCATCAAAACAAAACACATTTAGACTTCTTTAGCATACCTAAATTTGATAAGAATCCTCTTTTCAAAAAAAAAAAAAAATCAAAACAAACACACATGGATCCTTTATTTAGCATACCTAAATTTGCTAAGTAAATAATCCTCTTTTCAAAAATCAACAAAACAAAATACATTTGGATTTCTTTAACATACCTAAATTTGCTAGAATCCTCTTTTCAAAATCATGAAAACAAACACATTTGAATTCTTTCATTTAACATACACAAATTTTCTAAGTAAAGATCCTCTTTTCAAAACAACAAAACATTTGGATTCATCATTTAAGCATACCTAAATTTTCTAAGTAAAGATTCTATTTTCAAATTCACATAATTCACAAAACAAGCAAACAAAAGAAGAAAATTATTTTCAAACACCTCACCTAGCATACCCAAATTTGCTAGATGAGTAAATTCCAAAATCACAAATCAAAAAAAAATTTGACCCTTTACTTTAACATACTAAATTTGTTAAATGAAGGGTTCTCAAATAATCAAAAATCAAATTCAAATATGAACTTATGGAAGCATCACTCTCTCCTAAAATATTTGAACCCATTTTCAACTTACTCAAATTTATTAAAATGGATTATACATTCAAAAATCCCCTTTCCAATTAATTCAAATCTCTCTCTAAAATCAAAGAGCCCCACTTAACATATCCAAATTGGTGAGTGTGGGTTCAAATTCTAAAATAATTTAAAGCAAGAAATCTGATTCGAACTTATTTTCAACATTGCAGACTTTCAGTCAGTTTCAGTTTCAATTCAGTTCAATTCAGATGGCAGCCTAGAAGTACACGTTCACATTTTCTTTCGGGATGGATTTGGCCTTGGATCGGGCTAGCTTCTCACAGTCTGACTTTACCCACCTCATTCATTTTGGATGAGTTTTGAGGGGGCTAGGATCACTTGTGAGAGGACCACCCTCACAATAGCATGGTGACAGAGTGGCCATCATCCGTGTTGAGATTCCATCGACTCGAGCTCTCATCAAGAGGAAGGATGTGGTAGTTCTGACAGTAGCAGCCTGCCAAGACGTGGTTCCCCTTTTGCCCCAAGGCGGCTAGCACCCACTCGTTGGCTCCTTCTAAGGGGTAGGCTCCCTTGATTCTAGGGATAGTCTCCCCTACCTACGAGGTAGGGTTTAGTTCTCATGCCACACCTCCTAGTAGGATCAGCACTGTAACCGTTTGCAAGGTCAAACGACATCACGATGGCATAGTCAGAGAGCTAGTGGCAGCCACTCAATCTATAATAGAGGAGTTACCTAGGATAGTGTCTCCTCTCATCACAGAGAATAAGTTTCATCCCCTCTCTTATGATGGAGAGGAAGACATTAGCAGGATTTCAATTTCACCTCCACCCACAGCTCATTTTGAAGCTCCTATCAGTGACAAGAGAAGGTTGAAATGTCAGCCTTAGATCAGTTTTGCACCGAGTTGGTGGAGCTTACGGACGATCAGAGTTCGAGGCTCAATTTGATTTACATTTAGTCATCCCCCGCAGTGTGGGCGACATATCAGACAAGAGGGGCGGGAGGCTGCAGATAGTGACTAGCGGGAGGGACGAGGTACACCAATTCGGTGGCCTCTCACTCTTATTGACTTTCTCGATCAGAGTGCTACCCGCATCGATCATACTGATAGCATTCTACTGATGGGTACTACCCACCATTGGAGAGGAGCTCCTACTCAGAAAGAGTCGGTGGTGCCTCCACCACACCGCTCTACTCCACACCCACCATCTCTGGTACAAGCTCTGTCATCTACCATTCCAGCAAAAGCCTTGAAGGCTACATCCGGGGAGAAGTGAGCCCCACTGGTGATCCGACTATGGTTGAGAGATCCCATTCCATCTACACCATCAACTGAGGCGAGGCCGAGCTCTCATGCTCGACTTTCTACCCCAGTTGTGGTGAAGAAAGAATGACGACCTCAGAGTATAATATTCATTCCATTACCACCACTACAATAGGCTATGGAGATAGTAGCAGAGGGAGGAGGAGATAGTTTAGTTGCCCCCATAGCCATAGATCCTCCTAGGAGTACCACTCCACCCAGATCTAGTGACAGTTAGGAGCATCTATCCTCTAGTGAGTGTAGTCCTCACAAGATTAGCTCTCTAGCAGCAGAGGAGGTTAGATGTTTATCTATTTATGACATTGATCCTACTACCATCAACCTCGATCTTTTATAACTGTTTAGTTGGACCGATCCCTAGATGACATTGTAGCACAGTATCTAGTGGAGAAAAAGGAAATCCTAGGATATGCCTGGTTTGATTTAGAGGATGAAAATGTTAGTTTTGATCCTAATGAAGATGATCTATTAGAGGATTCAACAGGGGTACACATGGTAGACACTAGAGGTTCCCTCCTTCATGATCAGTAGACTTTAGAAGGTGCTGCGATCGAGTAGGAAGATGCAGCCTACACCACCCCAACACCTCCTTCAATAATTAAAGCAAAAAGATGAAAAAATTATTAGGATGGGGAAGAGGCTTGAAGACATGCTAGCAACAGTTTTGGCACTTCAAAACCAAGCCCTGACAGTGCATCCTACTATGGCAGAAACTAGTCTGCCCGAGTTATTGCATGTCTTGGGATCCAGCCAAGACTTCACCTCCAGTAGAGCAGGTGTGGGCTTTGAAAATTCTCCACCAACCTCTTTGATGGAAAGAGTAGTTTTAAGTGTCGGTGTAATTTTTAAAAGGTAGATGGAATAGTAGATAAGACACTACCCAGAGATTTCATCCTCATTTGGTGAGAACTTTAGATATGGTTCCAGATTTCCTATAGGCGCAAGCCCCTATAGTTAATTACCCCTCTCAATAAGTGAGAGAGAACTTTAGATTAAGACTAGTCATTAGATCACTTAATGCAAGTGTATAGTGGCAGCATATAGAGTTTCAAAATTTAGTATATGAAATTCATCATTATAGCTTAAATTGAATGGTTGGGGGATTGATGAAGTGCATAATCTCGATCTCATGGTTCTGTCATCCCGGGCAGTCGTGGTCCCTAATCTACTTAGTCAGAGGAGGTAGTCGACCTAACATAATAGAAGGATCCTCATCATTAACACATGGGTTACGTCGTCCAAGAAATCCTTGTAAACATGGGGTGGTGTTTATTTAAGGAGATAATTTTAAGTCTACCTTAGCTTACAGAGGGATGTTTGCCCTATTAAGTATACCCTATGATTTACAACTCAAAGAGAAGAGCCATTGGGGAGAATACAGCCTATGATCGTGATCGTAATATAATGGAGCCGAACTAGCCAAACCACCCAATTAGAGGACTCTGGTCATAACTGCTTCATCTGTGGAGCCTATTGGCCAAATCACAGTGGGAGGATAAAGGGCATCACCTGAGAGATTGATTTAGAGTGAACATAGCAGAACACTTGATTTGACATTGATTCCTTTGTGAGCTATAGTTTTCTTAATTTGTCACCCTCAAAAAATAGTTTCGGAAGGTGGATAGATTGGATTTGATTTAAGTTTTGAATGATATAATTTCATTTAAGTTATTTTAGATTGATATTTAAAATTGATTAATTTGAATATGTTTAAAAGTTTTAGATCCTGTCAACTCTATTTAGCTGCTAATAGAGAATTAGATCTACTATCACCTGATAGAATCCATTTTTTAGATATTTCACTGACTTGAAAATCTTTTTATAGGTTTTTAGATTTTGTTAACTTCCCCCTAAGACTAAACCGGAAGCAACCGCATCATCCTCACACTTGAATTTAAGCATTTAGCGTAATGTTGGGACACATGCGAGTGCATTTAAGAATTTAGGTAATTTTATGTTTGAATTAAGTGCTTTAGATCTTATCATCTCTGTTTAATTGGTAATAGGATCAGATCTACTATCACCTGATAAAATTAGCTTCTCAGATATTTTACTGAGTTGAAATTTTTATAATAGATTTTTAGGTTTTGTTAATCCGGACCCAGTCCTAAGACAAAACCGGGAAGCCACCCACGCAGCATCCTCAAACACTTGAATTTAAATATTCAGTGTAGTGTTGGGGCACATGAATGTATTTATAGCTTAGCTAATTTTGCCTAATTAGTGATTTCGTTGATTTTAAAGATCATGGTTAGAATGAAATTCTTTAATTCTTGATTGAAGGAAGCCTCCATGATTTTTAGAAATTTTGATTTAGTATTGTATTCTGTCTGCTTGTACAAAGAGTTGCAGATCCGGTGGTGAAGATGACAATTTGATTTAGATTATAGTTTAACCCACTACTGGCACCTAGTTTACTTGTTGAGTTTTTTTTGTAATTTTCTTAACTTGATTATGCTCAACTTGCCTCAATTTTGATAAGTTATGCCGATTTTAGTGTTGGTTGCTTTAGCTTCACTCATGCTTATTAGCTAGCATAGTAAGCACCTCCACAATCATATAAAAGTTATTAAACCCAATTTGAATTCATCCTTAGATTTTGAGTTTATTTCAAGTTTGTTATGAGTTTGGCATTAGAACCCCCCCAATTTCTAATTAAAGCTTGCTCAATTTTGAGGAATTTACAAGAAAAGAGAACTCACTTGACTTCTTCAATTTAAGCCATAGAGGATTACAATTAGAGTTTGTGTGTTTAATATTAACCTCCCCCAAAGTTTGTGTGTTTAATATTTGTCTCCCCTAAAATTTGTGAGTTTAATATTAGCTTCCCTCAAATTTCACTTGCATTTTGAATGAGTATTTTATTCTTTTTTTTTTCAAAATTTTCTTTAAAGGCTCCCCCCTTTTTTTCTTGTTCGATGCTTTTAGTTTAAAACTAACTGCTAGTTTTCCTACTTAACGTTCTTAAGTCAGCTCATTTTACTCTCCCCTTTTTTTTCTAAGTCAAAAGATTTGACAATTTGGCGACCTCCGTCATCCCAGTGTATGGGCATCGGGGTGTTTAGATTACTGACTTGTTGAAGCGTAGCGGTGTCTCTTCATGACCGATTTTTATCTCGTCGCTCCCTGTTGAGCACAACGAGGCCTTTAAACCTGAAAGAAGACATACAATGCAATATATATTCCTCACCCTTTTTTTTCTAAGTCTGAAAATTAGATGAAATTTTGGCAGCATTTCGTCTAGGGGAGCAACATCTAACAAGTGGTGGCTTACTGGTTATACTTGAAGCGTGGCTCTTCGACACCACAACATTTTTTCATCCCATCGTTCCTTGAGGTCTTCAAACTGCAAAAACAATTCACATTCATAAATCCACATATTCTAACATATTTTCGTTTGCGATCTTGCAAAGGAATGGGGTTGGGTATGCGATTGAGAATGCAAGGTAAGGGGTGTGCCGCTGAAAATCGAAGGAGGAATTCACCTAATGACGATTTTCTTCCTCGATTTGTGGCGCAGCGGAAGTGGGACGGCTAGAGTGAGGGAGTGTAGTGCTGAAAATTAAAGGAAGAATTCACCTACTAACGATGTTCTTTCCCGATTTGCAGCACAATGAAAACGGGATGGCTAAAGTGAGGGAAGCGACGTTGAAAATCAAAGGAAGAATTTGCCTACTAGTGATTTTCTTTCCTCGATTGCGGCGTAGTAAAAACGGTGAAATTCAGATGAGTTGCGGGCTTGCTCGGGTCAATTTGAAGAAAAGGGCAGAGTGGGGCCGGAAGGTTGAATCAGAAGAAAGGGGGGCGTAAGGTTCTGCGGGAAATGGGTTTACAGCTGGGGAAGGAAGGGTTCGATGGATGGGTTTGTCTCTTGGTCTGAGATGGTGAGAGGCCAGAGCGCCTGGTCTGATCGACAGCTACCCGCAGCTAAGCGGTTCATTGGCTGTGATTCTATGAGGTCGGAGGTCAGGGCAGGTAGCATGGGATGTAGCCGTGGATCGCAGGTCGACCGTGATCTCTGTGAGCACGGGTCGCTGAGCATCAAAAGCGAGCAAGAGCAGCTATGGCGGGATCTGGGGAGAGTGACGGCGAGGTTACGCATGGCGATCAACGCGTGGATTAGAATGGTGGTAGAGGGTCACTGCATGTCTTGGAAGCGATGAGATGAGGATTTTTCTGGAGCTTCCGAGGGGCTCTTGTGAGAACAATTTCCACGTGGATCTGGGCGAAAAATTCGGGGAGGAGCTTTTACCTTTTGAGATGTGAGAGGGAATGCGGAGAGAAAATTGAAAGAAATGGGGGGCTCGTGAAAGAGAATAGGAGGGAGTGGGTTTTTCTTTTCAATTTTTTTTAAAAAATTTTAAATTAGGATATTTTTTCAGAAAACTAAAAATAGAGGGGAAATGAGGATAATTTAGGAATTTTTTAATAAAATTTGAATTTATTAAATATTTTTATGTGGGTTTTATGCGATAAATGCACATAATATATATATATATATATATATATATATATATATATATATATATATATATATATATATATATATATATATATATATATATATATCAATTTATGATAATTCTGATGTTCTGAATACAATGGCGTAGTCCGTTTCAGGATCGAAGACCATTTGGTTCGAGTCGGCGCTAAGTTGAGTCAATTTTAGCTCGAAATGGGTGCCACCACTTTTGCTCACTCGATTTTCATGTAGACTCATCCGAATTGAGTGAGAATAGCCTTATTTGATAGATTTCAACGTTTTGAAGCCAATGACATGATCAATTTTGTTAACGGAGGTCATTTAGACATCATCGCAACTTTTCAACTTTGATATACGTGTCGACACATTGATAGCTCGAGCGTTTAATTGATTGATCCTTAGACTTTGCAATATCTATATTTTGATCAATTTTGACGTTCTGAATGCAACATCAAAGTTTGTTTGTCAATCGAAGGTCATTTCAATCATTTTCGGTGATATCTAGTGCATTTTGAGCCTCGATTTACTCACTGTCGCTTCCGAAGTCTGTTAAATTAGACTTGTGAGCTTGACTTTGACTTTGTGGCACACATATGGAGGTGAACAGTAGGGAAGCACCAGCTTGTATATGAAGGTAGTGGATAGTACCTTCGTACAAGAAATGGACATTAAAATCATGATTGAAGCAGTAAGTGAGAAAAGCGTTGGCTCAAGTCCGAGGAGGGTCATCGATTCTAAAGGGTAGACCTTACCCAGAGAATTTGATGCCATCCAATATCCTAAGGGTTTCATGCCACATTCTTTCAAGAGCTTCGATGGCGGAACCCATAGTAGCACACTGCGCACTTCAGAGCCGTCTATTACAATGCTGGTGGCAGTGATGCATTACTCTTCCATCTTTTTATCAGCAGCTTAGCAAGCATAACCTTCGATTGGTACGTTGAACTCCCCAACAGTTTAATGAAGACTTTTGCTGAGTTAGAGCAACTCTTCATTAAGATATTTGCTGGAGCTCAACAAATGGTGATTGTAGATGATCTCATTGTGGCTCAACAACGCCCTGGTGAGTCTCTAGTTGATTATATTCTCAGATGGCGCAATTTGAGTATGAAATGCAAATCACAGCTATCTGAACAGCACACTATTAAAATTTTGCTGAAGAATATTCATGGCCCGGTATCCTTCATGCTCAAATATTTTACCATCAAGATATTTGAGAAGCTAATCAACCAGAAAGCTAGCTTACAAGGAGAAGCCAAAAAGTTACCTTTTCCGGATCAATCAACAAAGCCAAAGCCACAGAAAGCTTATGAGAATAAGTCAGGGGCAGTGACATTAATAGACAAGGGGAAGCAACCGGCCAGAGAGCAGTATGAGAGACCTTGAGCTCCACAACTATCACTTCCACCTCTTATACCACCACCGAGGCCATCCTACCGGCCTCGATAATAGTCTCCAAGGCTTTCATTGCCTCCTCACCATACCATGGTGCACATATACACATGTAGCTACTATCCATCCACCTATTTTGGATAAGCTAAGCCTTATTCATTTAATAGGAAGGTAATAAAACCTTTAAGAATCTCTTAAAGAAACTGATTTTAGCTTTAGAAGGCTTGAGGAAGTGGGCAAGAGCAATGATCCTAACTTTTGCCCCTACCACGGCATGCTAGACCATATTTTGGAGGATTGCTTTACATTCAAGGACTAGCTTGAGCATAGCTTCAAGATAGGCACCATAATTATCTCGAAGGAATACCTTCTAGAACAACCATCCAGTTTTGTAAGGGTAATCCTTGGGGATACCTATCCTCTCAAAACCAAACAAGGTTGAGATATCTCTTTATCCCGAATCTCTAAAAAGATTGTATCCAAAATCAATAAACTTTCTTCAGGTGCCTGAGGTAGCTCAAACTCCAACATCAAGGAAGGTTTGCAAGTTGCCACAGATAACTTGGGGAAGGTAGGATCTCAGTAGCAGTAGTAGCCTATGCCAACTCGAGATAGCCAAGTAGCTCAACCATTGAGTCCAGCCTCCATTCTACCATTGTAGTTACTACATCAGTGAACACCTTGTTGATCTCCACATATGTGTCATAAGTCAAGTCAAGTCCACAAGTATAATTCGACAAACTTTGGAAGTGACAGTGCACAAATCGAAGCTCAAAATATAGTTAAAAATGGTCAAAAAGACCTCCGATCAATGAACGGACTTCACCATCACATTCAGAACATTAAAATGGGTCAGAATATAAATATTACACAATTTGATAATCAACCGATCAAGTGATCGAGTCGTCAATGTGCCTGCACATATATTAAGGTCAGGAGGCACCACATAAACCAAACAACCTTCATTCATGAAATTGATTGCATCATTAGTTTCTAAATATCAAAATCTATCTAGTGAGACTATTCACACTCGATTCAAATGATTCTAGAATGAATGTTGACCAGTCAAAAGTGGTGATGTGCATTTTGAGTTAAAATTAACCCAATTTGACACCGACTTGAACGCCCCATTGTGCAAAATGGATTATCTTGCCCCGGAACATCTAATAACCTTGAATCAATATATATATTAACCCTATATCAATATCAAGATAAAGTTCATATCAAGCTTAATTAAATGCTTAAGAACTTAATTTAAAATTCCTATTTAACCTTAATAACCTAAATTAAGCCCTAACCGCTCAGATCTATTCTCCTCATGCATGGAGCCTCCTCTTCAATTGAGTGGCCTCCCTCTCTTCCATTCGAACTGGCAATCAATCCCATGCTCCTCCAATTCTTCCCCCTCTTTCCCTTCTTCTTCTTCTCAACCACAAGGCTAAGAGAAAATAATGGCAAAGGCTCCTCTCTCTCTCTCTCTCTCTCTCTCTCTCTATCTCGTTATGATTTCTAGTTCTGTTCCTTCCCTACCCTCCCCTTTCTACCTTCATTTTCTTCCCATCATTTCTCTCTCTCTCTCTTTGAATTTCTGCAGAGAAGAGCGAATCTCGCAGCAAACACCACGCCTCTAAGCAAAAAATCGGATCTTCTACTCTAACTCTATATCCCTTTACAACAAAGATGATGTGGACACGGTCTCCTTGGATGATGCCGCCATGAAGTTGGGTGTTGAAAGGAGGGGGGTTTATGATATTGTGAATGTGATGGAGAACATTGGAGCTTTAACAAGGAAAGCAAGAACAGATATAATGTGGATTGGGTTTAAAGGGATCTCTCTTGCTCTTGAACAACTTAAGGAAGGGAATGTAAAGGATACAATATCTTCTTTGGAATGCTCATCAACAAAAGTTTCTGAGGATGAAGATGATGATAAATATATAGATCACAATGATGATTATGGGGGAAGGGAGATCATGCATAAATGATATTGCTGCGAAGCCTAAATGTGTTGTAGAAAGAAAGGAAAAATGGTTTCACTTGATGAAGCTGCAAAATTTTTGCTTGGTGATGACCGAAACCCATCTTACATGAGAAATGCTAATGAAGCAAAAGTTAGGCGACTCTATGACATTGCAAATGTGTTATATTTGAAAATAATAATCATCAATCGAGAGTGATGGTTGGGAGCCAAAGGGAAGTGTGAGAGTGGTGTTACAATTGTACCTCCCCAAGCAAAGGAATGTTTGGGATAAAGCTAACAAATGTGGAGGTTAAGAGAGTGAAATTACTATCTTCAATTGATCAAAAGCCCAACAAAACTCAAGTGCTAAGCCATGACCTAAAGGAATGCAACAAAGTAGTACAGAGGCAATTGCAAGGCTCAAAGTCTTTTGTGTTTGGCCCATTTAATCCTCCCAAAGCACCAAAGGAAGAAGTTACCGAGTAGAAGGAAGAAAATGTGTAGATTTTGAGAGCTTTTCTTCTTCTCTATGCCCCTCTTATCATAGCCAAGCTTTGCATGAACTCTTCTCGCACTACATGGGTATTGATGAATATGCAAACAAATAAGCTTGAATGAGTATATGGAGTATATGCTTTTGTATTTCTTTGCAGGTTCCAAGACCCCGCTACTGCTCTATAGGGCATAACAGGTGTGAGGAAATGTGAATGTGGAAAGATATATACATATGTGCTTGTGTCTTTCTTTGTAGGTTCTAAGACTCCGCTAATGCCCCATAGAGCGTAATGGGTGCGAAGATACCTGTGGTATTGTAAGACATCACTCGCTATGCTCAATAGGGCATATCGAGCAAGCTAACATTTGTTAGATGTCGCTCCCCTAGCCAAAATGTTACTGAAATTTTAATTGAATTTTGGACTTAGAAAAAAAAAGAAATGAATATATATATATACCCACTAATGCCCAATAAGGTGTAGCGGTGCAAGAAGAAGGTTATGGTGTCACAAGATGCTGTTCGCTACGCTCAATAGGGCGTACCGAGTAAGCCAAAATACTCTCGATGTAGCCTCTTATGCGGGGATGACGTCGGGAGGCTGCTAAAATTTGCTCAAATTTTTGGGACTTAACAAAAAAAGGAGATTTAACATTAAGTTAAATATAAAATATAAAGTCCTAAATAAATAAATAAATTGAAAATTAAATGTAAATGAACTTGAAATGAATTTGACATAAAATTGAAAGGTTATGATTTAAATAAAATTTGAACTCAAAATAAATCGATTTGATTGTAACTTTTGAGCTCAAACTTATAAATTAATGATGACATCAAATTAAATTCTGAATTGTAATGCTTAGAGGCAAATAACCTTTATAAGATTCAAATCTAAACTTAAAAGATTGACCGAGTGAAGATGAATGATACTTTACAAACATAAATCCATTTGAATGTATAATTGGATTATCAAAAGCTTATAATATGATTGATAGCTTTCAAATGTAAAATTCAGAAGAAGCTAGAATTCAAATAAGCTCGCTTAAAAAAAGTATAATAGCTTGCATGAGCGAGTATCAAATTTGAATGTTGAATTTTCAAAGGTCTAATAGATCTTTAATGAGCATAAACCAATCATTGAAGTTTAAAAGTTCTATGAATAAATAAAGTGCAAGTAAAGATACAACCTTTTAATTGCAAATATAAACGTAATTCTATTATATAATCACCACCGGATCTATAATTCTTTGTACAAGTAGATAGAAGGCTATACTAAATTTAGATGCTTCACAAATGTAGGAACTTTCTTCAATCCAAAAATAAAAGAAAGTTCATTCTAATTATGATTTTTAATGTTAGTGATTTCATTAATTAGATGAAATTATCTAAGTTATAAATATCTGCATGTGCTCAGACATAGAGATTTAAAGTATAAATTTTAATATCTAAAATGACTGCGCAGGCTAAATTAGAATCAATTAAATATTAATTTCAAAAATCTAATAAGATATTAGATCAATTTACATTCAATGCCACCGGATTCGCAACACTTTGTATAAGAATAAGACGTTAATTAAGGCATTCTTAAATACACCCGCATAGGCCCTGACATTACACTGAATGCTTAAATTCAAGTGTCCAAGGATGCTGTGTGGGTTGCTTTCTGGTTTATTCTTAGGACTGGGTCTGGGTTAATAAAACCTAAGAATCTATTATAAGAATTTCAACTTAGAAAAATATCTGAGAAGATAATTCTATCATGTGACAATAGATCTGATCCTCTATTAAGAGCTAAACAGAGTTGTCAAGATCTAAAATTTTAAAATATATGCGATTCAATCAATTAATTATCTCGATGATGGCTGTGTTGAATGGTGATTTCAACCGGAGGGGATACTTTCATTAAAATATGATTCTATTCTCAAATCAAATTAACTCAAATGAAGCATCAATATAAAATTGCTTAAATGAAATTCAATCATTTAAAACTTAAAGCAAAACTTAATCTATCCATCTTCCACAAATATTTATCGGAGGTGACAAATTAAGAAAACTCTAGCTCAAAAGAGCTAATGTCAAATCTAGTGTTCTATATTCACTCTTAATCAATCTCACGCCAACAAGGATGTGGCCCGTGTCCTCTGACTACGTGGCTTGGCCGGTAGGCTCCACAGACGATGTAGTTATGACCAGAGTCCTCTGATTGGGTGGTTTGGCTAGTAAGGTTCCATTATATTACGACCATGACCATAGCCCGTATGTTCCCCAATGGCTCTGCCATTTGAGTTGTGAATCATAGGGTATACTTGATAGAGAAAAAACTGCTTTGCCAGCTAAGGTAGACTTAAGCCTGTCTCTTTAGACAAACACCACCCTAAGTCTATAAGAATTTTTAGGCGATGTAACCCAAGTGTTGCTGATAAGGATCCTTCGGTAAGGTTGGGTCGACTACCTCCTCTGACTAAATAGACTAGGGACCGCGACAGCCCAGGATGACAGAATCATGAGATTTAGATTAGGCATGCCATCATTTCCCCAACCATCTACTTTAAGCTAATGATGATGAATTTTATAAATTCTAAATCTAAAATTTTAAACTCTACATGCTGCTACTATACGCTATGCATTAAAAGATTAATGACTAGCCGTAATCAAAAGTTTAATTATAGGGGCTTGCGCCTATAAGAAACCTGGAACTAGATCTAAAGTCCTCACCAAATGAGTGCAAAATCTCTAATCTATTCCATCTTCTTCGAAAATTACACCGACACTTAAATCATCTCTTCAATTCAATATCGAGAGGTGGTGAATTTTCGAGCCCACATCTCTACTTCGCTAGCTCTTCTAGTATATCGAGCGGATGAGGGAATTAAATCTCTCACCCCTCTTACTTTTACTTGATTTCTACTATGTACCTCCTTCATAATCTAAGAAATCAAGAATAAAGCTAGTTTGAATTACATCTATGTCACTTCTGATGGGTTGTCTAACTGTACTCTTACTGAAAACTCTCCAAGTCTAAATAATAATTATAACAACTCCCATCTTCCTCTTTCTAATTCAGAGTTGGACTTTCCTTCTCGGAATAATATGGGTTAGCCTCTTGAGATAGACTTGGAATTGACGAGGGTCCCATAGGAGAACTAGGTGAGCGACAAGGTGTAGAATCACCACCCGCCACAAGAGATTATGAAAGTCAACCTCAGAAGGTTCTACCTCCTGGGTAGCACCTCAAGATAAGGGAAAATAAGTCATTGGTCCTGGTGATCGAGAAGCCCCTCCATAGGATGCTCCACCCATAGATATGCATGTGGAGGATCAGCCTAAGGTGGATTACAATGTCCTCTCTCACTTATGAAAGTTGCCATCTAAGTTAAGCATATATGATGCCCTTGTCTTATCCAAAGAGATGAGAGAATCATTAATCAAGCCTCTTCTTAATCCAGAGATATGCTTATCTCAGATGATCGCTGTTGGAGATGAGGCACATCATTCCAGAGAAGCCCAGAATCACCTTCATAGATGAAGACCTTCTTCTAGGGGACATGGAGGACAACCATCCCCTCTATATTACAGTGAACATGGGCAAATTCAGACTTTCTAGGGTTCTTATTGATCCAGATGCATCGATGAACATTATGAGTCTAAAGACCCTTGCCTATTTGAGGATCGACATCTCTACACTCTGAAGAGATCAATGATGTTGAGAGGATTCAATGAACAAGGCGAGAGGGCTTTAGGTTCCATAGTGTTACCTTTGGAAATAAGTGACTGAAAGACTAAAGCCAAGTTCTATATCATTGATTTGAATACTTCATTCACTGTTTTGCTCGGAAGGCCTTAGATATATTAGAACAAGATGATTTCATCCTCCCTCCATGAGTGCATCAAGTTCAGAAAGTATGGAATTGAATACTGTGTCAAAGGAGATGAAAAGCCATTTTTAGTCAGAGAGGTTGAGATATATGAAGATGCGACCTACTATCTTCCTCAAAACACCTTTTCTTGTGAACTTGGTCAAAATTCAAATTCAAAGGAAAAAGAAAAGAAGAAAAAGAAAAAGAGAGAAAAAGAAAAGAAAAATGAAAATACAAGTGAACGAGAAATGGACATTAAGGAACAAGTAGAACCACATGTCATATTTCACCCACAGTTCATTCCATCATATGGACATGTGGGTAGGATGACTCAACCTCTACCAGGCAGAGGTGGAGGCATACATAGAGGTAGTCCGAGAGGTAGAATACCCCCTAGTTGGCCACAAGCCAACACGGGTTATGTTACAGTTCACAGGAGTACCCCTACTATTCACATAGACTTGGAATCTAGTTCGGAGGATGAGTCTAATGTGATTAGCATACCAGCCAACCCCTCTTAGCGGGTTTCATTGGAGCTAACACTCGAGCCAGACAACGATGAAGACCAGGCCTCCAAGCAAAGCATGAATGTATTCGAATCAAGTTTATGTAAACCTATCAGGTAGTAGTTAAGAACCTTAGCTCTAACCTCACTTTTCTCTCAAAAAGTTGAAGGTAAGGAAGCCCCTCAGTCTTTTAGGGATGTCAAGCCGAAGTGATTCCTATTAGGATTATCATCCTCAAGTCCAGAAAGTGATGTAGGACTTGTGGATAATTCATATAAAGAATTAATGGAATTGCCTTTTGATTGGTACTCACCTTGTGTTCTTAATCACGCAAAGAAGAGTTTGATTCCTTATACATGGGCTAAGCATAAATGAATACTTCAAGCTATGGAACAATGCACAATCAAAAGATCGTGACTAGGATTGCAAGGGTCCTTGATGACAATAACTATTGCTTAGTTGTTACCAACTATCTAGAGTTTGATAGGTTCTTTTTCACACCACACTAACTCTTATGAGAAAGTGTGTTTAGAAACTTCAGATGATCTAGATGATCTCCAAATCAAAGATGCACCACCAAAATTTGAAGAGAAGATCCATTCAATAATTGACAAGCTTAAAGAAATCAACCTCGGGATGAAAGAAAATCCATGCCCAACATACATCAGTTCGTTGTTGAATGAAGAAGAAACCAATGACTTAGTTAGGCTATTGATTGAGTTTAAGGACTGCTTTATATGGAGCTATGAAGAGATGCCCGAATTATCTCTTGACATAACAGTCCACAAACTAGCAATAGACCCTAACGCTAACCCTATCAAGCAAGCTCCTAAATGCACGTGATTAGAAATCGAACAACATGTCATTTTGAAGTCAAGAAATTAATCAATGTTGGTTTCATCAGGGAAGAAAAATACCCTACCTAGTTATCCAGTGTCATCCCGGTTAAAAAAAAGAATGGCCAAATTTGTATATAAGTCAATTTTAGGGACATAAATAAGGCATGCCCAAGGACGAGTTTCCTCTTCCTATACCAGAATTAATGGTGGATATCATCTCATATCATGTAGTATTCTCCTTCATGGATGGGTCATCTAGCTACAACCAAATCAACATGGCCCCTTGAGGATGAAAGAAACACTACTTTTTGAATCCCAATTGGAATCTATTGTTATAAGGTCATACCTTTTGATCTTAAAATTGCTGGTGCTACATACCAACGGGCCATGACTCAAATCTTCAATGAACTTATTCATCATCAGGTTGAGTGCTATGTTGATGATCTAGTAGTGAAGAACAAAGAAAAGGAAGACCATCTCTTTGACTTGAGAGTAGTTTTTGAATGGTTAAGATAATATGACCTCAAAATGAATCAAGTGTGCATTTAGTAGCTTGAAAGTTGGTTCCTTACGAGGAATAGAAATAGATCCAAAAAAGATCAAAGTTATCTTAGAAATGCCACCTCCCAAGAGTTTAACTCAACTCAGATCTTTCCAAGGGTGGTTGGCATATCTAAGATGCTTTATCTCCAACCTATCGAGGAGATGCAAGCCATTTTCAGCACTTGTCAAAAAGGACAAGTTCAAGTGGGATGATAAGTTCCATCATGCCTTTGAAGATCTCAAGCAGTATTTGGTGAAGCCGCCAGTTCTAGCGGCCGCTATCCCAAGTAGGCCACTCATCCTCTACATTGTTGCATTGGATGACTCCCTCGGTGCTTTGTTGGCCCAAGCCAACGATGAAGGGAAAGAGAGTGATCTCTACTACCTTAGCCATCGTTTGATCCCTGCTGAAGTGAACTACCCACCTATTGAGAAATATTGCCTAGCTTTAATCTTTGCATCCCAAAAGCTATGGCATTATATGCTTTCTTAAGGTGAACTTGATTTCTAGAACCAATCCACTGCATTATCTCATGACACGACCAACACTATCTAGATGTTTGGCACATTAGTCCATGATTCTCTCACAGTTTGATATCACATTCGTACCCCTCCGTGTGGTGAAAAGACATGCGCTAGCTGATTTCTTAGAACACACCCACTTCTGTTGATTCTCCGCTTAGTGATGATCTCCTCGATGAATAAATCATGAACTTAGGGGAGGTTGACAACCATAATTGAGAGATGTATTTTGATGGTGCAACTTCTTTCATAAAGGAGAAGAACCACAATCTACTCTCCCAGAAAAGACAGGGGTAGGAATAGTTCTCTTAACTCCATACTGTGATGTGATGAGATTCTCATACTATCTCTCCAATCCCTGCACCGACAATGAAGCTGAGTATGAGGCTTTGATTGCTGGTCTGGAGTTAGCCATCATAGTATGTGTTAAGAGTATCAACATCTTTGAAGATTCTCAGTTGGTCATCAACCAGATTGTCGGGTCCTACAAGGTTCTAAAACCTAAGTTTCATTACCATAGTATACCATTGGTCCAATCCAAATCAAGTCACCATCTACAAGGTCCCTCGAGGAGAGAACACAGTAACAGATACTCTAGCCAAACTTGCCAAGGAATTGGCATGTTTGAAAGACGATTCCATTCCAATAAGAGTCCAAAATAGACCAAGTCCTATCCCTTATTGTTGTTGAACCCAGAGACTTTCTCTTGAAGGAGAGGTTGCTATTATCAAAAGGACAAGGAGCTAGATCGAAGGCAACTGTTCATAGATTATTTGAACATCAGTAAACTACCTCAAGAGAAGTCATAAGCCCATCAGGTGAAACAAAGAGCTCTCTCCTATGCTCTCGTGGATGGCAACTTGTACCGACAATCTTTCGATCAAATGTGGTTACATTATTTAGGCAAACATGAAGCCCATAGAATTGTGATCGAGGTACACTGCATGAGAGCACCAATTTGGTCCAAAGATGAAAGAGAAGATCAAGAGACTAGGATACTACTGGCCTTCGATGATTACAGATTACATGGATGTATCTAGATGATGCCATCAGTGTTAGGACACGGTGTGGTCCTACATCAACCACCCAATATTCTACATCCTACATTCACCTCATGGTCATTTGAGTGTTAGAGATTGTGGGTCTTATCGATCCTCCTTCTTTCAAGAGTCATCGGTTCATTCTAGTTGCCACCGACTACTTTTTCAAGTGGATGGAGGCAATCCCACTCAGAGAGGTCACAACTCAGCATGTGCTTCAATTTTTCAGGAACCATATTATATATAGGTTCGGGTGCCTCAAATTATATCTATATAGTATTCAAGGCACCAAGATCATTTGCTAGAAGACACGAGATAGAGATAGATCTCCACCATCTACTACCCCATGAAAAATGGCTTAGTAGAAGCATTCAACAAAACTCTCATCCAGATACTAAAGAAGATGCTCGACGACAACAAACAACAGTGGCATGTGCAGTTAGTTTAAGCCTTGTGGGCCCACCGCACCATATATAGAACTCCAACTCAATCTTCCCTATTCTCTTTAGTGTATGGGTCCGAAGCCGTTCTACCCTTAGAAGTTCAACTCCCATCACTAAGGATAGCATTGGGTAGCAATATCACTACAGAGCAGAATACAAAGTTATGGTTAGAAGAGCTCGAAGGTTTGGAGGAGAGATGCCTACGGGCATGCCAAAATCTTGAGTTGTACAAGGCCAAAATGATTCAAGCTCACAACAAGCTGATCCCCCATAGGGCTTTTCAAGTAGGAGAACTTGTACTAGTCCTAAGGAGACTAATTGTTGCCCGTCGAAAGATAGTAGGAAAGTTTAAACCCACTTGGGAAGGCCCTTTTTTCATAGAGAAGGCCTACCAAGAAGGATCTTATTAGCTCATTGATTGTAAAGGGGAACACCCGATGCTTCCAATTAATGGGCTCTATTTGAAGAAATATTACCCATAGATCATATTTGAAAATAATTATCATTAAAAGAACAAAAATTTCTTTCCAATTTATCAAAATCTCCTCTTCTTTTGAAGCGTTGCTTGGTTGTCTTGTGAATCTGCCATGACGTGTTTAGGATAGGTGTAAGAGAACCCAAGAGGCATCCTATCCCTCTTTCACAACATGAACATAATCAAACATAATTTCCCTGGTGCTACTAGAATAGGTGTGAGAGAACCCAAGAGACATCCTATTTCAATTAGCACAACTAAGTTAGGTGTGAGAGAACCCAAGCAACATCCTTTCTTGGTGGGAATCCCAACTACCATTCATATCACCATTTCATCAAATTCCCCAAGCGTATTTAGATAGGTGTGAGATAACTCAAGTCGCGTCCTATTCCCTTTAACACATGCACAAAAATAAATGCATATCTTTTATCTCAGGTTATTTTGATGTGGGAGCAAGCCCTCTGTGACACTCACTCATTAGCTATTCTAGGTTGGGTTTACATGCTACTGTGGTGAAAAATTTTTATAGAGTCATCTTTCAAATTTGTGGGTACGAAAGAAAGAGGCAAGACTATAAAAATTCATCTTTTTAGGATGCTACGTAGATCCACAGATGTACTTATTCAAGTGATCGAGTACGTCATCAAGGAATAGTGTACTATCTTAAAGATAGAAGTCACTATGATTTAATGGATCTAATCACCTCAAGATTCTAAGGACGTTGGGTCTTTAAAGTATACCAAAGATTCTTCCCCTACTTTATATGAAAAAGTAACCGAGTTCATTAACTTCTCTACAGGGGCAAGCCCCCATAGTTAATTACATCCTAAGGAATGGGGATTCCTTAGGAAAACTCTCGATTAAGATAAATGATCATTGTCTTTAAAGATTTCAATAAGAAATGACTTCAATCGATTGGTTCATTTTTTAAGATCAAATGGGATTGATCAAAGAGAGACTTATTATTGAAGCCAAATGAAGATAAGTAGGAGATGCTCATGACACTAGGAAACCTAGCGAGTATCTCAAACTATCCTATGATTGGGTTTTACATTTTTGAAATTGATTTAATTTGTTTGAGTTGAATTTTTCATTAGAATGCTAGGGCTTATAATTCCATAATACAAGGTTACAGAAATGCCTAAGAGGTGAAGTTTTATGCTTATGTCCCACAAAGGAAAAGTAACCTCAGAACCTAAATCTAGGGAGCTTTAGCAAGAGCTGAAAGCACAACCTAAATCTAAGGTAAAAATGGGTATTTGGTTTCATCATGATTTTTGGCTAAGTCCATGAAGGAAAACTTAAAGGACTTAGGAAATTTCATGAATTGATTTTAAATTTTGAGTTTAGTTTGATTGGTTTGAATTTATATTTTAGTTAAATATGCAAATATAAATGAGAATATAAATGAATTATAAGAAAATCTAAGGATTTGATTTGGTTTGATCATGATTTTTGGCTAAGTCCATGAAGGAAAACTTAAAGGACTTAGGAAAATTTTGGATTTTGGAACTTGAAATTTTGATTTGGTTTCAATCATGGATTTTGATCATGGATTTCAATCATGAATTTCAATCATGTGTCATTGATTTGAATGTGGATAAAATCAAATAAGATTGATTTAGAGTTTGACTTGAAGGAAGGAAGGTGAGGAGTGGTTTAAGCTAAGGGTATGAAAATTTTCCTAACACCCCTAAGGCATGGCCTATTCTTATGGCTAATCCTTCTAAGTCTCTAGGGCTAGGTTGAGTGTCCACCTAATCACTAGATATGTCTTAAGACTAAGGATCCCTTAGTGTTTAAGAGAAGTCCTATATCTAAGATGGAGAGGGGTTGAGAGCTCACCCAAAAATGAGGTCAACAACTATCTTGCTAGTATGTCACCCCAGTGATCATTTATCATGTGGATGTGAGTCCCCGTGCTTTCATCTTGACTTAACCATTGCAAACTAATAAGCGTCTTGTTAATTTGGTAGACTTCACTACCTAGCCAGTAAGCTACCTCATGTTGATTTTGTTTAAGAAGATGTGAGTCCCCACACTTTCTTCTTGAACTAATCATCATGATCTGACTAGGTCGAGCATATTTGAGGTTTATGGTAAGTCCCCCAAGGGCTCCTTTCCTCTTGAATACTCTTGAGTTGATGTAAGTCCCCCAGTGGCATTCACTTAGTAGTCACCCTAGGTTGGATAACACCTATCGAGCTAAAGACAGACTATCCCAGCAATCAGTTCCACTATAGGAGGATGTGGATCCTCGATGCTTTCTTCTAGGATTGGCAATTGACGACTTGGTTGGTTGATGTTCGCTATGCTGACTTCTACTCACATGGTGGAAACTCCACTCTTGGGAGATGTGTGTCCCCATACTTTCTCCATGAGTTGGCTACCGAATACCTATGCATATTATCTTCTCTAGGGTTTTAGATCAAGCCCTTAGCGACCCCTCTCTCTGTGGGCACTCTATTTGGATCATATCTTTGCGACCTCATTTAGACACTACGGTTACTCTTGGATTGGACAGTCCCCCTTTCCTAGTAGCCACCCCGTTTGAGAATTTATTGGATGCCTAGATTCTCCGGTTCAATGAGTTAGGTCTAGGCTAATATAAGCTCCTTCTCAGTATGATCCCTCATAAACCAATAGGGTCCATGATAAATAAACAAAATAAATAAATAAAATATTCACTTCGAATTAGAATTCAATTCCCCAAGCTTTATTATCTTTAGCGGTGTCTGAGAACTCCATAGGAATTGTTTGACTGCATGAGTTGAGATAAGTCCCTGGGTCGGCACTCTCTCCATAGTTGCCCTTAGGTCAAGTTCAATCTGTTTTGCCATAGAGTTGTAACATTCTTCTTAAAAGATGTAAGCTACGATACATTCTTCCTTGAAGCGATGGGCGACCTAGTCGGGTTCGATTTATTACCCAAGCAACCGATCACCCCAGTGGTCTTTTGCAGTGGAAGATGTGAGTCCCCGTGCTTTCTTCCCCTGAATTGATCATGTAAACTGAAAGACACTCCTTTGGTTGGATAGTTCTCCCCTCGGCCGGGAAGCTACTCCCTTTGGTTCAGTAAATCTTGGATAGGTCTAGGCTAATATAAGCTCATTCTCAGTGTGATCCTCACAAATCAACGGAATCCATCAAAAATAATTAAAACTAAAATTAATCTTTGACTATCTTTGAGCAGATTTAAGTCCCCCAGCTTCATTCACTCAATAGTCAGCCCTAGGTCGGGTTCAATTTGTTGCATAAGCAACCGATTATCCTAGTGGTTCCTTATTTTGGACGATGTGAGTCCCACGCTTTCTTCTAACTTGACCATTTTAATTCGAAAGGCACCCCTTTTGGATTGGATAGTCTTACTGTGTGGTTGGTAGACTACCTCTTTGGGTTGGTAAATGCAGAGGCCCAAGGCCCATGGAGTGTAGTTCATCATGGCGATGGGATCCATCAAAAATAAATAAAAATGAAATTGATCTTGACTATCTTTGAGCTGATTTAAGTCCCCCAGAGGCATTCACTCAATAGTCAGCCCCAGATCGGGTTTGATTTGTTGAACAAGCAACCAATCACCCAGTGGTTTCTTATTTTGGAAGATATGAGTCCCTGCACTTTCTTTTTAAACTTGACCTTGCAAATCAAACCTTTGGTGGATAGTCCTACTATGTGGTTGGTAGACTATTCCCTTTGGATTGATAAATTTGAGCTAGACCAAGGCCAACACAGCCCCTACTTAGTGCATTCCATCACAAACCGATGGGATCTATAAAAAATAATTAAAAAAAATAAAATTAATCTTGACTATCTTTGAGCTGATTTAAGTCCCCTAGCGACATTCACTCAATAGCCAGTCCTAGGCTAGGTTTGATTTGTTGCTTAAGCAACCGATCACCATAGTGGTTCCTTATTTTATAAGATGTGAGTCCCGCGCTTTATTCCTAACTTGATCATTGCAAATTGAAAGTCACTCCTTTGGTTGGATAGTCCTACTATGTGGTTGGTAGACTACCCTTTTGGATTGGTAAATCTGAGTTAGCTAAGGCCTCAATGGCTCCTATTCAGTGCAGTCCATCACAAACTGGTGGGATCCATCAAAAATAATTAAAAAAATAAAATTAATCTTGACTATCTTTGAGCTGATTTAAGTTTCCCAGCAGCATTCACTCAATAGTCAGCCTGAGGTTAGGTTTCAATCTTTTGCCTAGCCAATGGATCACCCCAGCAACTGATCCCTACTTTGGAGGATGTATGTCTACTACGCTTTCTTCATAGTACAGCTGTTGCATACTGAAAGGCAATCCCTTTGGTTGGCTAGTTCTACTATGTGTTTGGTAGACTACACTTTGGATTGGTAAGTCTGAGCTAAGCCTAGGCCAACACGGCCCCTACTCAGTGCGATCCATTGCAAAATCCAAAATTTAAAAAATCTGAAATAAATTCAACCCTCCTCCCTCAGTGGAGTCAAACTAAACAAACAAAATAAATCCAATCAATCTCCCCTAGTGGAGTCAAATAAAAATAATCAAACAAATTAAATAATCAAACAAATCAAATAAACCCATCAAACAATCAAACAGTAATCAAATCAATCTGCTTCTCCTCAGTGAGATGCAAATCTTTCTAGTTCCCTCAGCGGATTTCACAACCTCTACTCCTCAGTGGATGCCTTGAACTTGCTCCCCTAGTGGAGAGTTCACTTTTTCATCCCTGGTGGAGCACCAAATCATCAATCAACAAATCAAATTAATTTTCTCCCTAGTGAGACTTAAATCAAATCAAACCTCTCATTCCCTAGTGGATGACTTGAACCTTTTCCCTAGTGGAAGGTTCACCTACTCTATCCTTAGTGGATTGCCCTTTTACTCTCTTATGTCTTTGACATGAGAAGAGTCAAATTGCACTAAGCTCTTGATTCCTTCAACACCTTGGGTTGGGAATAGATCATTTCTTTTAGTGCTTGTGATTATTCGGTGTTGTTGATCATTTTAGTCAACACCAATATGTGCGGTGTACCTTGTCAGTCACACCACATCTGTTGGGCACCCTTTGTTGACCTCATTTTTAGGATAAGCTCTCAACCCCTCCATCTTAGACATATGACTCCTCTTAGACACTAAGAATTACTTTGGCCTATCCTGTAGCTTGAACCAAATCCACACTTCCTTCCTTCAAGTCAAATTTCAAAACTCAAATCAAACTCCAAATCCAAACCAACTTAAAACTCAAATCAACTCCAAATCCAAACCAACTTCAAACTCAAATCAATTCCAACTTAATTGATTTTCTCAAATCCAAATCAACCTCAAATCATAATCAACTTCAAACTCAAACCAATTCCAAACCAAATCTCAAATCAATTTTAACTTAATTGATTTTCTCAAATTCAAATCAATTCCAATGGATTTTCTCAAATCATGAATAAATTCTAAATGATTGAAATCCATGATTGAATTCCAAATCTAAAATCTTTCCTAAGTCTTTGATCTTATCTTATGGACTTAGCTCAAATCAAATCTAAATCATTCCAAATTCAAAAGATTTTCTCATAACCCATTTATATTGTCATTTATATTCACAAATATAAATGAAATATAAAGAAATCAAATTCAAAACTCAAATCCAAATATAATCAAAATCCAACCTAAGCCCTTCAAGTCAAATTCTTGAACTTAGCCAAATCAAACTCAAATCAATTCAAACCTTTGGATTTTCTCTTCAAACAATCAATCCTTCAATCACAAACCAAATACAATCATAAACTTCAATCACCAAACCAAAACTAAATTCAAAATTAAACCCAAATCAAACCTATGTTCATCCTTTGAACTTAAAATTGTCAAATGAATCAAAACTCATTTAACTCCAAACCACTTGTAAATGGATTTATATTTCAATCATAAGTACATATGTGAGTTCAACCAAACTTGAATCAAGCTTTGATTAAGTTAATTGACCCACTTAGGCTCACTTGACCCAAAGTGACCTAAAGTATCTTTTTGAGCCAAATTCTAATCCTACACAAATTTGATTGAACTAATCCCATCTAAGCCTCACATTTTGAGCAACAATCATCATGAGATGATCAATCACTCAAATTGGGTCAAACCAAGTCAAACCTAGCCTTTGATCAAGTCAACATTTGACCCAAATGAAACTTAAACTAGCCAAAATCTACCATAGGCCAAATTGATTGAAATCATTGATCAAAACCAATTTATGATCAATGATTGGAATCGACCAAGTCATCATTTGAGCAAAACCTAGCCCAATTGGCCACTTGATCCAAGTTGACCCAAGTTGATCTTGAAAGTCAAAATGGGTCAAATCTTGTTCTAAGCCAAATTGATTACAACCAATGGGTCAAATTCATTTTAAATAACTTGTTGAACTTTATTGGTCTCAACTCCATTGACCATGAACTTGAACTTTAAAAGGTCAAATCAAGCCAAAACCAAACCAAACCAAAATTGATTGAAACCAAAGTTTGCAAAACATTTCAAATGACCAATGAAACCTAAACCAACCATGTCCTAACCCAATTGGGTCAAATGTGTCTGATTGGTCAACTTGACCCATTTGACCTAAATGAATTCAAATGAACCAAAACCAAATATAAACCAAATTGAACCAAACCAATAATATAAAACCACTCCAAATGGTCATATGAACTTGAACTTGGACCCAATTTGACCATTTGAATTTGACCAGTTGACCCATTTTGATCTAAATGGGTCAACATGAGCCAAATGATATCAAATCAATACCAAATTCTTGAAATTTGGAACAACCCAATTTCAAACTATTCCAAATCTGCCCAAATTGAAATCAAATCCAAATGACCATTTTAACCCTAGGTCAAAGGGTAACCTATGGCCAATTCCACTTGGGGGATTTGGCTTTCATGTCCACTTGGCACCCTCTTAGTGGACCAAATGGACACTAATGAGGGTGGTGCACATGACCCAATGGGTTTGGGTCAATCAAACCTAACCCAAAGCCAAAATTGACCACCCAATGGAAAATTCTCCACATGAGATCCCTCACATCCTCATTTAACACATAGGAAACTCCTCCACTACACTCTGCTGCCAAAACCAAATCACATGGCATCCCTAACAGCCTAATAAACCCATTCCATGCGATCAATTTGATCAAAATGGCATGTAAGCTCATGACAGTTCGATCCTTATTGGGGGAGATATACTCCACCTAATTCCATTCCAATTGACATCACTTGCTGTTGATTGAGCCCTAGAAACTCAGAGGAAGCATTTCCAAGCTCTCCCAAGGTCTCCCATGCTTAATTGAATTCTCCATTTCTCAGTTTGCCTAAGCCAAAAATAGGGGAGGTGAGTGAGAATTCCACTTTTCTTAACACTTCACCAAAGCTCAATTCATCTTGCAAGCACCATCAGAGGACCCAATCGGTTCACCCAAATCAAATCCCAAGCAATCAAGCCATGAGAAGGAGGAGCTAGACCAAAGCTGCAATACATTGAAGTTCACTTTGGTCAATAGGAAGATCCACTTCATCTCAAGCCTTCAAACCTTCAACAGGGCTTCGTTTCCACAAGACGAAGCTATCTCAATGATTGGGAGCGCCCGTGATAGCCTCCGTTGTGGTATGCCTCAAAATCAAGTTTAGGGAGGATTTTCTTTGATCCTTTATGAAGGGAACTTTAATCCCAATCGAATTTGACCATTAGATGTCTTTCTTCTTACTTCTTGATGGTATGGGTTGAATCCCTACCTAATCCGAGCTCAAGTGAGCTCAGAGCAAGCCATGGAGGATGGACGACCTCCATTTCCCATAGGCGAGGGCAGGTATGATTCATGGACCGTTCATCTCACATGTTTTCAATGGATGATCCTGATTAATCTGATTAGATCCTATGATTAATCCCTTTTGAAATCGTGGGTTTAATATTTGTGGACGGTCCACGGCATCAATAACTGCGTCGGTGGCGGCATGGTTCAACTTGATACCAAGGTGGTGGGGAGCGAGGAACCATTCTCAAAAAAATTCAAAATTACGCGATAATTTTAGAGTGTCATTTTTCATGGTACTACTTGATGCCATTGACTTATATGGAAGAAGTTGAAAGAATCTGTGAAATATTTTTGACATATCTGAGGTTGTTTATCAAAGTGTCACTTGATAATATTAACCTGTATGGAATGGGTGGAATCGAATCTTTTGAGAATTTTTGACCAATCCGAGGTTGTTTGTCAAAGTATTACTTGATAATAGTAACCTGTATGAAAGAGGTTGAATCAAATCCGCTGAGGATTTTTGACCTATCTGAGGTTGTTTGTCAAAGTGTAATTTGATGACAGAAACATATATGGAAGAGATCGAAATAAATCCGCCAAAGATTTTTGACCCATCCAAGGTTGTTTGTCAAAATATTACTAGATAACATTAACCAATATGGAAGAGGTTGAATCGAATTCGTTGAGGATTTTTGACCCAACCGAGATTATTTTTTAAAGTGTTACTTGATGACCTTAACTTGTATAGAAAAGGTTGAATCGAATATGCTGAGGATTTTTGACCCAACCGAGGTTGTTTGTCAAAGTATTACTTGATGACGGTAACTTGTATGAAAGAGGTTGAATCGAATCTGCTGAGGATTTTTAACCTATCCGAGGTTCTTTGTTAAAGTGTTACTTGATGATGTTAACCTGTATGGAAGAGGTTGAATTGAATCCGCGAAGGATTTTTGACCTATCTGAGGTTATTTGTTAAAGTGTTACTTGATGATATTAACCTGTATGGAAGGGGTCAAATTAAATTCACAAAGAATTTTTGACCCATTTGAGGTTGCTTGTCAAAGTGTTACTTGATGACATTAACATATATGGAAGGGGTCGAATTGAATCCACCTAGGATTTTTGATCTATCCGAGGTTGTTTGTCAGAGTTTTACTTAGTGACATTTAACTTGTGTGGAAGAAGTTAATAGTTTTAACTCTCATCCAAGGTTGCTTTGTCAAGGTATGTCGTTAACATGTGTGGAAGAGATTAAACATTTTGATTATTCCGAGATTATCTGTCAGAGTATTACTCGGTGACATTAACCTGTGTGGAGTATATACAAAGTTATGACCTATCTGAGGTTGTTTGTCAGAGTGTTACTCGATGACGTTAACATATGTGAAGTACCTCGATGACGTTAACATGTGTGGAGTAGGTACAAAGTTATGACATATCTGAGGTTATTTATCAGAAAGTTACTTGATTACGTTAATGTGTGGAGTAGGTACAAAGTTAAATATCCGTTTGTAGCCAAAGTTGCTCTTTGATCTTCGTCTTTTTCATGAGTATTACTGACTTATTTCTCGAACTGATAATCAGTTAGATATCCAGAATATTGATTTGGATGATCTTTTTGAGATTAAGAGTTGCTCTAATTTTCAACAAAAGGCGAAGGATCGGAGTTGATGAATCTTCATTCTTTTATGTGTTCCTAGAGTAAGATTTCCTCCACCATATAGATGGTCTTTCGAACAAAGTTAGATTGTCAACCATTGTGAAGATGTAAAGGGAATGTTTCCCACAGATGATCTGCTGCGTCTTGAAAACCAATTGTGGTAGAATAAAAGTTTATGTCCTTGTTGTGAAATCCAACACACGATATTTGAAGAGTGAACAAGAAACTCCAAGATTTTTATATGAAAAATTCTGAAAGAGGGGAAAAAATCACGAGCTAGCAAGTAAAATGTTCCATTATATATCTATTTTGGAGTACAAAGTTTAAGTTTTCCCGTAACGGGATTACAGAGTTGTATGTGAGAAAGATTAATGAAATCTCGAGAATTAGATAACAAATGCTTATTATACTTGGTTGTATGAAGAGTGATAGTGAATAGTGGATGTCGGTGATAATCGGAGGCTGTGGTGCGGCTGTGGTGTCGGTGACAACGATCAGTGGTAACCAAAATGGTCAGCAGTGGTTGGCGGCAGCAGTGGTGCAGCGATAGCATGATAAGATAATGTCGTAGTGGCGATCAGCAGTCAGCGGTGGCCGGCAACATGGGTGCGTGGTCAGCAGTGGTGGAGTGGATAATACTTGATGGTCGGCAGCGAGGCCGGTAGTGGTCAACGGTGTAATCAGCGGTGATAAGCGACCATGATAATTGCAGCGAAGCGGGGCAGGTGGTGGCGAAAGCGGTGGTTGGGCATTGATACGCGGTGTCAGCCATCGAAACCGGCGGTGGCGGCCGACATGAGTCGGCGGCAATGTTGTGGCGGTGGCCTGGTCGGCGGTACGGCGATGATGATTGATGGCGGTGCCACGGTGGCCGTCGGTATGCGGTGATGACCAACGGTGGTCGGCGACCATCGACTGGTGGCACGATTATGCTTGGAGGTTCTTTAAGCCTCAGAGCTCTCCTTTCTCTTTAGTTTAGCCTCCACTCATGTGAAGAATGAGGAGCTATTTATAGATTAGAGGAGTGACATTTCTGTAAACACATGCAAAATTCAAATCACTCCATCGGACGACTCAAAATGATTCTCTTGATCATATGATGTATTTTAAGTATTTGAATGCTCAAATGATGTCAATTAGAGATCTTGTGCTTGTTAGATTATTCGTCAAGATGTTCGATTTGATTATAAACACTCCATATTTAGGAGCCGATTAATAATAAACGCTTGATCTGGGTTAGTCTTGACTCAGAATCAAATTGCTTGCGACATCAAGATTCATACTTCGATTAGTTGAATTTTTAGTGTCATATCAAAAATAATAAGTATAGTTTTTAGAAAATGAAATCTTCTAGTATTCTATAGAGTACAAAAAGATTTGTATGGTTTACTGGATTCAAGATCTTAAATAGAGTAATACTTATACATGAAAGTATCAAAACTAGGTCCGAGATTGCGCTTGCAAGACCACAAGTCATGAGGAAGGAAGAAGCTTACAGAGGATCCCTAGAGAATCTTCTCTTCAAGCCCCTTTGCAAGGCTGGCGAAGGAAGCAGCTTTCCATCCCGCGGGGCCTCTGCTTCCGGAGGTTGCGGTGGGATTTCCGCAGGAGAGGCTGCCGACACAAGATCAGGAGACAGCTGCTTCATGGTCAATAAGAAGAGTTTCAGAGGTGAAGAACATATATAGAGTACAAAACTCACACGAGCAACGATAGAACTTGGGAATCGGCGGTGGCGGCAGCGAAGAATCGTGACAGGAAGGAATGCTTTGTGAGGTTTCACTAGATGTTAGTCGTCCTGCGATGTATTTCCTCTTCCACCAAATTCGACCGAATTTGTATTGAAACTTCCTAATATTTCACTTTATTCTTACAAAGTAATCTAATCAAATACTAAAATATTAAGGGGTTTTTATATACATATCACGACAAACTACCTATTTTACTCATTTAACACATAAAACTTTATTATTGAATAGGCAAAACATACCACGCTTGACAACAACAACAACAACAACAAGGCTTAATCCCACTAGGTGGGTTGACATGAATCCTTTATCTCTATTGTGTCCTATTATGTGTCAAATTCTCATTTAAATCAAGTATATTAAGATCATTTTTTCATACATCTTAACTAAGTCTTTTTAGGTTTACCTCTACCCTTCTTAACATAAGGCAAATCTAATGCATTTACTCTCCTAATCGGTCATGGGGCCGGACGCTTTATGTGGCCAAACCCTCTAAGGTGACTCTCCTAATCTTATCTATCTAGCTACTCCAACTTTTCGAATATACTCATTTTGCATTCTATCTCTAAGAGTAAAGCCACTCATCCACCTAAGCATCCTCATCTGTAACACTTAACTTAGTCTTATGTTTCTCTTTTTTACATTCGCATCATAAGTCATTCTGGTCTTACCACCTTCTTATAAAGTTTTCCTTAAGTTTAAATTGGAACTTTTCTATCACATAATAGGCAATGCATTCCTCCACTTCAACCATCCAACTTGAATTCTACTAATAACCTCTCCATCTATTTCACTCATTTTTTGAACAATAGAGTCTAAATATCAAGCCTTCGCTCTTATTAATGACTTGTTCACAATGTCTATATTAACATCTCTATTTACGGATGAAAAAACTGAGTTGCAGCCTTGTTTATGTGGTATACAAGTAATAATAAAATTTTCTATATTAAATAAGTATAAAAACCACAAATATTAATTTATTTATATTTATATTACTTTATTTTAAAAATAAATAAAACAAACAGCCCATTAATAAAGCACCTAAAAGTTTCCATTAACAACAAAAACAGTACTCTGTGCGAGGCATTTTCACTTGGTTGGACGCAAGCCGGCAACCCTTCATTCTTCCCGTTATGCCCTCAGATCCCTCTCGCGCCAATCTCCCACAAAATAGCAGTTCTTCGAACCAGCTTCTCTTGGCAGCTATCTCCGCTAGTTCATCTCCTCCAGCACCTCCCAATTTGTTTGACCTCACCTCTCAATCTCCCTAAATCCTCTAACATCCCTCTCTCGAGAGCACCGTAACAAATCTTCCCCGCCTGCAACTAAGATTTTTTTTAATCCTATCCTAGAATTCGTTTTTTGTTATTGCTCGAACTGCTTAGGCATTTGATATGAACTAAATCATGAGCAGACGTTGAAGAATATTTAGATGCCTCAATATTCTGAAGATAGTATAAAACAGAACAAGGAATCAATAAGCTCTTCATTAGTTAATGACTTCAAGGTAAAAATAATATTTACAAAATAGCACCGAAAGCTTGATTGATGAAGCTTTAATTGCGTCATAGAACACAATCAATTCAACTGTTCCATAGGAATAGTTTTAGTATCGTTTTTTCTTGTGTTTAGTAAATTTCTTAGAGATTTCATCAATTTTCACTAATTCGATGCGTCTGCTTCTGTTTTTCAGTTCAAATCGTCTCCTTTTGTCATGGAATCCTTGTTTTGATGAAGGAATTGGTAAGTATTTGTGTTATGAAGTTGATGTATTTTATTATAAACTTCACAAAAAGTTCAGCTTAATAGATTTCTTGAAATAGCACAAGGAAAAAACAAATAAGGATTATGGATGCTTTCACCGGTGAAGAAGTGAGGAGTGAGTGCATTGAAGATACAAATAGCAGATGGATTGCGGTGCAGCGACAAGAAGAGCTTGACAGCGTACGAGAAGAATGAAGAGTTGCCGGCTTACATTTTGAGAGAGTGGAGACTGACTGCTGTTCTATGATGCATCACTATTTTTAAAAATTAGACTCATGTCTGATATTTGTAAGACATGTATATGAGTCCGGGTTCGATATAAATATTTTAAATATAATTTATAATATTTTAAATTATTATAAAAAAATTTGAAAATTTAAAGAATAAGATTTGAATTAAAAAGAAAGAATAATTAGATATATTTATTATAAATACTTAAAATTATAATTAAATTTATAAATTTAGAATTCATAATAAAATTTATTCATTAAAATTATTAAAATATAATAAAAAAATTATTTAAATAATATACATGGGTACTCATCTAATATTTAGAATTCTTATGTATTTATATATCTAATACCTAATGTTAGATATTTACTTATCTAATATTTTTCTATATTTAAAAAGGTGTATTCTATTTTTTAAATGTGAGTGATAATGATATTTTTGATGTGATATAGAAGATTGGGGTGTTATGTATGTAACAATTAAAGTTTAGATAATAGATATGTAAATATATAAAAATTATATGATATGTACGTAAATTAGATATTCTTGTGAAATTAAATTCAAAACGGATTTAAAATTTATGTTGAAGAGGGTTTTAATCCGGACCTTCTGAGTCTCTGACCGGATTTTCTATTATATTAAAAATTGATATTAGTGATAAGATTTGGCACGTCTCTCGCACGCTCCAGATGACTCGCTCGCGTGACCACGCACCGATCCGCGTGCGCCGATTCATCGGGTCCAGTGCGGCGTGTACCTCCCCTGAATCTCTTTTTTCATTTGCCTTGAAAGCACGTGGTGTGGGCCCAATAATGCGTGTCTGACACCCGTTGCATGCAGCAATTAGATAATTCCTATTCCCGCCCTCGCTACAGAAGCAGCTACATGTGTAGAATTCTGAGTGGTGTGCTGCGCCAGATTCTTTTTTTTTCGGCGGCAATTTGTAGGTGTGGCGCGCAGCGACTGGATTCCGCAACCACCGATTGATTAATCAATGGATCTCAATTGCGTCCCAATTTTTCGGTTACTTTATTTCGGTCGGCAGTTGGTGGCTGCTTGGTTCAATCCGTCTAGTGGTCTTGGACTGGACCGATTTATCCGAAAGTGATCTCATCATTATTAATTTAATTTTAATTATATTTAAAAAATTAAACATTTATTATGCATGAAATCCGATATAAAAAAACTATATTCAGATTTAAGTAGTATAGGATTATGTGAAATATAATAAATACACCGTTATTATTTTTATTATAAAATATTGTGTGTATATATATAAATATTATATATTATTTTACAATTTATATTAGATCAATACATCATAACATACAATAATATATTAGAGTTCTGTATTGATTGAGTATAATATGGCATTATATTTAGATTTCAAACATAATAATTTCTTAACAAATTAAATTATAAAAAATAAATTTGAGAATTAAAATTCTAAAAGAATTAAAAATAATTTTGATATTGTGATTAAATTAAGATTAGAATTTTTATTTGAATGCTTTTTAAGAATAATTGTAATCATTCGTTGACAATTTCAATTTAAAATTTTGATAATATTATTAATAATTTTATTGATGAAATTAATTAATATTTACATGCACATAAAAATAGTTTAACTCGAAGTCTTCGGCTTTGGTTCTGCATTTAGAATGCGGTGTAAAGAAATCTGATGAATTACGAATCTTTCAGTTATTTGGTTATGTAAAATAAATACATGTAAACTATATTTTCTTTTGGTTGAGCGTATGTAAAGAAAGTAAATCACTTGTGTGAATATTCTTGTATATTTTTAGAAATTAGTGAAATTTTTTCATTAATTGAAATATTAAATTAATAAATTAATTATATATTAAAATATAAATATTTTATAAATAAAAATTTATTATTTAGTTAAAAAAAGATTATAATATATTTATTTTAAAAGTAGAAAAGCGAACAATATGATAGATACATATAACTGATAAATAAATTTATTTTAATGATATCTATTATTTATTTTAAAATATTTTTATTTTTTGCTTTCATAGGAAGTATATATATATATATATATTAAAATTAATATCATTTTAGGTCAAATAATGACCTAAAAAATTCAAATTCTATAAGATGAGAGCAAAATAGAACATGTATATATGCAACAAAGTATGACAAAAATCAAAGCAAAAATATGAATGATGAACTCTGTATTTGAAAAATCTGCTAACAGAACTCCAAATTCACAAAAATTAATACTCAGAAACTGTTATAAAAATTCTTAAAGATAACAATTTCAGAGAGCTCTAAACTTGGTTCATTCAATGCCCATGGAGCCAGATGCGAGTGTATGAAGAGCTCTGTTGGGTGCTTGTCAGTTGTCTAGTAATCTAGAAATTGTAAGATTTGTTGCACAAAAGTTGAATGAGCTGGAACCTCTGAACAGTGGAAACTACATGCTCTTATCGAACATCTATACTGCAGCTGGGAGGTGGGAAGACGTAAGAGCATTGAAAAAGGAAATCAACGAGAGGAGATTGCAAAGAGATCTGGATGGCTATCAATCAAATCCATTCCTTTACAACAGGAAATAAATTACTTACTAAAAATGATGTTATTTATGAAAAACTGAAAGGAGTATTCGATGATTTGATAAGAAACTGGATGATTTTCTAATTCAAGACATGTCTTGCATAATTAAGAGGATGATTAACCATAGCAGAAAATAAAAATATTTCAGGAAAAAAACCACTTCTCTCACAGTATTTACTTTACATACAAAAAAATTAAAAAAAAAAATCTGAAATGAAAACTCATAAAGAGATTATCATATTTTATTAAAAGAAAACAATTTCATTCACTAACAACAAGCCGTAATCAACAACACCCCATACACAAATAATCACTTATCTAACATGCCTTATATCTTGAAACCAAATGAGTCCTTACAGTGTATCACTAATGATTTGCGATCACTTAGTATTAACTTTGACAAAGGAATAGAGACCACAAATTCTCTAAAACCGTCAAGGTTCATCTTATTCATCATATTGAGTTTAAATCAAAGAATGTCCATCCCGTTGAATTGTCATACCCAAAACAAACGTTAATTTCTCGTGGAATTTTAACCTAATGGGATTAAAAAGGCAGTTATTCATAAAGATAATTGCATGAAAATGAATGATTATTAATGAAGATAAATCTATGAGTATTTAAACAAGAGCGACATATTCACCTTCCGGTTTAGCCATATTTTAACATGGACTACATCAACTCAGACATTGAGGACATTATTCACACTTTGATCGGCGCTGACATGTAATTCAATCATGGAACATGATGATATTATATAACTTGGAAAACTTCAAATTTTCCGAATAGACACAATCAATTAAGAGAAAAATGAATGAAAATAGACTACTAGAAAGAACGGGTTGATTCAATCATTTCACCATGTCAAACAAAAAAAAAAGATAACTACCTCATTGTTTTACCTTCACGACTAGACTTAAGAAGAGATGCCAACCGCTAGGACAAATGCATCGACCTCATAAACGTCATGCTAACAGTACTCGTAATGTCTCCCGGTAGTTTTGTTTACAATAAAATCATCACCGCTTTTGTTTCCATGAAATCTACATCCTTTTGATTTCAAAAAATCCAACGGGTTAAGGATTTTCTCCGAACTGTTGCACCAACATCAAAGCTTTTCTATCCAAAGCCAGAGGGATAAATATCAGAAAGATGTAATCAATTATATTTGCAGATGACCTAATAGCTAAAATGCCCATCACTCTGCAAATATGAATATTTTCATAGATTGCATATGGAAGGTCGTGAGAGAAAAAATTTAACGATGTGAAAAAAGATAATAATAAAGCATTGAAAGGGAGTACTACATTGCTCTGCAGGTAAACAACCCAACCTCAACAAAGGGTTGAAAAGCTTCGCAAAGTCTTTCGAGCAACCAAATTCTTTGAAAAGTTCCCTCATGATCCTTTGTCACATTAGTTTCTAGATTTGAACGTTAGAATGCATCACTTTTGAACGTTATTTACCCAATCAATAAATGTTCATATAGAAGAATACTAATGTAAATAAAAGCTGTAAATTTAAATAAATAGCAAGAAATAGAATTTAAAAGCATATCGGATATTTCCAAATACTAATCTTTACAGCACTCCTTCCTTCATTTAGTTTCAAATGAATAGGAGAGCAATCTAAAAACAACCAAGTTGTCAAATGAAGATAAATCTATAAAAAATAAAGATGCTTAATACTACAAAAAATTTTTTTTTCTATCATCCAGTACATATATATGTCAACCAAAAAAGTTAAACAGTCAACAACAAAAAATATGTAAAGTGAGTACTAATTAAATATGTTATACTAAAGCATATAAAATCTAACATCCAAAAATATGGACTATGTGCCAGCAAGGATATTTTTTGTCATCCAAAATTCCAGCTAATAACCAACTTCGTTCATGCGGCTCCACATTGCTTGAGCTATTTGGTCTCTTTTGTACAACCACTCACCCGATTCTTCTATAACCCTTATGTCATGCCCACTATTATGTGCTCTCATATTTCGTCTCGAAAGAATGAAAATCATCACCCTCAAATGATCCAATTATGTAATATACAAGATGCAAGAACAATATTAACTGTGTTTCTGGAAAATATGGGTACTTGATAATTCAAATCGATTTTTCAAAGAACCAAAAGACCACCAGACGAGTGATGAATGAAGGTTAAATAACTCTTGAGCATTTGTTGGTCTATTAGTAAATTCTTTTAAATGTTATCTTGTGGCATGGAGATATAAAACCCTTCCAGTGGAGTAAATACCCATTGAAGTAATACTTACGTGAGAAAATGTAAATCAATTTTTTTTGTATAATTAAGAAATGTTTTGTTAAAGATATTTATGATAAAATATTTTATACCTTACGGAATGTGACCATCGGACGTTCTAAGGCATTACGAAGATGTAGCATCATAACCTTCCCACCCATAAGACATATGTAAATTTCAAATCGAGTCTACTTGCATTTTTAGGTGGGATAGATTTTCTCCCTAAAGGCGATTCATGCTCCTTAGGAACCCTAGCTTTAATATGGGTTCCATTGAGCATACAATCCTAAAATTAATAAGTGATATTAGTAAGAGCATTAAAAATACTTATATAATACTAACATACCTTGAAGAAAGGCATGAATCTATCACGATTGTATTTTTGTGGAGTTTCCAATGTAGTGCTTTATCATCTCATGTCATACTCCTACACAGATATAATGCATTGAAGTACCTACTAACAGTTTCTCCTGATCGTTGAAAGTTGAATCGAATAACCGATTTACGCTATAGGGTATAAATAGCAACTTGTTCTTTTTTTACATTGAGCGTGTCTACAAGTAAACCTCTTATGCGAAATAGATTGCATAATTTTAAAAAAAGGTGCTTTTTTCATTGAACCATATTCACAATAATCAATCGATCCAAGATATAACTGGAAATGTATGTCGCATCAATATTTCGAGGATTAATTTGTTGATTTCTCTTTAGTGTGTTCAATAATATATATATAGTGATTGATCCAATGCATGTATGAATGGTAGAAGCAAGATGATTTCCATTGATCTCAACATCAGTTGAGTTGTCATCGTAATCAAAAGATCATACTTCACCCTCTTCAGATGTGTCAGCCATTGTTTTTTACAAATAAGATCCAATGTGATACTCAAAAATAATAAAAAAAAGAGTTTAGGGGCATATCAAAGCCATCAGATTAGTTGAGGAAAAGATAGAATTATAAAAAAAAATTGGGCTTAGAGAAAAATATCAACCATTTAATATTTGGATAGGATTTGAGTTGACCTTAAAAACTATAAAGTAATACATTTAATTTTTTAATCTAAAATCAACCACTCTTTGACTAATCAACAATACTCCTTTGTCTCAAAAGGCCAAATTTAATGCAGAGAAAAAATAATTATATGAACTATAAAATAAATGAGTCACATGTGTCGATTCAAAGTCAATCAAGTTTAAGTTTCATTGAGCTCTTATCACTCATTGACTCATATAATAAGTGAATTAAGTTCATTAAAACAACTTTGTCCGGAAACAATGACTAAACTTGAACATACCCCATAAACTCAAATTGACATCTATTTTGTAGGAACAAAAGGTCAAATTAATTATATTCACCTTAATGTGCTGAAAATGCTCTACAAAAGTTTCCCACAAGTGCTCAATTCAAGCATCATCTAGGTTTTGTTGAGGTTCAGGTTTACTTGCCTTAAAAGAGGATTCATGAAAGATTCAAATTTATGCTACATTTTTAGGAGAGTCCTATTATGATTTTCACACTGTCATTTTTAAGTAAGCCAAGCTTAAAAGCTTTCACCGACATTCCTTGAATAGATTTCATAAATTTTAAGAAGAAAGATATACCATCTTAATAAGATTTTTTTAAAGTGCAGATCTCTCAATTTGTGTTATTTCTTAATGATAATTGTATAATTCTAACATCAATGAGCATTTTCAGCTAGAGTTCTTGATTTAAATGACTCATAATTAAGGTGTTTTAATGCAAATAATGCAATGCATATTCTATAAAGGAATGTAAGAGTTTATGCATCACAAATCATCAATTAATTCAACAACTTACTTTATATGAGGTAATTATAATTCAATCAATATTAAAATGAAGGAAATAATCTAACATTATAGTAACCAAATTAAGAAAACACATCCAATTTATACTCATAAATTAAAACTAGGCTAAAAATTTTATGTCTCATAATATTTTTCATACACACTTTGTCACATGGATTAACACATATGTTTGACACCTGATAAATTCAATTCAAGTTTAAATTAATATCCAAAAGAAAAGAAGTAACTTGAGTTGTCACTTCAAGACCTTGCACTCTTATCCTAACTACCAGAATCAAGCAAATGGCCAAAAAGATACTGAAATGCTAAATAAATCAAAAAGCAAATGGCCTTCAGTGAATAGAAATCGAGATCAACATAGGAAATCATAAATTAAATATCAAATACACATGTTATCAAAATCATATAAAATGAAAGAAGTAGTTGGAACCACCTATTGCAACAACAAAGAAAATTCACATAAAGCAAAATTCCACCACCCAAATGAAAAATAATCACAATCTCCACGCAAAGTAAATAATGATAACAGTAGCATTCCATATCAATCTACTCAACATGAAAATAAAATTCTAAAAACAGACACATTACTAAAAAGTCATTCGAAAATTGATTTTCTTTTTACTCTATGGAATTACTCTTAACTCAAAAAGTGGTTCACAAGAAGAGAATCCCATGGAACGAAAGCACTACTAAAAACTCATTCAACAGACTAAATTTTAAACATAAGCAACCAAATATGCCAAACAAATTGAACGTAAGCATGCTAAGCAATCAAAAGGCCCTTTTATAAGCATCAAATAAAAAAGTATGAGCGTTTAATAGAAGTAAGAAAATAGATAAAACAATATAGATCTCAGAACCATTATAAACCATTAGTTATATATGAAATTAAAAAGCACATCCTTCTTAGGGACCAGTAATATCCTTTTTCAAATTATCCTTCAAATATTAATAATTATTAGCAAAATTCAGTCAATCTCGGATAAATCTTACAAGAAAAAATGAAATAGTAGGAAAAAATTTGTAAACACTGCTCATGACATTCGAAATCCAATATAAAAGGCAGAAATTAATGAAAAATAAGTATGAAAGCATACCACCAGCAAGGGAGGAGATTAAGGTAGCCTGATTGCCACTTTTCGTGTGATGCACCTCCTAATTAAAGTGTTCTTATCCGAGGATATGCCGGCAGATAACAAACTTTGATTTCAAATCTATATTCAATGCTTGGAATCTAGATCGAATCAAAGAGTTGAAAACAAAGAAAGCAAATTTAAAACACATATCGCTGCAGATCAAGAAAATGGGTAATCAAGCGAGAAAAAAATCGAAGAAAGAGTTTGTAAATCGAAAAGAAGGAAAGGTAGAGTGGAACAATATCAATCGCAAAAGGCAAAAGATACTGAAATGGAAAGTACAAAATCGCAAATGATTTCTTGATTTAGGATCTAGAAATTCAATAATAACATTATCAATAATTTTCAAGAATACATATTAGATTCATTCACTAGAATCAACAATTTTTCTCCTGATATAATCACCGCAAAAGAAAAAAGTTTGAATTTTGATAAGTTTTGTACAGAAAATAAACTATTTTGGTTGATATGAAAAGAAAATATGTATTGTAAATAAATAAAATGAGAAATACAGAAAAATTATTATATGTAAATTAATTAAAAGTATTCAATTAAAATATATCAAAAAAAAATATAGATAAATTATAAATAAATTTTTTTTTCTTGACTAAAAAAATAAATAAAATCAAATACAAATAAAATTTATTTCTAATATTTAATTATTAGTAATTAATTTACAAATTTTTAAGATATTAATTATTAGTGTTAAAAAATAATTTGAATATTATTATAATAACATAATGACCCAAATTTAATATATATATATATATATATATATATATATATATATATATATATATATATATATATATATATATATATATATATATATATATAATTTATTATATAAAACATTAATTAATTAATAGAATTTTTATTAAATAATCGTCAAGATTTAATATTTATTTATTAAATAATTTTCTTTAATAAATAGTTTACTCTTTAATTTTTTTTTTACTAAATAAACAAAAATTTAATAATTATTTTAATTTTTTTAATATCGTGAATTATTTATCATCAATTTGAATAAATATAATTATATTTATTAAATCTTAATTAAGCTATAATAATATTTATTTTAATTAAAGTTAAAATTAATATTAATGATTTAGCGAATTAGAAAAAAATAAAATAAAATAAAATAAAAGTTATCCCAGGCTCATCGCTCCCAAAAGAAAAAAAAATCTTTTCCCGCATGATTTTCTCTCTCGCTCATCACGCCCGTAAACGAAATTCGCTCGAAAATGAGCATAGTTCACGGAAATGCCTGGAAAAGCGAAATACCAAAATTTTATACATAATTACATTAAACCAAACAAAACGAAGATGCGATATTTGGATTATATTACACTGTTTTAATAAATAAAATTTTGGTCGTTTTTATCAGATTTAAAAAAGAAAAAGTAATAAAATGAATTGAATACTTTCTGTTGTTTGGTGTAAAGAAAATGTAACTATTTTTACGTTTTAGGGTAGAAAAGTAAAGTAAATAATGTATCAAATATTTGGATGAATGAAAAAGTAAATATTTGTATGAATATTTTATTATATGTAAAATTAATTATAGAATTTATTTACTAATTAAAGTATTCAATTAAAAAATAAATATTATCAAATAAAATATAGATAAATTATAAATAAAATTTTTTTCTTGACTAAAAAAAATAAAATCAAATACAAATAAAATTTATTTCGAATATTTAATTATTAAAATTAATTTACAAATTTTTTAAGATATTAATTATTAGTTATAATTATATTAACATAATGACCTAAATTTAATATATATATATATATATATATATATATATATATATATATATTATTACTATATTAAATATTAATTAATTAATAGAAATTTTTATTAAATAAATTAATCGTCAAGATTTAATATTTATTTATTAAATAATTTTCTTTAATAAATAGTTTACTCTTTAATTATTTTTTACTAAATAAACAAAAATTTAATAATTATTTTAATTTTTTGATTTATTGGTAAATTATTTATCATCAATTTTAATAAACATAATTATATTTATTAAATCACTATAATAATATTTATTTTAATTAAAGTTAAAATTAATATTATTGATTCAGAATTAAAAAAATAAAAAAAAAAATAAAAAGTTCCAGGCTCCGCTGCACGCTCGCAAAACGAAAAAAAAATTCTTTCCGCCCAATCCGCGCTCCCCTTCCGCGTTCCGCCCGCGCTAGTGTAAAACGAAATACGCTCGTTTTGAGGGTATTTCGTTTACACGAAATTAGCCTGGGAAAATAAAATACCCTCAAACTTTTACAGGGTAATTACTTTTTACTGAACCAAACACGAAAAAGATCGTATTTAGATTACTTTACACCGAAAATACTCAGAACCAAACAGCCCCTTAAGATATGTGCACTTTGAAGATTCCGTCTTCATAAATTAGTTTAACTGTTTAAGCCTCTCGGAACATTTAAGGGCTCTGCAGATACGATGCGTTAAGATTCCTAATTAATTTATTATTATGATAGTAACCTTTGGAATTAGCATCCTCAAACAAAATCTTTGTTAGTAACTAACAAGGGTTGAAGAAGGAGCGTAACAAGTGAAGGGCATTTATGATAAATTTTATTTTTAAAAAATTAGAATTAAATTTAAATCATATAAAAATTATTTATTTAGTTCTTATATCAAATTTTATTGTTTGGGTTTACATGGTGTCGATAATGAGGAGGGCGAGGACCACATTAATAGTAAATATGGATGACTATTCTAAATTGTTACTTGTTTGTGTGGATTGGGCTCAAATATGACAAGTGTAAGGGAGTTGATGCATGATTGCTGATGATGAGAATTATTAGATTATTAGATAATGATTGTGCACAGTGGATTAAGGTCGCCAATATTGAGTGTGCAGACAATGGCGCAGGATTTTATAGCCACCAACAAAATGATTCAAAATTATGAGATATGATTTTGTAATTGTTCGCTTTATGTCAATTTTAAAATTTTAAAACTAATTTATACGTCTATTATGAACTCTTTAGAAAAATGCTCTATATTTATTTAACCTCAAATGCAAATAAAATAAGCTCCTAATATCACATAATAAACAATCCCTAAAAAATCAAACTTTTAGCATGCTTAATGTCACGGAGAAACTTTTTCCAAGTCGCCCGTGCGGCCTTAGCACTCCTTCCTTGATGCTAAGTCAGCCTAACCCTCGCAACGCAGGACTAGAATGCTCAAAACTCTTTTAGAGAAGGGAGGCTAGAAGTACTTCACAATGTAAAGAAACTTTACAATACAAGATTACTTGGGAACCTTTGATGGTTCCAAATGAGGGGTGAGGACATCTATTTATAGTCCTCCTCTATCCCTAAGAATAATCTAAAAAAGAATATTCTAGAATAAAATAATATGTACATGGTTCTAGATCTTTCCATGCCACTCCAACATATACAAGGGTTCTAGAGTATGCCATACCATTCTAGAGTTCTCTAGAAGCATTCCTTCTCCAAAGCCTTCTGAATATGGTGGAACCTTCTAGAGTCTTCAAGGTTATTCCTCATCTTTTTGTATAATTCTCTAGAAGCTTACCACCTTATGTATGGCTAAGAGAGCATGGCTGATCTCCCTTAATATAGTTTCGTGACATTCTCCCCCACCTAAACCCGCGATGCCCTCATTGCATGCCTTCATCATCTGAATTGCCACGGAGTGTCTTCATCTTCAATTGGCCTCACCATTTGGCAACTCTTTCCATTTGATGAGATAATTTCTACAGTTTGACACCTCTCTCCTGCGAACTTCCATTTCTACTACTTCTTTATCAAAAGGAGTAGTCATTCTTATTGGAGCTTGCTTGGGTTCATAGGTGTCTCTTTTTGATCTCCACATCTTCCCCGGCCCTCTTGCCTTGTGTAGTGTGGCCCCAGCTACCTCCCTTTCGGGTAAGAATTCTTTTGACAACTCTGCCGATGAGATGTCCTTAAATTCCTCTAGCACCGCTGCCACCTCCCTTGGCATGTCTTCTTGTGGTTTTGGTTCTTCATCATTCATATCATGAAGAACGGCCAAGTCATTTCCCTTTCCATGTTGAATGTCCTTGAATTGGATGGCCGCGAGCATTTTAGCATATGACTTGGAGGCTCTCATTACTGGAACCATGCAAGTTTGATTGCCCTCCATGATGCACATGCTATTGGCAAATGACATCGGGAATGCTTTTGCCTGATCCAAGAAATTTAATCCCAGGACAACTCTATAGTCATCCATTGGGATGGCGGAGAAGTTTAGCGTACCTGACCAAGCTCCCACATTGGTCTTTACTTCTCGCGCTATGTCATGTATTAGCTTTGCCTCTGAGTTGACTACCTTAATGGAGCCTCCTCCTCCAACTATTGGTAGTCCTAGCCGCCTTGCTTCTTCTACAGAGATGAAATTGTGAGAAGCCCCTATGTCTACCATGGCAGTGGTAGTTTTTCCCACAATAACCATCTCCACGAAGAGCAACCCCCTGGCTTGTGGCTTTGGAGCAGCCTGAATCCCATTCAAGAGCTGCATGGATCCCATTTGTGCTACCTTATCGTTCTCCTCGGCTTCCGCTGCCTCATGATGACTTGCTAAGAGGAAGTTCAAGGCATTCTTTTGAAGACACTCCCTTGCCTAATGAGGCCCTCCACAAAGGAAGCAATTATTATGTGGTTGGCTCTTACCTTCCTTCTGCCTTCCTTTGTATTTTTCTCGTGTTGAGGTCGATTCTTGGTGAGACTCCTCCCTTTGTTGTCCTTTGTCTCCCCCACTGTTGTCATAAGTACTCATCTTCTCCTTTGGCTTTGTGGACTCATCGGCATAATCGACCAAACTTTCTGCAATAGCGATGGCGGTTGCAAGATCTTGCACTCCACGCCTCCTAAGCTCAGTCTTAGCCCATGGTTGGAGTCCATCCATGAAGTTGAAGAGAGAATCTTTATCGGACATATAAGGAATTTCAAGGACCAAGCTAGTTCTTTGGCGTACAATCGACCCTTCTTGTTTGAGCCTTCTTAATTTGCTCATCCTCATCGCATTCTCGGATAGAACCTGTCTCTTAAGTTCTTTCTTGAAGTCATCAAAGGTTGATATGGTGCACCTTTCTCCATATCTCCTCCTCCTCCACCACAACATGACAGTCCTAAGATAAAGAGCAGAAATTGGACTTTGGAACCTTCATCGATGCTCATACCTGTCAATCGTCCCATAGAAAGTTGTCCACCTCCTTTACGCTATGGACTCACCGGTTTTGGTTTTGGCACTTGATCCTCTTGGCCTCACCGACATTATCGGATCCGGATGCTGCTTCTTGCATAAAGCGATGTCCCCTCGTGATCTCCTCTATCCCCGTAATCTCTCCTCCTCATGAGATAGCATCCATGGAGCTAAGAAGTCCTCCCTCATCTTTGCCATATGATCCTTGAATGATTCTTCCAATTGGATGATCATATCTCGATTGGAATGGATGGTTCCATCCTCCTCCTCGAGGCCATTCACCCTCTTGCTAGATCTTCCATCTGCTTCCATCCCATTAATAGCCTCTCCTCCACGCAAGGCATGAATCAAAGCTAGATTACCTCCTTGGACCTTCCATGTGGCTTGGCGGGGGATCACGTTGCTCCTCATGACCTCTTTTGTTGAGATGATTCCACATTTGTGGTTTCAGATCCAACAACTTGCTCTTTGTCGGCCTTTGTCATGCCTCCAATCTTGGCTCTAATACCAACTATCACAGAGAAACTTTTCCCAAGTCGCCCGTGCGGCCTTAGCACTCCTTCATTGATGCTAAGTCTGCCTAACGTAGATTGGGATTAAAATGCTCAAAACTCTTTAGAGAGGAGAGGTTAGAAGTACTTCAATATGTAAAGGAACTTTACAATACAAGATTGCTTGGGAACCTTTGATGGTTCCAAATGAGGGGTGAGGACATCTATTTATAGTCCTCCCCCTATCCCTAGGAACAATCTAGAAAAGAATATTCTAGAATACAATAATATGTACATGGTTCTAGATCTTTTCATGCCACTCCAGCATATACAAGGGTTCTAGAGTATGTCATACCATTCTAGAGTTCTCCTGAAGCATTCCTCCTACAAAGCCTTCTGGAATATGGTGGAACCTTTTAGAGTCCTCAAAATTATTCCTCATCTTTTTGTATAATTCTCTAGAAGCTTACCTCCTTATGTATGGCTAAGAGAGCATGGCTGATCTCCCTTAATATAGCTCCATGACATTAAGCTCTAAATTGATTAAATCAAAATAAATCAAACAAATACATGCTTGCCTAATAGAGTTTACCCCACCTCTTCATCACACATGCCCTTAAGTACCCAAAAAAGCCACCCACTATTATTACTATTTCTTTAGCTGCTAGGGTATCCAATCTCCATTTATAGAAAGCGTGCAATTTACCTCTTGTGATCATATTAGGATATCTAAGTTTGAATGTATGATATTTGATTTGCAACCTATTTTTGTACTCTTTGATTACTTTTATATAAATAAATATTTTTAATGGGGTCTTCATTATTATTCGATGACACCAAATTTATTATCATTTTTAAATCATTATAGTTTATATAGTGTTCCAATTCATGAATAATTTTATAGCCATAGTTTGTCTCAAAATATGGAATAGTTGAGTATTAAGATTGTTGCTTATCATCTTTCACTCTGACCAAAAATTAATTTCAAAACCTTCTTAAAATTATTTTAGTCATGTTGCGTGCTAGAAAACCGGTCATGAGTGAAAGTTTAACTTATTGTCGATTAGTCCAACACAGGTAATAGAAGAACAAGGACACCAATTTTTAGTGGAAAACCTCGAAAAGGGGAAAAACCCAGGTGAAAAGGTTCCACCATATATACAAAGTCTTCGATAGCGGGATTACATTGCATATGAGGAGGCAGTAGCTTGTGATGAGAATAGTTGTTGGTAGTAGGTGGAGATCGCGGACAATTAGCGGCGGTGTGGGTGATGGTGGTTGATGACCATCGAGTGCTTGCTTGGAGGATCTTCAAGCTTGAGCTTCTTCCTCCTTTTGGCTTTTCCTCTTCTTCCTCCCTCGGACTCTTCCTCTTCTTCCTTGTTTGGACTCTTGCTCTTCTTCCTTGTTCGGACTCTTCCTCTTCTTCCTTGCTCGGACTCTTCCTCTTCTTTCCTTGGACTCTTCCTCTTCTTGCTGGCTCTTCCTCTTCTTCCCTTCTTCTCCTTCTTCCTTGGGCAAATTGGCACGGATGTGGCGGTGGTGTGACGGCGTGCGGTGGCTCCTCTTCTTCACTTGTTTTGACTCCTCTTCACTTGCTTTTCACTTGGCCCCTCCATGTGAGGAATGAAGGCTATTTATAGATGGGAGGAGGGGTGTAAGGCCCATACCACTCCCCTCGATGGCGGGATGATTCCTTGATCATTTGATGTATTTTGAGCATTTGGATGTTTAAATGAAGTTAGAATTATGAGATCTTAGGCTCGTTAGATCGGCTCGTCGAGGCCTTCGATTTGACTATAAACACTCTATTTGATTTGTTTGAGATTTAATTGATGTCCCAAATATTCGATGATATTTTCTTGATCTCGATGGTTTTGACTCAAAATCATAAACATCAAGATTTGTGCTTTGGTAGTGGTATTTTGAGAGCCATATCGGTTGCCCCATTTTTTGGATGACATTAGCTTAATCATCCAAAAAATATGTATATCTTTCGAAAATAGAATTCTTCAGCGTCGCGGACATGAATCATTTTTGAGAATAAACCATCATACAAAATTATGATTATGGAAGAGATTGGCGTGAGATTTTGAGGTTATATTTGGATACTCCAAAGTTTTCGGCAGGACGGCCGGTGTCCGTGAAGCGCGTCTTGGTAGCGGCGTGGCGATGGCGGCCCGTCTGTGAGGCAGCCGACGGCGGTCGGCCGTTCTGACGTCCACATGGCGCCAGCGGCGAAGCGGGCAGTCGGATTCGCGCGGGCAGCGGCGCTGGCGTCGCATCGTCAGCAACCCAGTTGGTGTGAGCCATTCAGCGAGGCCGGTTGATTCGTCGTTGAAACCCGAATGGCGGAGAATCGTGTCTTTTGAATCTGCCATTTTGCGTCGTAGTTGGTTTCTCCGGCCGTGACGTCCGGTTGGCGGCGATGATAGTTTTGAGTGATTTTTTACACCCAGCCGGAGAGGTGATCGCCCGGTACCTTTGATTTCTTTTTCGGGTTAGAAGCGATCAAAGCGGTCGTATATTCGGTTCGACCCACGTCGGGTCCGGTGAAGCGATATACGTACATCAGTGATTTAAGTTTATTGTCAATCGTCCGGTTAAGCGCGATACCGTGGTTCCTCCGAGTCGGGCGTCCGTTAGAAGCGATCAAAACGGTACGTCGTGATTCCGGTTCGACCCCGTCGCGTCAGAAGCGATCAAGGCCACGGTATCGTCGTGGTTCCGTTTACCGACGTCGACCGTCCGGGTTCAGAGCCCGATCGTCGTGGTTCGGTGACCGTTTAGCGCGGCCGCATGGTTCCGTTCGACGTCGGACCGTCGGGTTAAGGCGATCAAAGGCCATCGTCGTGATTCGGCGACCGTCCGGTTAGGAAGCGATCAGGCCGGTATCGTCGTGGTTCAGTTCTGCGTCGAGTCCGGGTTAGGCGATCAAGGCCCACTTATCGTCGTGGTTCCGGCCTCGTCCGGTTCGCGCCCGTCGGATCGTCACAGGTTAGAAGCGATCAAAGGCCGATGCGTCGTGGTTCCGGTTTCCGACCTTCCGTCTTAGAGAAGCGTCCACCGGTGAGGTTGAAAGATGCTCAAAGGCGGCGTAGTGGCGATAATTTTCGAGAGTGGTGGCGAGATAACCGGCGCGATATTGGCGGAATCGTGGTCAGCGGCTGTCCACAGTTAAGGCGGATCTCATGGTTAGCGGCGAGGGTGGTCGGCACGGGATCTTTTTATCCGTTGTTTATTGAGTGTTACGAGGCGTTAACAAGGTACGTTTGACTATCGAGGTTGTTTGTCAGGTGATACCGGACATTAACATGTACAAAGTGACCTTTAGGTTATTGTTGAATATTGTCGTCGGCGTAACATGGAAGAGCGTGGGAAGTCCACAAGGACCTTTTGACCTTTCACGAGTTGTTTGTCGAGTTTTTTGCTCGATGACATTATGGAAGAGGCGGGAAGTCCAGACCTTTTGACCTTTCGGGTTGTTAGTCGAGTTTTTTACTGGTGCTTTAAATGGAAGAAAGGTGAGAAATCCACCAGACGTTTTGACTATCTGGGTTGTTAGTTAGGTTTTACTCGATGAAGAACGATGGAAGAGGTCAAATTGAATTGGGTAGCGGCATGAATGGCGTCGATATGTCAGCAATGAGCGGCGTATGATAATAGCGAAATGTAGCGGCGATAATTTTCAGCGGCGATGGCAGCGGTAGTCGTTGCCGATGACGACAATAAATGGAAGATGCCAGCGATGGTGCAGCAGTGGCGAAAGCCGGCAGTATGGCGGTAGCTATAATGGTTGGCTCGGCAATTAGCAGCCAGCAATAGTTATGGGTTAACCAAGTCGATATAGCGTGGTAGCCGGCGACAATGTGAGAGATTTTCGGCGATGGTCAATCGGCAAACAATGACGTGACGGCAGACCAATATCAAGTTGTTTATCGAGTGTTATGGATGACATTAACATCGAGTGATTGTTTTGACCTTTCACAGGTTGTTTGTCGAGCTTTGCTCGATGGCTGCTGCGTATGGAAGAAGTGAGGAATCCACCAAGCGTTTTGACCTCAGGTTGTTTGTCGGAAACTTTGCCGATGCTGCGTGGAAAAGATCGAGGAAGTCCACCAAGGGCGTTTTTTCGGCGGCGGCCAGCGTCGATAGTTGGAGATGGCGGAAACGATGATGGTAACCGGAGTGCGAAGGCGATGGTGGCAGCGGCAATAGTCGGTAGGTGTCGGTAAGCCGGCGATAATGGTGATAACCGGCGAAGATGCCGGCGATAATTGGCAAGATGGCAAACGATGTAGTCGGCAGTGGTAACGATGAGATTTTTTGACCATCGAGGTTGTTGTAGTGAGTCATTAACATGTATCTTGAGTGGGTAAAGTTTGACCTTTCTTGGGTTGTTTATGAGCCTGACGTGCTGCGTATGGAAAAATCGCAGTCCACAGCGTTTGACCTTTCTGGGTTGTTTGTCGAGCTTTGCTCGATAATGCTGCATTATGGATGAGAGATCCAAAGGATTTCGGCAGTGGCGGCAGCGAGTAGTTGGCGATCCGACGATGATATGTGATGGTAATGCATGGCGATGAGGCGGCGGTAGTGGCAGCGACCAGCCGGCCAAAGAGGGGTAGTCGGCGGCAATGAAGCCAGCGTCTAGTCGGCGGATGACCGGCGAAAATGGTGACCGGCGAAGATTACGATTGTGGCGGCCGATGGTAGTCGGTGAGTGGCGGCGATGAGACCAAGATCAGAGGTTGTTGTGAGTGTTATCGATGACATTAACTATGGAAAGATCATGAAGTCCAAAATGTTTGACAGGTTGTTTGTCGAGCTTTGCTCGATGACATTAACGTCTGGAAGATCGAGAGTCCACCAAGGCGTTTGACCTTTCTGTTGTTTGTCGAGCTTTGCTCGATGACATTGCTTTCTAAAGATAGTCTAAGGCGTTTGACCTTTCTGGGTTGTTTGTCGAGCTTTGCCGATGACGTTGCTTTGGAAGATAGGCGTTTTGACCTATCTGGGTTAAGAGTGTTTATGGCGTTAACATGGAAGAGGTCGAATATTTATGATTGTAGCGAGTTGACCATTGATCTTTGCCTTTTCGGTGTTTGACTTATCTTTTGAGATTAAGTTGCCCCAGTTCGACAGAATCGGAAGGAACAAAGTTTGATGAATCTTCATTCTTAAAGCGCTCTTTAAAAGCTTGAAATGCTCCACCTCGATGGTGGTTTTGATCTTGTTGAAACTTGGTGGTCATACAAGATGAAATAATGATGATTTTCCAGACGGTAAACTGCGTGCTTGAAAACCGATCGCGGTAGAGTGAAAGTTCACTTAGCCTTGTCGATAGTACACACGGGTAATTAAAGTGAACAAGAGACACTCTGAATTTTTAGCGTGGAAAATCGAGGAAAAACCAGGAGCTAGCAAAAGGTTCCACTATGTTGAGTACAAAGTCTTCGATAATGGGATTACGAATTGCATATGAGGGAGGAAAAAGCGGTATGATCGGGTTGTAATAGTTGTTGGTAGTAGGTGGAGATCACGGGGACAATTAGCGGCGGTGGCGGTGATGGTGGTTGATGACCATGGCGGTGCGACCTTGCTTGGAGGATCTTCAAGCTTGAGCTCTTCTTCCTCACCTTGGGCTTTTCCTCTTCTTCCTCCCTGGGACTCTTCCTCTTCTTCCTTCCTCTCCTTTCCTTGTTGGACTCTTCCTCTTCTTCCTTTTGGACTCTTCCTCTTCTTCCCCGGACTCTTCCTCTTCTTCCTTGCTGGCTCTTCCTCTTCTTCCTTGCTTGGACTCTTCTTCCTTGCAGGCGATGGCGGCGGCGGTGGCGGTGGTGGATGATGACCGTCGGCGGGTGGCTCCTCTTCTTCACTTGTTTGACTCCTCTTCACTTGGCTTTTCACTTGGCCCCCCATGTGGAATGAAGGCTGTTATAGATGGGAGGAGGAGGGCATGCATGTAATACCACTCCCCTCGATGGACGGCTCGAGATGATTCCTTGATCATTTGATGTATTTTGAGCATTTGGATGTCCAAATGAAATTATATATCTTAGCTCGTTAGATCCGCGTCGAGAGATTTGACTATAAACACTCTATATTTGTTTTGAGATTTAAATATTGATGATATTTAGTGCTTGATCTCGATCGGTTTTGACTCAAAATCATCTTTAAACGTGATTTGTGCTTTATTGTAGTATTTTGAGAGCCATATCAAGTCAAATTAAATTTTTATAAATTATTTCAATTGACTCATTTGTGGTGATAATGAGTTGAGTTCAAAAACAAGTTATACCCTTTGAATTCGAATAAAAAATAAATGTTAAATTGGAACCTACCTCAAAATTAAAATCTTTTTTGACAACTTCAATCAATTACACATTAAATCAAAATTCATGTTGACCTCCACATATGTGTCATAAGTCGAGTCAAGCCCACAAGTCTAATTCGACGGACTTCGGAAGCGACAGTGCATAAATCGGGGCTCAAAATGCAGTGGACGTCATCGAAAATGGTCGAAATGACCTTCGATTGACAAATGGACTTCGCCGTTGTGTTCAGAACTTCGAATTCGATCAGAATATAAATATTGCAAAATCTAAAGATTAATCGATTAAGCTCGATATCGATGTGTCGTACACATATCGAATTAAAGGCTGCGATGATGTCTTAACGATCTCAGTTCATGAAATTGATTGTGTGTCTTGAAAGCGATGAAATCTATCAAATGAGACGACTCAATTCGAGCCCGAATGCGTACAAATAGATTTGAAGTGATAATCAAATCGAGGTTGAAATGCAGGGCGCCATCATATTATGACCGCGACAAACAAACTTTGCCATCATGGAACATCAAAAAGGATATAAATATTGCAGACTTGATGATCAAGCGCGATCAGCTCGAGTCGTCGCGCGCATATCGAGGTTAGGAGGCTCAGGCGAGGATCAAACGACCTCACTTAAAATTGAGTCATTGCACAAAATATGAGCAAGTAAGGCTGCATTATTTCAATTGACGAGTTTGAAAATGAAAAGTCGAGAAGTGACAGCGCATTGTGGTGAAATGGACCTGATTTGGCCATTGCAAACGACTATAGTCATTGAAGCGGTATCAGAACAACATAATTACCTTAAATTAATATATATTGACTATATATATATTTACAAGTGCAATCCATATTAAAATTATTTAATAAATTTAAAATTTATTAAAAAATTCTTAAATTACCTCATCGCACAACAACCGTTCCCCCATTTTATTTTTTCATTTTTTTTTTCTGATCAACCAAAAAAAAAGAGAAAAGAAATGGTTCCCCACTCTCCCCATTCCCTCCTGGTTTCCTTCCTACATTTCTCTCTCCACTAGCCGTTTCCTCTCTCTCGTCGAAAACGAGAAAAAGACAGGTAATAATTTCTCCCCACTTTCAATTTTCAGGCTGTCCAACCCTCTTGCCGTCGTTCCCGCCTCCGCGCTGAATCGCATGGCCCGTCGACCCTGTTCTGCATAATCTAGTCCGCCGACTTCGTTCCGAAAACCCACGGCCGTTCCCGCCACACGGCTACCTGCAGCACAATCCCGCACGCCGTCCGCTGAATCCCGCAAAACCGCAGTCAAAGTCGAGTCAAGCCCTCCAAATTAAAATCTTTTTGCCACCTCCACATACGTGCTATAAGTTAAGTCAAACCCACAAGTCTAATTCGGGAAGCGATATTCGTAAATGAGGAAAATATAGTGGGCGTCGGATCGAAATGGCGCCGATTGACGAATGGACTTTGCTGTTGCGTTCAAAATTTTGAATTTGATCAGACTATAAATATTACAATCAACGATTAATCGATTAAGCGTTATATCGATAATGTCGACATATATCGGAGTTAAAAATGCGATGATGCACGAGCTCGGTTAAATTGATTGATTGCCGTTAAAGATGAAATCTATCAAATGAGGCGTGTGCACTCAATTGAGATGAGTTTAATAAAATATTTGAAAGTAGCCTTGAAATCGAGTTGAAATCATGGATCGCCAGTAATCAACTCAAATGACCTCCGTCGGCAGACTTTGTCGTCATTATTCAAAACTTCAAAATTGGTCGGGATATAAATATTGCGTGACTTTATCAAGCGATCAGCTTCGATGTCGTTTCGTATATATCGAGGTCGAGGCAGATGAGGATCAAACGGACCGATCGGCGTAAAATTGATCGAGTCATTGGCTTCAAAATCTCAAAATCTGAGTAAGGATTATTCACGATTGAATTCGTGAAAATCAAATGTTGAAAGTGGCGGTGTGTGGTGAAATACTGATTGTGACAGGCAAAATGGCCCGAATGTGAAATGAATCTTAATTCGTTGAGAACAACATAATTATCTTAAATTAATATATATATTGACTATGTATGTTTACATATGTGAAATCCATATTAAAATTATTTAATAAATTTAAAATTTATTAAAAAATTTCTAAATTACAACCTCGTACAGCAATCGTTCCCCCCATTTTATTGTTTCAGTTTTTTTTCTGATCAATAAAAAAAACGGAGAAAAGAAATAGTTCTCCCCATTCCCTCCTGATTTCCTTCCGACGTTTCTCTCTCCCCCAGCCCTTTCCTCTCTCTCTCATCGAAAACGAAAAAAACAGGCAATAATATCTCCATGTTCTCTCCTCCGCCTGCTGAATCCCACGGCCCGTCGACCCCGTTAGACGCAATCTAGCTCGCTGACTCCATTCCGCAAACCCACGACGCCGCCGTTCCGCCGCTGCATGGCTCCTGATCCGGCACGCCGTCCGCTGAATCCTGCGGTGACGACCCACGGCCCGCCCGTCTTGTGGCCAACCCGCACTGGCTTCCGACCCGCATGAACCATGCCGCGAAAACCCGCCTTCGCGCCAGCCCGCCTCTGCCTCACCACGCCGCGCAAACGCCAACATGTGACCGCAGCCCGCGCGCTGCACCTGCTCCGGTTCCTCCTTCCCGCGCGTGCGTTTCCCTCTACATCTGCACCTCCCCATAGCCCAAGCCCACCGGAAATCCTCTTCCTGCGCACACCACACTAGCCCGCCAGCCCGCTGCTTCATCCGCGTCTTCCTACAGCCCGCATCCGCTGTTCGGCCCGCTGCGCGCGTCCCACCAGCCCGCTTCCGCAGCCCGCAAACCCTCCACATATTAAACGGCGACAAGGGACGACGTCTCGTCAATGAATTCTTGCTTGATTTCCGTCATTTTAGCCTTCCCATTTTCGTTTCACCACGGAAAAAACGTCTCGAGGCAGTTAACTAGGTTTTTTGCCGTTACGTTAAATTCGTCTAAAATTCGTGTGCTTGTTGTGCAGATTCGAAAATGTATCGGAATGTATGTATAGTGAGATATATATATATATATATATATATATATATATATATATATATATATATATATATATATATATATATATATATATATATATATATATATATATATATATATATATATATATATATCTTTTGTTTTTTGTAGGTTTGAAGAGCTGGTTGCTCAAGAGTGCGATGAGATGAAAAACTGGTGTGTAGCTATTTATCAAAGCGTACCGGATGGAATTAAAGGCAATCTTTGCGAATTTTATCTAATTTCTAGACTTAAAAAAAGGGGGAATGATATATATTGCATTTATCTTCTTTCAGGTTTAAATGCATCTTTGTCAGGCAGAGACACGATGAGATAAAAAAATTGGTTACGTGGTGTTGCAGACACTGGTCATTATGCTCATCGGGTGCAACAAAACATCCTCGATGTAGCCCTACTGGGGACAGGAAAAGCCAAAATTATGTCAAATCTTTTGACTTAGAAAAAAGGAGAATGAAATGAATTGACTTAAAAGCAGTAAAGGAAACCCGCAACTAATTTTAAACTAAAAGCATTAAATAAAAAAGGGGGGGAGCCTTTAAAGAAAATTTTGGAAATAATTGAACATTCATTTAAACCTGCTCGAACATATAGATTTAAAGTGCAAATTTTAATGTTTGAAAAGGTTGCGCAAGCTAAATTGGAATATATTAAATACTAATCTAAAAAATCTAATAAGATATTAAACCAATTTACAACACCTTCTTTACCACCGGATCTGCAACTCTTGGTATAGCGGAAGCGATCTTAAACCAAAAGTTACAAAATCATGGTGTGCTTTCCTTCAATACAAAATTAAGGAATTTCATTATAATTATGATTTTTAAAATCAATGAAATAATTAATTAGGTGAAATTATCTAAGCTATAAACACCTGCATGTGCTCGGACATAGAGATTTCAAGTGTGAATTTTATTGTCTAAAAAGGCTGAGCATGCTAAAGTTGGAATTAAATGAAAATCTAAAATAAATATCATAACTTAGAAATGAAAACTACCTAAATTCTTAAATACACCCGCATGGGCCTCGACACTATGCTGAATGCTTAAATTCAAGTGTCTGAGGATGCTGCGTGGGTTGCTTCTCGATTTAGTCTTAGGACTGGGTCCGGGTTAAGAAAACCTAAAAATCTATGATAAGAATTTCAACTTATTGAATTATCTGAGAAGCTAATTTTGTCATGAGATAGTAGATCTGATCATCTATTAGGAGCTAAAGCGAGTTCTAAATCTCTTAAATACATTCAAATAAATTAACTACCCAGATGATGATTGTGTTGAATGAAGATTTCTGAAGGGATACTTACCATCAAAATGTGCTTGCAAACTCAAATTGAATTAATCAAAATCAATTATCAATGTAAATATAAATCTAATTTTGCTCCACACATGCCACCGGATTCACAACACTTTGTACAAGCGAACAGAAGACATTAGTTAAGGCATTCTCAAATACACATGAACCCCACACTACTGCTTAAATTCAAGTGTCGAGGATCTTTGTCATTCTAGTTTAGTTTAGGGCTGTTGGGTTAACAAAATCTAAAAATCTATAATAAGAGTTTCAAATCAGTGAAATATCTGAGAAACTGATTCTGTCAGGTGATAGTAGATCTAATTCTCTATTAGCAACTAAACATAGTTGACGGGATCTAAAACTCTTAAACATATTCAAATTAATCAATTTTTTAACTCAAATCAAATATCAAATATAAAACTGCTTAAATGGAATTCTATCATTAAAACTTAAATCAAACTCTATCCATCTACCTTATTTGTTTGGGGTGACAAATTAAGAAAATTATAGCTCACAAAATAGCCAATGTCAAATCAAGTATTATGTTCACTCTCAATCAATCTGATTAGTGGGGCGTGACTGTGTCCTTTGACTTCGTAAAGAGCTCGACATATGAAGCTTATGACCGAGTCCTCGATCGTGATTTTCAAGGCTCCATTATATTCGATCAATCTAGCATTGTATGCTCCCCATGGCTCGCCCTTTGAAATTATAGGGTATTTGATTAGCCAAATAGCCTCATGTTGAGAGAGACTTAAGTCCTTCTTGACAAACACCACCGTCACAAGGATTTCTTGGACGACATAAATGTTCTTGATGAGGATCCTTCCTTCCGGTTGGTCAACCTCCTCGACTAAGTGACTACCTGTCATGAACCATGAGATCTAGATCAGGCATGTCATCATTTCTCCAACCATCTGGTTTAAGATGAAATGATAAATGCATAATCAAAATTTTGAAACTCTATATACTGCTACTATACACTACACATTTAGCGACCTAATGACTAGCCTTAATCGAAAGTTCTCTCTCTCACTTGTGAGAAATTAACTATAGGGGCTTCACATAGGAAACTTGGAACATCTAAAGTCCCAAAATGAAGGTGAAATTTTGGGTAGTGTCTTATCTACTATCTCATCTACCATCTAAATTACATCGACACCTTCAAATCACACTCACTTCAATTATTCAATCAAATATTTGTTAGAAGGTGACATATTTTACACAATTCATTCTTGATTAAGTAAATGCATGAGTATAAATGTTATAACATTATGTATTTTTTTGGAACTATTGTTGGTGCCCTTATAATGTGTCCTCTAAGTCAATTTTATCATGAATAACAAATTCATATTATTTGATATTGCTACTATATGCTTATTATTGTACAAGTTTATTATAAAGTGATTATAACTAGAGACATTTTGACATCTAGGTGCTTATATTTCATTAGTTCTTATCTTAACTTATAAAACTTCTAAAAGTTACTTATATTATTTTTGACTAATAAATATTGATTTATTATTTTTGTGTTTTATATAAAGCAACCACAAAATATCATTTATTGTAATCTTTTCCATCCATACATCCATTATAGCCTCACTTAAATCTTAATTATTTCTTTTATGACCTACATCACAACCTCATTTACTCATGATCATTATCACATCAAAACATGCACTAAAATCTCACATGTGTCGCTCTGTAACCTCTAAACATATGTCGTAAATTTATTTTATGCTGCACTCATTCCCTTGAAGACTAATGTTACTTGCTTATATCTTAGTTTAAAGGCAAATATTTATGCCATCACATGTCATCTATTTTAAGACATTCATCATAATTTTATTCTATAAAGCCAAAACCACAATGATGTAATGACATAATCTACATGATTGATGCATGCTATCAAAACTTGAACAAATGCAATTTGATTTTTTACTAGGCATCATTCACAACATAAGCACATGCCACCACAAACAATATTGATGCCTCGTTGTTTACACAAACTTTAAGTTTTTGAAATGAGTGTCATGATTATATTAGACTTCTTATTATTTATTTCTTTTTATTGAAGAAGGATGATCAAATGAATCATAACATAATTTTATTGACCTCCATGCAAGTGCCATAAGTCAAGTCGAGCTATCAAGATGAATTCGAGCTTGAGCACATAGAGATGCACTGCGCATCATTGAAATTAGTTGAAATGATCTCCGTCGATGAGACTTGCCATTGCATTAGAATATTGATATTGATTAAAATAGACATCTTGCATAATTCAATACTCAGAAGGAGGGTGATGCACACATATCAATATCGAGAAGCCGCAATGATGCCCAAATGACCTTCGTTTGTAAAATTGATTATGCCGTTAGTGTTGAAACATAAAAAAGTATCAAATGAGACAATCCGCGCTCAATATGGATTAGTCTGTGTGAATGTAGAGTAGTCAGAAGCAACATCGCATAAATCAAAATTGAATTGACCGATTTGACAACTAGAACCAGCATCAGATCATGAAGCAATGCGTTGTTGCATCGAATATTAGAATAACCTAAGATCGACATATATATTGCATATATAATAATATCAACTTAAAATATGAATTAGAGCTAATTAAATAATTAAATAAGAAAAATTCTATAAATACTCACCTAACCACCTAAGCATCGATTCACAACAACCCACACGTAGAAGCCCCTCTCCCGAGCTCCCTCGAGAATAGAGCTCTCATTCCCATACTCGATGATATGCGCAATAGTCTGCTGTTTCCATGTTGTTCTCAAGGTGAGCATCGGCGTCTTCCTACACAGCGCTGCCGTGTTCAGTCCTGCATGCTTGTGGGCCCCACATTCTGAGCCCGTGCCCACGATCTTAGTTTGTGTTGAAATATAAGTACTCGTAAGCATCTTTCTTGACCGCATGAGGAAAGGCATGCTGCGGTGTATAAATACGCGTATATTTTTCTTGACATGATGGGAAAATATGTGTTTCATCGGTACCATAGAGCCTCATGCCTTTCTTGGCATGGTGGGATGGCATGTGTGTGGCTTTTGTGCTTTTTTTGGCATGGTGGTGGGCATGAACATGCAGAAACCCCTATCTGGGGGATGTGAATCTTTGCCGAAATCGTCAATTTTCACACAGAGGGGCCTAAGCGACTTGACATAAAACCATGTCATAATATAAAATTACTTGTTTAAACTAACATTATAGGTGTATAAGTATTTTCACCTTTCTTGGTGTGTGGGAAAATCGTGTTACATCTACTTTGGTATTTATTTTAGGAAAATCTATGAACCCATCATACAAATTTTAAGTCAAAAGAATTTTTTGGATTGGAAGATATGGCATTCAAGTTCAAATAGTGAAAATAAATTAATGAACTATATAAAAATCATAAAAATCATTTAAATCATGAAACTTAGGAAAATTATAACAAATCATTAAAAGTCCAAAAAATACAAATAAATACTCTTTTAAAGGTATTTTAGGAGATTAATTTAAATATAATTCTAATTAATTTTGAATTATAATTATGGCTTAATTTAGGTTTAATTAAAACTTAATTAGCTTGCTTGCTAATTACCTAAGTAATTAATCCCAAACTTTCTAAGATTGATTAATAGGATGACCTTTGCATCCCATAATTTTCTTAGGATTTATTGCTTTGTTAATTAGGAAAATTACTTATCTTGGCCCTAATTACTTTCTTATTTAATTAAATGATTAATTAACTTTCTAAATAGCAAGGAAATTATTAATTAAGCTTGCTAATCATTGTGGAATAGTGAATGAGCATGGGGAATAGTATTGGAACCTCTTTCCCATTTTTTTCCTTAAGTTCAATTCACTTGACCTGAAACTAATTAATTTGGGACTAATTAATGATTTAATTCATTAATTAAACAGCTTAATTAATTAAATTGAAATCATAATCATTCTGGATCTCATCTAATTAAGGTTCTTGGATAGACTCTTGGGTGTTCACCAAGAGAATCCTAAGAAAATTATAATTAGCCCATATGTGTGGGAGAATTATAAGAGTACTTAATTAAGTCCCTTAGCTTAATTAACCATTAATTATGAGCCAATTGCATTAGGCCCCCTTCATTTCTTAGGATCATTATTGATTTAATTTATAATGTATATGCATATCATGTTGGCACACCATTACTTGGGTAAATATGTTAATGTGATATTGCAAAGGAGTAATTAATGGACTCATATTGCACCTAATTAATCTATAAAATCAACTTAATTTTTTTCATCAAATTGATTAACCAATATGGAAATAGGTTAGGAGTAGCAAATGACTGAATCTCCTCTTTTCTCTAAATCAAATCAAACATCTAAAAATAACTTAATGAAAAGCTTTAATTTTCTTTAAATGATTGTATTTGATATGATTATCCTTAGGAATTAGTTTGATTGATAAAACATGTATTTTATGTCTTATTATTCCTTTACAATCATATTAAATGATGTGTGTCATGTAGTTTCATGCATTCATATCTTCAAAATATTTTAACTTAAATGAATTTTCTTTATGTCAAGCTTGCATGTGTTGGTTTAATTTAATATATGTGTGACTATTATCACTATTAAATCCAAATATTTTTTCAAAAAACATATAAATGAGTAATAACATATGAAGTGATAGTAGTTGTGATTACATATAGGTTTGCATGTGCTTATAGCTTAAGTATGTGAATAGAGCTTTATTTTCTTTAATCTATATATAGTTTCACATGTATTTGAATGTTAATAAGTATATAGTCGGACATCCAATTGAGGCTTTAGTTAGCCCCAATGAGGTTATTTGATTACCCCACTTGCCTGGTTTAACAATGACACATACTTATTTGATTTCATTTATATGTGTTTCTACATTAGAATTGGGATGAAATTCTGTTTCACATGCATAAATGTTCTAATCAAATAAAAATATAATTTTTGCATGATTTTCTTTCTCTTACTTACATATACATTCATGTGTAGTGAGATAGCAAAGTATATAGTCTAGACATCCTGAGAATACAAAGCTTTAACTAGCCCCAATGAGGTCATTTGATTACCTCACTTCCCTGGTTTAACAAAGGCATGTACTCACTTATTACTCTTTACATGTGTATGTATGTGTGGCTAAAGGATAAAAATCCCTCTTTTTCTACTAAGAATACATACATCCATAATAGAATAAATGATTGAATTAATTAGCCATATGATTTGGGGTCTCTTTCCTTATGTTCTTACATACAAATTTACATGTGTTTGAATGCAAATGGGTATATAGTTTGGACATCCGGGAATATGAGGCTTTAGCTAGCCCCAAGGAGGTCATTTGATTACCTCACTTCCCTGGTTTAACAATGACCGCATTACTATTTAATTTCATTCTTATGTATTTTTGTATAAGAATTTGGATAAAGCTCTAAATTAACATGATTAAATAATTCAATCAAATAAGAAATATAAACTTCAAATATGCACATCTACATTCATCATTTGATGTGCTAAAATATGTTGTATGTATAGTCATACTTAGAGTTAAGTCATATGCATGCTACATGTGATGAAAAGGAATAAATTGATGTATGTCATGTGTTAGTAGTTCACTCAAATTAATCTTAAGCCTTTTATGTTGAATGCAATCATTTAAGGTGATTAGCCTGCTCATGTTTTCTACAGGAGATAATGCTTAATGGGCCGCTAAAAAATAAATATAAATACTCTCTTTGCAGGTTGCTTAAGCCTAAGCATAATCCAAGTTAGGAAAGATGAGCTTATTACTCATGTGTAGGGGTCTTAAATTATAAATATAAGCTGCTTGGGTTGTATGTATATTTAAAAACCTCTATTTTATAGGTGTAGTTAGATTTACTTTTCATATTCTTAATGTAATTTTATAATTAAGAATTAGGATTAGTGTTATGGGGATATAAGGATGAGCATTAGCTAGAAGGCTTTATCCTGGGAGGCCATGTGATGCCTTTGAAGTGGAACAAACCAAATCAAAGGAGGAAGATACATGAAGACATGAAGACTTAAAGACCCCTAATAGCATTTATCATCTATAAATTGTAATTATTCTTTCATTTTTTTGGGTTGTATAAGGGTAGGCTTGGCTACCCATTTCTCTTTTCAGGTTGTACATCGGTACTCGACTACACTGGCCTTTTATTCTTTCGCATTAGTTTTATAAAGTTGATTGATGTTTTGTTTAAATTATGCAATAGAAATGACATGCCTTTTCATAGTTTCTTTATGATTGGTGTTTCTTTGTATGGCTAGATGATTAGGCTAAGAAAAAATAAATCTTTTACCAAACTACAATTCATAATTAAATTTCTAAATAACTCATAACCTTACATAAAACCTATGCATTAAATTAAGATAATTAAAAGATTTAGCAACCCTTTAGCTATATGGTTTTATGTCTAATATCATGCTTGTATCTTCTACTCTTGCAAAATGGGGCCTCGTTCTTGCATGCATGGGAACCACTTGAACTATGAGAGCAACTCCTATTGTGAGCTTCACCCTCTTCTCTCTTGATTTGACCCATAACTCATTTCAACATGCATTTAGGCATACAAAAATCCTAAAACCTTTATCAAAATGAAGTGTCAAATACAAATAAAATTTGAAAATATTTTGCATTAGACTAAGTCTTTACTCATATCACTCATGCTCTAGTCTATTTAGGGTGGGTGTAAGGACTTTAGTCTCTTTCTAAAAATAATAACTATCTTGTAATTTATATGACTTGGACACGTTAATTTAAAGCGTAGGAGTTAGCTATTTGTCACTCAAGCGGTGTAATTCCATCAATTGGATGATTTATCCTCTCTTTTGGAGGTAGACCATTATGTCCACCTTTCGCTTAAATTTAAGACGTGCTTATAGTTTATACCAAAGCTCTCTAGCTTAGGATCTGAGGTAGCAATTTTCTCGGCTACAAGCATAAATCCTCAACTCTTAGGCATTTTCACAACCTTGTGTTGTGGGATTATAAGTCCTAGCTTTCTAATAAAATGTCAACTTTAATAAAATCAATCTCTTCAATTTCAAACATATAAAGCTCAATCATAGGATAGATTGGAATGCTCTCTAGGCTTCATAGTATCATGAGCATTTTCTACTTATTCCCTTTGGCTTCTAAAATAAGTCTTCTCCTTGAACAATCCCATTTGATTTTCCAAACATAACCAATTTATTGATAGTCTAGCCTTGAAATTTTTGGAGACCTTAATTATTGACTTTAATCGAGAGTATTCCTAAGGGATCTCATTTCTTAGGATGTAATTAACTATGGGGGCTTGCCTCCATAGGGAACTTAATGGACTCAGTTTAAAATAAACCATGGTTTACTTTTTCATGTAAAATATGTGAAAAATCTCTAGTACATTCGAAGACCCATCATGCCTTAGGAGTCCTTATTAGGTGATTAGGTCCATTATAGGGTGATGATTTCTATCTTTCGAGATAGTGCATCATTTCTTAATATCATACCCTATCACTTCAATAAGTACCCCCTATGAACTGCATGGTGTCCCACACCCCATTCCAAAATAAACACCATAAATTTTTTTGGCGACTCCACTGGGAATGGTTCATCTCGTCATCTTTAGTAGACAATTATTATCTCAAAGCATCGATAGTGGACTTATTTTATATAAGCCTAAGATTATTTTTTTTCTTTATTGGCACTTAGCTTATTTCATCCTTAAGCAAAGCTAGCCAACAACCTTTAGGTTTTAGGAGCTTACTGTATAGGTCTTAAAATCTATTGGGTCCCCTAGGTAAATATAAACAAACTAAATAAAGGAGATGACAAAATACAAATATTTGAACCTCTTTACCAAGGTAAGGTTTATCCCACATTTAAGAAAATTCAAACTAAAATAAATAAAGTAATTTGCAAAATATTTTCAAAAGCACTTTTCTAAACAAAATCATTTTTAAATTCACTACATGAAGTTTGCAAAAAATATAAAATTTTTCAAATCTCTTTAAAATGAAAGACAATCAAACCACATTTAACATACCTAAATTTGTTAAATGAGGCCCTCTTTCAAAAATCAAAATCAAATTTACAATCATCAAAATCCCTTTCAAAGATTTTCAAAAGCACATTTCTTAAAATAAAATCAATTAACCAACTCCATTTAACATACCCAAATTTGTTAAATAGAGTTTCATTTTTAAAATCAAAATAAAAATCAAAATCAACATATAATTGAACCTCACTTAACATACCCAAATTTATTAAGTAAGAGTTCTCCACTTTTCAAAAGCAATATCACACACAAAGTCAAGATATATGTTTTGAATATCATTTACATACCCAAATTTGCCAAATGAGAGTTCTATTTTCAAAAACAATCACACACAAATAATTGAACTCTATTTAGTATACCTAAAATTGCTAAGTGTAGTTCTTATTTTTAAAATTAAAAAATAAGTTGGATTTTACTCAACATACCAACATTTGCTAAGTAAAGTGCCTTCTTTTAAAATTATGAAAAATCTTCGCACATTTGAATTCCATTTAACACACCCAAACTTGTCAAATGAGAATTTCCATCTTTTTTAAAAATCAAAATAAATTTGACTCTGCTTAACATACACACATTTGCTAAGCAGAATTCTCTTTTTCAAATAACAAATAAATTAAATACAATTGAATTCCATTTGACATACACAAATTTGTCAAATGAGAATTTCCTTTTTATAAAATCAAACATCATCTTGAAAATCAAATTGAACTCCATTTAATATACCACATTTGTTAAATGAGAGTCAGCTCTTTCAGAATGAAACAAATACGAAATCACACTTACTCAACATAGCACATTTATTATGTAAGAATCCCACTTTCGAATTGAAATCAAACACATTTTTGGACCTTACTCAACATATCACATTTGTTAAGTAAGAGTCCTGTCTTCAAATCAAAGCAACAAACACACTTAAGTCCTGCTTAACATAACAAATTTGTTAAGTGAGGGTTTCACTTTTCAAACCAAAACAAAATATCAAATATTTTGGATCTTACTTAACATACCACATTTTTAGGTAAGAATCTCACATTCAAAAATATTAAACACACTTGAGCCCTACTTGACATACCAAATTTGTTAAGTAAGGGTCTCTTTTTTCAAAATCAAATTAAAATAGATCAAACACATTGGGCTTCACTTGGCAAACCTAAATTTGCTAAGTAAAGATCCCATTGCCAAATCAAAACAAATCAAATACATGACAAATAATCATCACAAATAACAAAGATAATTTCAAAAATATTTTCAAACATGCACTTGGATCTCTCCTACTATACGCAAATTTGCTAAGTGAAAGCTTTAAAATTAAAATCTCAAAACAAAGGATTAGCAAAATAAAATCATCTCCAAAAATCTCTCCAAATGGAGGAACCTCATGCAACATATCCTAATTTATTGGATGAAGGTTCCAAAATCAACAAACCAATTCTTATGGCAAAGTCTCTCTTCAAATCAATGAACCCCACTTAGCATACTTAAATTTGTTGAGTGTGGGTTCAAATTCCAAATTCATCATAAATCAATGATTTAAGGAAAAGATGAAGGTTAAAGTCTAATTGTTATATTTTCACATGCAAAGATATCATAGTAGTTAGTTCTGCCTCGCTCCAATCAATATGATATGGCTCCTAGCAAGTTTGTTTCTTTTCCCCTTGTAGACCCTTGGATGCCAATCTCACCAAGACCGAGGCCACCCACGATTTTCTTGGTCATGGCTTGAGGGGGGTTAGGATTACTGAGGGTCCCTCACAACTATTAGCAGGGAGGAGGTGGCAGGGCAGAAGCCACTCCTCTGCTTTGAAGTTGAGTCCGACCCCGAGTTCCCCTCTCTGAAGAGGAAGGATGTAGAGGTCCTGCCAGTGCTAGTTTAGTCTACTTCTATTGTTCCTACTACAGCTTCGGTGTGAGCTACTCCTCCTCCTGTCCCCTCAAAGGGGAAGGCTATCTTAGCATCTGAGATAGTCCCCCTACCTTCGAGGTAGGTTCCAGCTCCTGCATTGCACCACACCGCTCTCCCGCACCCAATGCCACAATAAAAACAGGAAGATCAAGTGGCACTATGAGAGAGTGACAAGGAGGTAGACGCCGCATCACATATTGCTGAGGAGGGTTCTCCTCAAGAGGTCTCCCCTTTCTTGGGTAGTAGTAGATTCCACCCCTTCTCCATTTCAGATGGAGAGGAGGATGCTAGTAGGATTGATGCATCTCTATTGACCTTACTTTTGGAGTGGATTCTCAACTCCCTCAGCATAGATCTAGGACTCTTGTAGAAACTAAGAGCTCCTTAGTCTTAAGATACTTATAGTGATTAGGTGAATACTTAACCTAAGCCTAAAGACTTAAAAAGGTTAATCATAAGATTAGGCCATGCCTTAGGGACTTAGAAAAATCACCTACCCTATAGCCTAAACCCAATCCATACACACCTTCTCAAATCCAATCCAAATTTATATCTCAAATGTATGAAAGAGGTTGAATCGAATGCAAGGATTTTGACCCATCGAGATTGTTTGTCAAAGTGTTACTTGACGTAAACCTATATGGAAGAGATCGAAACGAATCCGCCAAAGATTTTGGCCAATCCAATGTTGTTTGTCGAAGTATTACTTGATAACATTAACCTGTATGGAAGAGGTTGAATCGAATTTATTGAGGATTTTTGACCCATCCCAGATTGTTTGTCAAAGTGTTACTTGATGATGTTAACTTGTATATAAAAAGTTGAATTAAATCTGCTGAGAATTTTTGATTCAACCGAGGTTGTTTGTCAAAGTATTACTTGATGACGGTAACTTGTATGAAAGAGGTTGAATCGAATCCGCTGAGGATTTTTGACCTATCTGAGGTTATTTGTCAAAGTATTACTTGATGACGTTAACCTGTATGGAAGGGGTCGAATTGAATCTGCGAAGAATTTTTGACCCATCCGAGGTTGTTTGTTACTTGATGACATTAACCTGTATGGATGGGGTCGAATTGTATCCTCGAAGAATTTTGACCCATCTCGAGGTTGTTTGTCAAAGTGTTACTGATGACATTAACATATATGGAAGGGGTCAATTAAATTCACCTAATATTTTGATCTATCCGAGTTGTTGCGCGAGTTTTACTGGTGACATTTAACTTGTGGAAAAGTCAATAGTTTTAACTCTCATCCGAGGTTGCTTTGTCAAGGTATGATGTTAACCTGTGTTAAAGAGGTTAAATATTTTGATTATTCTGATATTATCTATTAGAATATTGCTCGGTAACATTAATCTGTGTGGAGTAGGTACAAAGTTATGACCTATCTGAGGTTATTTGTCAGAGTGTTACTCAATGATGTTAACATGTGTGGAGTACCTTGATGATGTTAATATGTGTGAGGTAGGTACAAAGTTATGACATATCCGAGGTTGTTTGTCAGAATGTTACTCGATGATGTTAACCTGTGTGGAGTAGGTACAAAGTTAAATATCCGTTTGTAGCCAAAGTTGCTCTTTGATCATTATCTTTTTCATGAGTATTACTGACTTGTTTCTCGAACTGATAATCAGTTAGATATCCAGAATATTGATTTGGATGATCTTTTGAGATTAAGAGTTGCCCCTAATTTTCAACAAAAGCTGAAGGATCGGAGTTTGATGAATCTTCATTCTTTTTATGTGTTCCTCTAGAGTAAGATTTCCTCCACCATATAGATGGTGCTGCTCTGAACAAAGTTAGATTGTCAACCATTGTGAAGATGTAAAGGGAATGTTTCCCACAGATGATGTCAAACTGTTGTGCTAGAAAATCAATTGTGGTAGAATGAAAGTTTACGCCTTAGCCTTGTTGTGAAATCCAGCACACATAGATATTTGAAGAGTGAACAAGAAACTCCAAGATTTTTATATGAAAAAATCCTAGAAAGAGGGGGAAAAAATCAGGCTAGTAAAAAATGTTCCACTATATATCTATTTTGGAGTACAAAGTTTAAGTTTTACCATAATGGGATTACAGAGTTGTATGTGAGAAAGATTAATGATAGAAATCCTAATTAGATGACAACTATGTAGCAATAGTTGTCAGAATGCTGGGTGTATTGCGATAGTGAATGGTCGGTGATGATCCAGAGTCGGTGGTGGCAAATGCTGGGTCGGGTGACAACGATCGCTGCAGAACAACAATGTGTCGACGTGGCGGCGCAGCAGTGGTTAGCAAAGTGACCGCGATGATGATCGATGGTGGTGGTGGTGCGGGTCGAATTAAGTAGGGTTGGTGGCGGTGGTCGAGCGGTATCGAGTGGTGACCACGGTGGTCGAGGGACCGGCGGTGGTCGACGTGGTCGGCAGTGACCAATCAATGCAGCCCAATGACGACGATGGTCGGCAACGGGACTTGGTGATTAGGCGGGTTGGCGCGCGACCAACGGCGCGATCGACGGTGGACCTAGTGGCGGCAATCGGGTCACGACATGTTGGTATGCGTGGTCGTGGTCGGGTGATGATGATCGATGTGGCGGTGGTGGCCGCCGGTGATGACCAACGGTGGCGACCGGCCGACCTGGGTAACGATTATGCTTGAGGTTCTTTAAGCATCAGAGTTCTCCTTTCTCCTTAGTTTAGCCTCTACTCATGTGAAGAATGAGGAGCTATTTATAGATTAGAGGAGTGACATTTCTGTAAACACATGCAAAATTCAAACCACTCCATCGGACGACTCAAAATGATTCTCTTGATCATATGATGTATTTTAAGTATTTGAATGCTCAAATGATGTCATAATTAGGAGATCTTGTGCTTGTTAGATTCAGCTCGTCAAGATGTTCAATTTGATTATAAACACTCCATATTTAGGAGCCGATTAATAATAAACGCTTGATCTGGGTTAGTCTTGACTCAGAATCAAATTGCTTGCGACATCAAGATTCATACTTCGATTAGTTAAATTTTTAGTGTCATATCAAAAATAATAAGTATAGTTTTCAGAAAATGAAATCTTCTAGTATTCTATAGAGTACAAAAAGATTTGTATGGTTTACTGGATTCAAGATCTTAAATAGAGTAATACCTATACATGAAAGTATCAAAACTAGGTCCGAGACTGCGAAAAGACCACAAGTAGGATGGAAGAAGAAGCTTACGAGGATCCCTAGAGAATCTTCTCTTCAAGCCCCTTTGCAAGTGGCGGAAGCAGACTTTCCATCCAGCTGGGCCTCTGCTCCAGGAGGTTATTGGGATTTCCAGAGAGGCGCCACAAGATCAAGAGACAGCTGCTTCATGGTCAATAAGAAGAGTTTCAGAGGTGAAGAACATATATAGAGTGCAAAACTCACACATGATAGAACTTGGGAATCGGCAATTGGCAGAAAGCGAAGAATCGTGAAGGAATGCTTTGTGAGGTTTCACTAGATGTTAGTCGCTGCGATGTATTTCCTCTTCCACCAAATTCGACCGAATTTGTATTGAAACTTCCTAATATTTCACTTTATTCTTACAAAGTAATCTAATCAAATACTAAAATATTAAGGGGTTTTTACATACATATCACGACAAACTACCTATTTTACTCATTTAACACATAAAACTTTATTATTACGTGAATAGGCAAAACATACCACGCTTGACAACAACAACAACAACAACAACAACAACAACAACAACAACAACAACAAGGCTTAATCCCACTAGGTGGGGTCGGCAACATGAATCCTTTGTCTCCATTGTGTCCGATTATGTGTCAAATTCTCATTTAAATCAAGTATATTAAGATCATTTTTTAATACATCTTAACCAAGTCTTTTTAGGTTTACCTCTACCCTTCTTAATATAAGGCAAATCTAATGCATCTACTCTCCTAATCGGGTCATCGGACAACCGACGCTTTATGTGGCCAAACCCTCTAAGGTGACTCTCCCTAATCTTATCTACCTCTAGAGCTACTCCAACTTTTTCTCGAATATACTCATTTTGCATTCTATCTCTAAGAGTAAAGCCACTCATCCACCTAAGCATTCTCATCTCTGTAACACTTAACTTAGTCTTATGCTTCTCTTTATTGGCCAACATCGCACCATAAGTCATTATGGTCTTACCACCTTCTTATAAAATTTTCTTAAGTTTAAGTTTTGGAACTTTTCTATCACATAATAGGCCAGATGCATTCCTCCACTTCAACCATCCAACTTGAATTCTACTAATAACCTCTCCATCTATTTCACCATCATTTTGAACAATAGAGTCTAAATATCTGAAACGCTCACTCTTATTAATGACTTGTTCACCTAATGTCACAACACTATAACTAGAACATACCACGCTTACGGAATGAAAAAACTGAGTTACAGCCTTGTTTATATGGTATACAAGTAATAATAAAATTTTCTGTATTAAATAAGTATAAAAACCACAAATATTAATTTATTTATATTTATATTACTTTATTTTAAAAATAAATAAAATAAACAGTCCCTTAATAAAGCACCTAAAAGTTTCCATTAACAACAAAAACAGTTCTCTGTGCGAGGCATTTTCACTTGGTTGGACGCAAGCCGGCAACCCTTCATTCTTCCCGTTATGCCCTCAGATCCCTCTCGCGCCAATCTCCCACAAAATAGCAGTTCTTCGAACCAGCTTCTCTTGGCAGCTATCTCCCGCTAGTTCATCTCCTCCAGCACCTCCCAATTTGTTTGACCTCACCTCTCAATCTCCCCTAAATCCTCTAGCATCCCTCTCTCGAGAGCACCGTAACAAATCTTCCCCGCCTGCAACTAAGATTTTTTTTAATCCTATCCTAGAATTCGTTTTTTGTTATTGCTCGAACTGCTTAGGCATTTGATATGAACTAAATCATGAGCAGACGTTGAAGAATATTTAGAAGCCTCAATATTCTGAAGATAGTATAAAACAGAACAAGGAATCAATAAGCTCTTCATTAGTTAATGACTTCAAGGTAAAAATAATATTTACAAAATAGCACCGAAAGCTTGATTGATGAAGCTTTAATTGCGTCATAGAACACAATCAATTCAACTGTTCCATAGAAATAGTTTTAGTATCGTTTTTTTTTGTGTTTAGTAAATTTCTTAGAGATTTCATCAATTTTCACTAATTCGATGCGTCTGCTTCTGTTTTTCAGTTCAAATCGTCTCCTTTTGTCATGGAATCCTTGTTTTGACGAAGGAATTTGATATGATCCCAAATCCTCTAAGTACCAAATTATCACATAAATAAGATTACAGAGAACTATTTTATAAACAGCAAAATAGTACAATAAACAATAGATACAGAAGATGAAGGTAGCATTAGAAGCAATCCTAATATTAACAGAGATTAGAAAGGAATTGTTCCACAATACAGCACAAGTACTCCAAGTAAACATCACAAGAGAATCAGTAAGCACAGCAACAGGAGGTAAGACAACATATATAACAACCTCAGCAATGACAGCAACAGGAGTTAAGCACTCTAATGCCTTTTCCTGCAAACATAGAGTTAAACAGAAGGCATCCCAGTGAGCAGATAACAAGAACACAACGGCCAAAAGCAAATCCAGAACGACACATCAAGAAGACAAAGAAGCCTGACAGTTAATAATAAATAGAAGTAATTACTCAAGACTCAAGGAAGTAAGAAAACACAAAGAACAAGCAAGTAGTAATCTCCTGTAACAGAATTACCAAAGCAGCAACAAACTCTAATAGAAATCAGTTAGATGTAACAGATTAAGAGGAGAGAAGGGTATAAATAGAGGAAGACAGACAACCAAACGGATAATCAAGAATTTCAGAAAGAAAACTTATCTTTCTTCAACCTCCTCCTTCGTCTTTTTCTCCTGCATATCTTCCTCTTGGTTTTCCTCACCGGAAACCGCCGTGCTTCATCGGAGAAACCTCAGTTTCTCCTCCACCCCGCCACCCTCCTTCTCGGGAGTTCTTGACGGCTCATAAACAAAACAAACAAAAGTAAAGGTTAGGTTATCTCAAAGTTTCATCCAACCACCAAGAAGCGCGAATTCTCAATCAAAGGCTCAGATTCAATCCAGAGATCAAACCGCGCCGAAGGCAACATCTGGAATCCACTAAGGCCATTAGAGAAATCAAGAACCGTATGATCAAAACACCAATCCAAAGGCAGAGGAGAAATCAGATCATCCGACGGTTCAAGGAGCAATTCAAGAAGCACTCAATCCAAGTGACTAGATCCAACGGCTGAGTAAAAAGGCGCTAAATCCAACGGATCAGAAAGCACCCGCAAAACCCTCCCAACTCTCTCAACTCGGGTTGATTCACTGAGTCAACTCAATTAAACCACTCAAGCCCATCGGACCAATGTGGAAAATGAACCCAAGCAGACCAATTGATACGTAAGCAACTATTCTCACCAGCCAACTCAAATACAGAAAATAACCCATATCATTGGTGCTCTCGTTGATTCACACCTACAACACTCAGAAAATGGCAGAAGGAACAAGAAACACATCAAAAACACTTGAAGAATGTGTTACCAGATTAAACAAAATAGAAGAGCAAATGACCTCAGTCACTATGGTATTGACTGAAATATCAAAAAGATTGACTGCCATAGAAAACAGATTGGAAAAATAACCTCAAATCCAGGTATGTGATGCATCCCCTTCAGAATCCTATTCTCCAAACAGACCACATACACACACACCCATGTCAAGTTCTCTTAAAATAGATATGCCCAGATTTAATGGAGAAGACCCTAGAGGATGGCTCTTTAAAGAGCAATTTTTTCAAGATTATAACTCCTCGAGGATCAAATTTTAATATCCTCAATATACATGGATGCCCGCTTTGAAATGGGTATCAATGGATGCAAGTAAATAAACAATTGTATTCTTGGCCACGCTCAAAGAACAAATTATGCAAAGATTTGGCCCTTCTCTCTACAGAGATTTAAGAGGAGAACTAGCTAAACTTCAACAGCAAACCACAGTGCAATATTTTTATAATGAATTTGAAAATCTAGCTAACCAAATTTTAGACATTCCACATGAATTGCTACAAAGCTGCTTTGAATCAGGGCTTAGACCATAAATTAAAAGGGAAGTAAGAGCCCTTCCCTTCTTCCTGAACAGCATTTCAAAAGCTAATGGAAGATATTGTCGATGAAAGATATGCATAGAAAAGCGAGAAATCAACACACGCGTAATTAAACAATAAGATCGAGTGCTCCAACTACCTTCCATGCCTCCCACAAATGCCACTCAACACAAATAACATAAACAAAGAAATATCCATTGAATTTAACAAAGAACTCAAATAAGACAAAAAGAAGAAGCTTATGCTTCAATTGTGATGAGAAGTACCATAGGGCATATCGTAAGTCAAGTTATTTGCATTAATAGCAGTCAATGATGACCAGCAACATCAACTGCAACATGATAATCAGCCCGACAAACAATGGGTACAAGAAGAAATAGTAGCAACAAACTTCATGTATCAACCATTTAACCCAGGCTAAGAAAGCCGATCTATCAAGTATACATAATTATTAGCCACCTATATCCTATATATAGCTTCAAAGAATTCATTACATACAACCCTATCCAATGATCCAGATGATTGAATTAACTACAATATCCACCCAAGTGGTAATCCTACGGATCATGAGCATATAGAGGCAGAAATAAGTCTACAACAAGGGACGATTTTTCGTTCTTATTAATAGAAACCGAATCATTTGACAAAAGAATACTACTTCCAACGAAAATCAATAAGCTACTTTCATAGAGGGAAAGTATCAACAGAGCTTCGAGAAATGAATTGAAGAAACAGAGAAGGCAGATTCATTTTGACCTTGAGGACAAGGTCAGTTTGAGGAGGGGAGTAATGATATGATCCCAAATCCTCTAAGTACCAAATTATCACATACAACAATAAGATAGAGAACTATTTTACAAACAGCAAAATAGTACAATAAACAATAGATACAGAAGATGAAGGTAGCATTAAAAGCAATCTAATATCAACAAATATCAGAAAGGAATTGTTCCACAATACAGCACAAGAACTCCAAGTAAACATCACAAGAGAATCAAAGAAGTGAGGTAAGGCAACATATATATACAAAGAATGACAAAGAAGAGTTAAGCACTCTAATGCCTTTTCCTGCAAACATAGAGTTAAACAGAAGGTATCCCAGTGAGCAGATAACAAGAACACAATGGCCAAAAGCAAATCCAGAACGACACATCAAGAAGACAAAGAAGCTGCAGTTAATAATAAACAGAAGTAATTACCCAAGACTCAAGTAAGAAAAGAAAACACAAAGAACAAGCAAGTAGTAACCTAGAATGTAATTAAAAGCAAAGAATAAAATCAATGTAAATGATTAAGAGGAGAGAAGGGTATAAATAGAGGACGAGACAACCAAACGGATAATCAAGAATTTGAGAAAGAAAACTTATCTTTCTTCAGCCTCCTCCTTCATCTTTTTCTCCTGCATATCTTCCTCTTGGTTTTCCTCACGGAAAACCGTGCTTTCATCAAGAAACCTCGCCTCCCGAGCCTACCTCTCCTTCCTCGAGTTCTTCGACGGCTCGAACAGTCGAAACAAAACAAACAGAAGCAAAGTAAAGGTTAGGTTATCTCAAAGTTTCATCCAACGACCAAGAAGCAGCCGCGCAATTCTCAATCAAAGGCTCAGATTCAATCCAGAGATCAAACCGCGCCGAAGGCAACATCTGGAATCCACTAAGGCCATTAGAGAAATCAAGAACCGTATGATCAAAACCCCAATCCAAAGGCAGAGGAGAAATCAGATCATCCGACGGTCAAGGAGCAATTCAAGCACTCAATCCAAGTGACTAGATCCGCGTAAGAAGGCGCTAAATCCAACGATCGAAAGCACCGCGAAAACCCTCCCAACTCTCAACTCAGGGTTCGATTCACCTGAGTCAACTCAATTAAACCACTCCAAGCCGATCGACAATCCGTGGAAAATGAACCCAAGCAGGACCCGAATTGATACATAATAGAACTATTCTCACCAGCCAACTCAAATACAAAAAATAACCCATATCATTGGTGCTCTCGTTGATTCACACCTACAACACTCGAAAATGTGAAGGAACCGAAACACATCAAAAATACTTGAAGAATGTGTTACCGATTAAACAAAATAAGAGCAAATGACCTCGCCACTATGGTATTGAGAAATATCAAAAGATTGACCGCCATAGAAATGAGATAAAAAAACAACCTCAAATCCAGTATGTGATGCATCCCCTTCGTAATCCTATTCTCCAAAGACACATACACACACACCCATGTCAAGACCTCTTAAAATAGATATGTCCAGATTTAATGGAGAAGACCTAGAGGATGGCTCTTTAAAGCGAGCGCTTTTTTCAAGACTATAACTCCTCGAGGATCGAAATTTTAATATCCTCAATATACATGGATGGACCGCTTGAGGTATCAATGGATGCAAGTAAATAAACAATTATATTCTTGGCCACAAAAGAACAAATTATGCAAAGATTTGGCCCTTCCCTCTAGAGATTTAAGAGGAGAACTAGCTAAACTTCAACAAAGAAACCACAAGGTAACATTTTTATAATGAATTTGAAAACCTAGCTAACCAAATTTGAACAAAGGCTTGACTGAAATTAAAAGGGAAGTACGAGCCCTACAGCCTTCTTCCTTGCAACAACCATTTCAATTAGCCAAGCTAATGGAAGACATATTGTCTGATGAAACAGATATGCATAGAAAAAGAAGAAATCAGACACGCCGAATTAAACAAAAGATCGAGTGCTCCAACTACCTTACAGCCTCCCACAAATGAAACTCAACACACCAACATAAACAAAGAAATATCCATTCGAATTTAACAAAGAACTCAAATAGAAAAAAAAGAAGAAGCTTATGCTTCAATTGTGATGAGAAGTACCATAGAGGGCATATCTGTAAGTCCAAGTTATTTGATTAATAGCAGCCAATGATGACCAAAGAACATCAACAATGACATGATAATCACCACAAACAATGGGTACAAGAAGAAATAGTAGCAACAAACTTCATGTATCAATCATTTAACCAGGGCTAAGAAAGCCGATCTATCAAGTATACATAATTATTAGCCACATATATCCTATATAGCTTACTTCTTTCAAAGAATTCATTACATACAACCCTATCCAATATGATGAGTCCGCTCGTGAATTCGAGAGCAACTACAATATCCACCTAGTGGTAATCCAGCTACAGGATCATGAGCATACAGAGGCAGAAATAAGTCTACAACAAGGGACAGATTTTTCATTCTTATTAATAGAAACCAGCAATCATTTGACAAAAGAATACTACTTCCAACAGAAAATCAATAAGCTACTTTCATAGTCAGTGGGAGGAAAAGTATCAATAGGAGCTTCTGAGAAATGAATTGAAGAAACAGAGAAGGCAGATGTTCATTTTGACCTTGAGGACAAGGTCAGTTTGAGGAGGGGAGTAATGATATGATCCCAAATCCTCTAAGTACCAAATTATCACATACAACAATAAGATTACAGAGAACTATTTTACAAACAGCAAAATAGTACAATAAACAATAGATACAGAAGATGAAGGTAGCATTAGAAGCAATCCTAATATCAACAGAGATCAGAAAGGAATTGTTCCACAATACAGCACAAGAACTCCAAGTAAACATCACAAGAGAATCAAGAAGACAAAGTGAGGTAAGGCAACATATATAATGTACCAAGAATGACAACAACAGGAGTTAAGCACTCTAATGCCTTTTCCTACAAACATGAGTTAAACGTAAGGTATCCCTGAGCGTGATAACAAGAACACAACGGCCAAAAGCAAATCCAGAACGACACATCAAGAAGACAAAGAAGCCCGACAGTTAATAATAACAGAAGTAATTACCCAAGACTCAAGGAAGTAAGAAAACACAAAGAACAAGCAAGTAGTAACCTCCTGTAACAGAATTATCAAAGCAGCAACAAACTCTAACAGAAATCAGTTAGATGTAACAGATTAAGAGGAGAGAAGGGTATAAATAGAGGAAGACATACAACCAAATGGATAATCAAGAATTTCAGAAAGAAAACTTATCTTTCTTCAGCCTCCTCCTTCGTCTTTTTCTCCTGCATATCTTCCTCTTGGTTTTCCTCACCTGAAACCGCCGCTTTCAGAGAAACCTCCCCCAGCCCACGCCTCCTCCTTCCTCGGAGTTCTTCGACGCTCGAACAAATAAACAAAACAAACAGAAGCAAAGTAAAGGTTAGGTTATCTCAAAGTTTCATCCAACGACCAAGAAGCATTCTCAATCAAAGGCTCGATTCAATCCGTAGATCAAACCGCTACCAAGGCAACATCCGAATAAGGCCATTAGAGAAATCAAGAACCGTATGATCAAAACACCAATCCAAAGAGGAGAAATCGATCATCCGACCTGCTGAGCAATTCAAGAAGCACTCAATCCAAGTGACTAGATCCAACGGCTGAGTAAAAAGGCGCTAAATCCAACGGATCAGAAAGCACCCGCAAAACCCTCCCAACTCTCTCAACTCAGCCGGGTTCAGATTCACTCAGTGAGTCAACTCAATTAAACCACCAAGCCGATCGCATCAATCCTGTGGAAAACGAACCCAAGCAGACCAATTGATACGTAATGTAACTATTCTCACCAGCCAACTCAAATACAGAAAATAACCCATATCAGAATTGGTAAGTATTTGTGTTATGAAGTTGATGTATTTTATTATAAACTTCACAAAAAGTTCAGCTTAATAGATTTCTTGAAATAGCACAAGGAAAAAACAAATAAGGATTATGGATGCTTTCACCAGTGAAGAAGTGAGGAGTGAGTGCATTGAAGATACAAATAGTGATGAATTATGCGACAAGAAGAGCTTGACTGAGAAGAATGAAGAGTTGCCGCTTACATTTTGAGGGAGTGGAGATCACGTTTCTATGATGCATCACTATTTTTAAAAATTAGACTCATGTCGATATTTGTAAGACATGTATATGAGTTCGGGTTCGATATGACTCTAATACTTGTAGAGAAATATTTGATTAAAATAATATTAAAAAAATTAAAGAAATATATGTATGAGATATATGTGTCTTAAATAATTGCATTAAAATATTATAAAAAATATTTTAAATATAATTTATAATATTTTAAATTATTATAGAGAATTTTGAAAATTTAGAGAATGAGATTTGAATTAAAAGAGAATAATTAGATATATTTATTATAAATACTTAAAATTATAATTAAATTTATAAATTTAGAATTCATAATAAAATTTATTCATTAAAATTATTAAAATATAATAAAAAAATTACTTAAATAATATACATGGGTACTCATCTAATATTTAGAATTCTTATGTATTTATATATCTAATATGTAAAGTTAGATATTTATTTATCTAATATTTTCTATGTTTAAAAAGGTGAATTTTATTTTTTAAAGGTGAGTAATAATGATATTTTTGATGTGACATAGAAGATTGGGGTGTTATGTATGTAAAAATTAAAGTTTAGGTAATAGATTTATAAATATATAAAAATTGTGTAATATACATGTAAATTTGATATTCCTGTGAAATTAAATTCAAAACGGATTTAAAATTTATGTTGAAGAGGATTTTAATCCGGACCTTCTGAGTCTCTGACCGGATTTTCTATTATATTAAAAATTGAAATTAGTGATAAGATTTGGCTTTGCAGGGAAAAGAAAACATGGGTACTCAAGTAATAATCTCTCCAAGTAGAGGTAGATTTCAAAAAAAAAATTGTAAATTAGTTACGCAGATCTACAAAAGTATTCGTGTAAAATTGGAAGAAATTGTAAGAAAATCAAGCAAAGTTGCTTCATCTTTTTTCGTTAAATGCGATAAATTGTTCCTACTGTAACTGTTCAATATAATGATTAATCATATTTGGATTCTGTAGCTCTTTTGATTTATTTCAATGATCTAGTGTTGGAGCTGATTAGAAGATGAAGTTTTACAGTTGTTTCAGGGGATGTTTATTCTTGTAAAAAATAATATAATTAAATTATTTACATGTCATTAGCGATCCACAGTGGGATTAAGTTGTTATTGTTGTTGTTGTTGTTAAATTTTCTCTCAAAAAAAAATCAATGCAGCATATTTCATAGTAATTTTTTACATTATTTATATATATATATATATATATATATATATATATATATATATATATATATATATATATATATATATATATATATATATATATATATATTGTTACGAGTCAAATTATCATTTCAATTGAACAAGTCAAGGAGGCAATTAAAAAGAAGCCAGCTAGCTTGCTCGCACGCTCCAGATGACTCGGTCGCGTGACCACGCACCGATCCGCGTGCGCCGATTCATCGGGTCCAGCGCGGCGTGTACCTCCCCTGAATCTCTTTTTTCATTTGCCTTGAAAGCACGTGGTGTGGGCCCAATAATGCGTGTCTCACACCCGTTGCATAGGAGTTAGATAATTCCTATTCCCGCCCTCGCTACAGAAGCGGCTACGTGTGTAGAATTCTGAGTGGGTGTGCTGCGCCAGATTCTTTTTTTTTTCGGCGGCAATTTGTAGGTGTGGCGCGCAGCAGATTCCGCAACCACCGGTTGATTAATCAATGGATGGTCTCAATTGTCCCAATTTTTCGGTTACTTTATTTCGGTCGGCAGTTGGTTGCTGCTTGGTGCAATCCGTCTAGTGGTCCTGGACTGGACCGATATATCCGAAAGTGAATCTCATCATTATTAATTTAATTTTAATTATATTTTAAAAATTAAACATTTATTATGCATGAAATCCGATATAAAAAAATCTATATTCAGATTTAAGTAGTATAGGATTATATGAAATATAATAAATACACAGTTATTATTTTTATTATAAAATATTGTGTGTATATATATAAATATTATATATTATTTTACAATTTATATTAGATCAATATATAATAACATACAATAATATATTAGAATGTATTAATTGAGTATAATATGACATTATATTTAGATTTTACATAATCTCTTAACAAATTAAATTATAAAAAATAAATTTGAGAATTAAAATTCTAAAAGAATTAAAAATAATTTTGATATTGTGATTAAATTAAGATTAGAATTTTTATTAGAATGGTTTTTAAGAATAATTGTAATCATTCGTTGATAATTTCAATTTAAAATTTTGATAATATTATTAATAATTTTATTGTTGAAATTAATTAATATTCACATGCACATAAAAATAATTTGACTCGAAGTCTTCTCTTTAAGAAATGTGCACTTTGAAGATTCCGTCTTCATGAATTAGTTCAACTGTTTAAGCCTCTCGGAACATTTAAGGGCTCTGCAGATACGATGCGTTAAGATTCCTAATTAATTTATTATTATGATAGTAACCTTTGGAATTAGCATCCTCAAACAAAATCTTTGTTAGGCATAACTAACAAGGGTTGAAGAAGGAGCGTAACAAGTGAAGGGCATTTATGATAAATTTTATTTTTTAAAATTAGAATTAAATTTAAATCATATAAAATTATTTATTTAGTTCTTATATCAAATTTTATTATTTGGGTTTACATGGTGTCGATAATGAGGAGGGCTAGGACCACAATAATAGTAAATATGGACGACTATTCTAAATTGTTACTTGTTTGTGTCGATTGGGCTCAAATATGACAAGTCTAAGGGAGTTGATGCATGATTGCTGATGATGAGAATTATTAGATTATTAGATAATGATTGTGCACGGTGGATTAAGGTCGCCAACATTAAGTGTGCAGATAATGGCGCAGGATTTTATAGCCACCAACAAAATGATTCAAAATTACGAGATATGATTTTGAAATTGTTCGCTTTATGTCAATTTTAAAATTTTAAAACTAATTTATACGTCTATTATGAACTCTTTAGAAAAATGCTTTATATTTATTTAACCTCAAATGCAAATAAAATAAGCTCCTAATATCACATAATAAACAATCCCTAAAAAATCAAACTTTTAGCATGCTTAATGTCACCAGAAACTTTTTCCAAATTCGCCCGTATTAGACTCCTTCCTTGATGCAAGTCATAACCCTCATGCAGACTAGAATGCTCAAAACTCTTTTAGAGAAGAGAGGTTAGAAGTACTTCACTATGTAAAGAAATTTTACAATACAAGATTGCTGGGAACCTTTGATGGTTCCAAATGAGGGTGAGGACATCTATTTATCTCCCCATCCCTGAATAATCTGAAAAGAATATTCTAGAATAAAATAATATGTACATGGTTCTAGATCTTTCCATGCTCCAACATATCTGGGGTTAGAGTATGTATACCATTCTAGAGTTCTCCAGAAGCATTCCTTCTCCAAAGCCTTCTGGAATATGGTGGAACCTTCTAGAGTTTTCAAGGTTATTCCTCATCTTTTTGTATAATTCTCTAGAAGCTTACCTCCTTATGTATGGCTAAGAGAGCATGGTGATCTCCTTAATATAGTTTTATGACATTCTCCCCCACCTAAACGCGATGCCTCATTGCATGCCTTCATCAATTGCCACGGAGTGTCTTCATCTTCAATTGGCCTCACCATCTGGCAACTCTTTTCATTTGATGAGATAATTTTTACAGTTTGACACCCCTCTCACGAACTTCCATTTCTACTACTTCTTTATCAAAAGGAGTAGTCATTCTTATTGGAGCTTGCTTGGGTTCTGTTAGGTATCTCTTTTTTTGATCTCCACATCTTCCTGGCCCTCTTGTTGCCTTATGTAGTGTGGCCCCAGCTACCTCCCTTTCGGGTGAGAATTCTTTTGACAACTCTGCCGATGAGATGTCCTTAAATTCCTCTAGCACCGCTGCCACCTCCCTTGGAATGTCTTCTTGTGGTTTTGATTCTTCATCATTCATATCATGAAGAACGGCCAAGTCATTTCCCTTTCCGTGTTGAATGTCCTTGAATTGGATGGCCATGCATTTTATATGACCGAGGCTCATTCAGGAACCATGCAAGTTTGATTGCCTCCATGATGCACATGCTTTGGCAAATGGCATCGAATGCTTTTACGATCAATTTAATCCCGTGATAACTCTATAGTCATCCACTGGGATGGCGGAGAAGTTTAGCGTACCTGACCAAACTCCCATATTGGTCTTTACTTCTCGCGCTATGCCATGTATTAGCTTTGCCTCTGAGTTGATTACCTTAATGGAGCCTCCTCCTCCAACTATTGGTAGTCTACGCTTCTTCTGAGATGATGAAATTGTGAGAAGCCCATTACCATGGCGGTGGTAGTTTTCCCAATAACCATCTCCAGAGCAACCCCCCAGCTTGTTGCTTTGGGCAGCACAATCCCATTCAAGAGCGCATGGATCCCATTGTGCTACCTTATCGTTCTCCTCCCGGCCCTCATGATGACTTGCTAAGAGGAAGTTCAAGGCATTCTTTTGAAGAAACTCCCTTGCCCAATGAGGGCCTCCACAAAGGAAGCAATTATTATGTGGTTGGCTCTTACCTTCCTTCTGCCTTCCTTTGTATTTTTCTCGTGTTGAGGTCGATTCTTGGTGAGACTCCTCCCTTTGTTGTTCTTTGTCTCCCCCACTGTTGTCATAAGTACTCCTCTTCTCCTTTGGCTTTATGGACTCATCGGCATAATCGACCAAACTTTAAATGCGATGGCGTTTGCAAGATCTTACACTCCTCTAAGCTCGGTCTTAGCCCATGGTTGAGTCCATCCATGAAGTTGAAGAGAGAATCTTTATACATATTAGGAATTTCAAGGACCAAGCTAGTGAAGTCTTTGACGTATTCTCGAATCGACCCTTCTTGTTTGAGCCTTCTTAATTTGCTCTAGTCTCATCCACCGCATTCTCAGGATAGAACTGTCTCTTAAGTTCTTTCTTGAAGTCATCAAAGGTTGATATGGTGCACATACCTTTCTCCATATCTCCTCGCCTCCTCACCACAACGACTGTCAAAGATAAAGCGAAGAAATTGGACTTTGGAACCTTCATCGTGATATAGCTCCAGTCGTTTAGTCCCCATAGAAAGTTGTCCACCTCCTTTACATTGCGGACTCACCCGAAGCTCTTTGGTTTTGGCACTTCGACCCTCTTGGCTTCAATGACATTATTGGATCCCATTGTGCTCTTACATAGGCGTGTCCTCATCTCCTCTATCCTCAGACGTGGACTCATCTCCTCCTCATGAGATCGCTGCATCCCATGGAGCTCCCCCATTAAGTCCTCCCTCATCTTTACCATCTGATCCTTGAATGATTCTTCCAATTGGATGATCATATCTCTGATTGAGGAATGGATGGTTCCATCCTCCTCCTCGAGGCCATTCACCCTCTTGCCTAGATCCTCCATCTGGGCTTCCATCCCATTAATAGCCTCCTCCACCTGAGCAAGGCATGAATCAAAGCTAGAGATTACCTCCTTGGACCTTCCATGTGGCTTAAATACGGCAGGATCACGTTGCTCCTCATGACCTCGGCTTTGTTGAGATGATTCCACATTTGTGGTTTCAGATCTAACAACTTGCTCTTTGCCGGCCTTCGTCATGGCTCAATCTTGGCTCTAATACCAACTATCACGGAGAAACTTTTCCCAAGTCGCCAGTGCGGCCTTAGCACTCATTCCTTGTTGCTAAGTTAGCCTAACCCTCGCAACGTAGGATTAAAATGCTCAAAACTCTTTTAGAGAGGAGAGGTTAGAAGTACTTCAATATGTAAAGGAACTTTACAATACAAGATTTCTTGGGAACCTTTGATGGTTCCAAATAAGGGGTGAGGACATCTATTTATAATCCTCCCCCTATCCCTAGGAACAATCTAGAAAAGAATATTCTAGAATACAATAATATGTACATGGTTCTAGATCTTTTCATGCCAAAATATATGAGGGTTCTCATACCATTCTAGAGTTCTCCCAAGCATTCCTCCTACAAAACCTTCTGGAATATGGTGGAACCTTTTAGAGTCCTCAAAATTATTCCTCATCTTTTGTATAATCCTCAGAAACTTACCTCCTTATGTATGGCTAAGAGAGCATGGCTGATCTCCCTTAATATAGCTCCATGACATTAAGCTCTAAATTGATTAAATCAAAATAAATCAAACAAATACATGCTTGCCTAATGGAGTTTACCCCACCTCTTCATCACACATGCCCTTAAGTACTCAAAAGCCACCCACTATTACTATTTCTTTAGCCAAGCTAGGGGCATCCAATCTCCATTTATAGAAAGCAGGCAATTTACCTCTTGTGATCATATTAGGATGTCTATGTTTGAATGTATGATATTTGATTTGCAAGCTATTTTTGCACTCTTTGATTACTCTTATATAAATAAATATTTTTAATGGGGTCTTCATTATTATTCGATGACACCAAATTTATTATCATTTTTTAAATCATTATAGTTTATATAGTGTTCCAATTCATGAATAATTTTATAGCCATAGTTTGTCTCAAAATATGGAATAGTTTGGTATTAAGATTGTTGCTTATCATCTTTCACTCTTGGTGACCAAAAAATTAATTTCAAAACCTTCTTAAAATTATTTTAGTCAAATTAAATTTTTATAAATTATTTCAATTGACTCATTTGTGGTGATAATGAGTTGAGTTCAAAAACAAGTTATACCCTTTGAATTCGAATAAAAAATAAATGTTAAATTGGAACCTACCTCAAAATTAAAATCTTTTTGTCAACTTCAATCAATTACACATTAAATCAAAATTCATGTTGACCTCCACATACGTGCCATAAGTCGAGTCAAGCCCACAAGTCTAATTCGACGGACTTCGGAAGCGACAGTGTGTAAATCGGGGCTCAAAATGCAGTGGACGTCATCGAAAATGGTCGAAACGACCTTCGATTGACAAATGGACTTCGTTGTGTTCGAACTTAATTCGATGAATATAAATATTGCAAAATCTAAAGATTAATCGATTAAGCGCTCGAGCTATCAATGTGTCGACACACATATTGGAGTCGAGAAGCTGCGATGATGTCTTAACGATCTCAGTTCATAAAATTGATTGTGTCGTTAGCTTTGAAACGATGAAATCTATCAAATGAGACTACGCGCTCAATTCAGACGAGTCTGTGCAAATACCAAATGATTTGAAGTGATAATGCGCAAATCAAGGTTGAAATACATAGGACGCCACCGAAATCAATTCAAATGACCTCCAATCGACAAACAAACTTTGTCATCATGTTCAGAACATCAAAATTGGTCAGGATATAAATATTGCAAGACTTGATGATCAACTGATCAAGCGCTCGAGTCGTCAATGCGCTTGCACACATATCGAGGTTAGGAGGCACCGACGAGGATCAAACACCTCCGCTCACAAAATTGATCGTCATTCTTTAAAATATCAATCTCAGAAGAAAGGCATTGCTCAATTGGACGAGTTTACGTGAAAATCAATGTCGAAAGTGACGACGCGTTGTGGTGAAATGGACTTTGTCGACTTACCAAACTCATCGTGGCGACTTTCATTCGTTGAGCAATAATTATCTTAAATTAATATATATTGACTATATACATTTACAAGTGAGAAATCTATATTAAAATTATTTAATAAATTTAAAATTTATTAAAAAATTCCTAAATTACCTCTTCGCACAACAACCGTTCCCCCCATTTTATTTTTTCAATTTTTTTTTTCTGATCAACCAAAAAAAAGGAGAAAATAAATGGTTCCCCCACTCTCCCCATTCCCTCGTCCTGATTTCCTTCCTACATTTCTCTCTCCACTGGCCCTTTCCTCTCTCTCGTCGAAAACGAGAAAAAGACAGGTAATAATTTCTCCCCACTTTCAATTTTCAGGCCGTCCAACCCTCCTGCCGTCGTTCCCGCCTCCGCGCTGAATCGCATGGCCCGTCGACCCTGTTCTGCATAATCTAGTCCGCCGACTTCGTTCCGAAAACCCACGGCCTGCCGCCGTTCCCGCAGCACACGCTGCTCTGGCCCAGCAATCCCGCACGCCGTCCGCTGAATCCCGCAAAACCGCAGTCAAAGTCGAGTCAAGCCCTCCAAATTAAAATCTTTTTGCCAACTTCAATCAATTATACATTAAATCAAAATTCATGTTGACCTTCACATACGTGCTATAAGTCGAGTCGCAGTCTATTCGACGAACTTTAAAACAGTCGCGTAAATCGATCAAAATCGATGGGCGTCGTAAAAATGATCAAGCGACTCCGATGACGAATGACTTTGTTGTTGAAAAATTTGATCAAAAATATTAATCGATTAATCGATTAAGCGTTTATCGATAATATTAACGGAAGTTGAAAAACTGCGATGATATACGAATGGCATTATTTGATTGCGCCGTTAAAACGATGAAATCTATCGAAATGAGGCGTATGCTCAATTCAGATGAGTTTATAAATACCAAAATTTGGTAACAATGCAAATCGAGTTGAAAATCATGGATCGGAAATCAACTCAAATGACCTCCGTCGGCGACGACTTTGTCATCGCGTCAAAACATCAAAATTGGTCGATAAAATATTGCGTGACGATCAAACGATCAGCCGAGTCGTCAATGCCACATATCGATCGAGCCGAAATCATGAATCGAACCATTGAAAATCTCAAAATCAAGTAAGACAATTTCAATTGGACTGCGTGAAAATCGATGTCGAAAGCGGCGATGTGTGTGTATTTGAAATAATTTCATTTTATGAGAAATGGCCTCCCAACGTGAAATGAATTACTAATTCGTTGAAACAATAATTATTAAATTATATATATATATATTGACTAAGTATGTTTACATGTGCGAAATCCACATTAAAATTATTTAATAAATTTAAAATTTATTAAAAAATTCCTAAATTACTCTCTCGCACAGCAACTGTTCCCCCCATTTTATTGTTTCAGTTTTTTTTTTCTGATCAATAAAAAAAAAGGAGAAAAGAAATGGTTCCCCCACTCTCCCCATTCCCTCCTGATTTCCTTCCCACATTTCTCTCTCCACCAGCCCTTTCCTCTCTCTCATCGAAAACGAAAAAAAACAGGTAATAATATCTCCATGCTCTCAATTTTCAGGCCGTCCAACCCGCCTGTCGCCGTTCCCGCCTCCGAGCTGAATCCCACGGCCCGTCGACCCCGTTCTACGCAATCTAGCTCGCTGACTCCATTCCGCAAACCCACGGCTTGCCGCCGTTCCCGCTGCACATGCTGCTCTGGCCCAGCAATCCTGCACGCCGTCCGCTGAATCCCGCAAAACTGCGGTCGTAAACGACCCACGGCCCGCCAGCCAACCCGTCTTCTGGCCCACCTTCGCTTCCGACCCTCATGAACCATGCCGCGAAAACCCGCCTTCGCCTCTGGCCCGCACGAACCACGCCGCGCAACCCGCCAACATGTGAAACCGCAGCCCGCGCACGCTGCTCCACCCGCTCCGTTCCTCCTTCCCGCACGTGCCGTTCCTCCTTCCTACGGCCTAAGCCCGCCGAAAATCTACATCTGCACCTCCCCCCATAGCCCAGCCCCGAATCCTCTTCCGCACCACACTAGCCCGCCAGCCCCGTCCGTCTTCCTAGCCCGCATCCTGTTCGGCCCATGCGCGTCCCCAACCAGCTTCCGCAGCCCGCAAACCCTCACATATTAAAGCGAAACCGAGGGAAGAACGTCGTCAACAGGTTCTTCTTGATTTTCGTGTACCTCGTTTAGCCTTTTGGTTTTGCAAATAGGGAAAAAACATCGTCAACAGTAATTCTTCTTTTCGGTTTGGCGTCTACTTGCGTTATTCGTTACACATCACCGCTCCTTTGTAGCATTGTAGTGCAAAAAATGCATCGAATATATGTAACTGTGAATGTGGATATATATATATATATATATATATATATATATATATATATATATATATATATATATATATATATATATATATATATATATATATATATATATATATATATATATATATTTTTTTCTTTTGTAGGTTTGAAGACTCGTTGTGCTCAACAGTGATGAGATGAAAAAGTGGTGTCATGACAATATCGAGCATCACAGTAAATACCGGATAGATAAAACTCCCCAGGCAATCTTTGCGAATTTTATCTAATTTCTAGACTTAAAAAAAGGGAGAATGAATATATATTGCATTTATCTTCTTTCAGGTTTAAAGACATCTTTGTGCTCAACAGGGCACGATGAGATAAAAAATTGGCTGTGGTGTTGCAAGACACCGCTCGCTATGCTCATCAGGGTGTACCGAGTAAGCCAAAACACCCTCGATATAGCCCTCTAGGGATGACGCTAAGAGGCTGCCAAAATTATGTCAAATCTTTTGACTTAGAAAAAAAGGGAGAATGAAATGAATTGACTTAAAAACGCTAAGTAAGGAAACCTGCAACTAATTTTAAACTAAAAGCATCAAATAAAAAAGGGGGGAGCCTTTAAAGAAAATTTTGGAAATAATTGAACATTCATTTAAAATCTAAATAAAACTTGGGGAGGCTAATATTAAACTCATAAACTTTGGGGAAGCTAATATTAAACTCACAAACTTTAATTCTAATTCTCTATGACTTAAATTAAAGCGATAAAGTGAGTTCTATTTTCTTGCAAATTTCAAAATTAAACAAGCTTTAATTGAAATTTGGGGGGATTAATACTAAACTCATAACAAACTTGCAATAAACTTAAAATCTAGGGATGAATCCAAATTGGGTTTAATAACTCTTATACGAATATGGAGATGATTACTATGCTAGCTAATAAGCATAAGTAGGGCTAAAGTAATAAGCACTAAAGTCGGCATAACTTATCAAAATTGATGCAAATTGAACATGATCAAGTTGGGAGAATTGCAAAAAGCTCAACTTAGTAAACTAAGTGCAAGTGATGTTTTAAACTACAATCTAAATCAAAATGCCTTCTTCGCCACTGAATCTGCAACCCTTTGAATAAGTAGACAGAAAGCGATATTAAATCAAAATCTACAAAAATCATAGGGCTTCCTTCAATCAAAAATTAAGGAACTTCATTATAAACTAAGATTTTCAAAATCAATGAAATCACTAATTAGATGAAATTAACTAAGCTATAAATTCCTGCATGTGCTCGGACATAGAGATTTAAAGTGCAAATTTTAATGTCTGAAAATGCTGCGCAGGCTAAATTAGAATATATGAAATATTAATATGAAAAACTAATAAGATATTTGACCAATTTACAATGCCATCTTCGCCATCGGATCTGCAACTCTTGGTAAAAGCAGACAAAAGGCGATACTAAATCAAAATCTACAAAAATCATAGGGATTCCTTCAACCAAAAATCAATGAATTTCATCCTAACTATGATTTTCAAAATCAATGATTTCATTAATTTGATGAAATTAGCTAAGCTATAAATTCCTGCATGTGCTCGAACATATAGATTTAAAGTGCAAATTTTAATGTTTGAAAAGGTTTGCAAGCTAAATTGGAATATATTAAATACTAATCTGAAAAATCTAATAAGATATTAAACCAATTTACAACACCTTCTTCACCACTGGATCTGTAACTCTTAGTATAAGCAGACAGAAGGCGATACTAAACCAAAATTTATAAAAATCATGGTGCTTTCCTTCAATACAAAAATTAAGGAATTTCATTATAATTATGATTTTTAAAATCAATGAAATAACTAATTAGGTGAAATTATCTAAGCTATAAACACCTGCATGTGCTCGGACATAGAGATTTCAAGTGTGAATTTTATTGTCTAAAAAGGCTGAGCATGCTAAAGTTGGAATTAAATGAAAATCTAAAATAAATGAAAACTACTAAATTCTTAAATACACCCGCATGGGCCTCGACACTATGTTGAATGCTTAAATTCAAGTGTATGAGGATGCTGCGTGGGTTGCTTCCCGATTTAGTCTTAGGACTGGGTCCGGGTTAAGAAAACCTAAAAATCTATTATAAGAATTTCAACTTATTGAAATATCTGAGAAGCTAATTTTGTCATGAGATAGTAGATCTGATCCTCTGTTAGGAGCTAAACAGAGTTGACAAGATCTAAATCTCTTAAATACATTCAAATAAATTAACTACCTCGATGATGATTGTGTTGAATGAAGATTTCAACTGAAGGGGATACTTACCATCAAAATGTGCTTGCAAACTCAAATTGAATTAATCAAAATCAATTATAAATGTAAATATAAATCTAATTTTGCTCCACACATGCCATCGGATTCACAACACTTTGTATAAGCGAACAGAAGATGTTAGTTAAGGCATTCTCAATACACACCGCTGCCCTACGAGTGCTTAAATTTAAGTGTCGAGGATCTTTGCGTTTCTTCCCAGTTTAGTCTTAGGACTGGGTCCGGGTTAACAAAATCTAAAAACCTATAATAAGAGTTTCAAATCAGTGAAATATCGGTCAGTGATAGTAGATCTAATCCTCTATTAGCAACTAAACATAGTTGACGGGATCTAAAACTCTTAAACATATTCAAATTAATCAATTTTTTAACTCAAATCAAATATCAATGTAAAACTGCTTAAATGGAATTCTATCATTAAAAACTTAAATCAAACTCTATCCATCTACCTTCCACAACTGTTTGTCGGTGATAATAAATTAAGAAAATTATAGCTCACAAAAGAGCCAATGTCAAATCAAGTGTTCTTCTATGTTCACTCTCAATCAATCTCATGCCAGTAAGGCGTGACGTCCCTCATTATTGGCCAAGAGTTCGACATATGAAGCGATTATGACCGAGTTCTCGATCGTGGTTTGTGGCCGGCTTGATTATATTACGATCACGACCGTAGCCCGTATGCTCCCCAATGGCTCTGCCCTTTGAGTTGTGAATTATAGGGTATAGTTGATAGGCCAAATAGCCCTCTGTCAGCTGAGGTAGACTTAAGTCTGTCTCCTTAGACAAACACCACCCCAAGTCTACAAGAATTTCTTGGACGACATAACCCATGTGTTACTGATGAGGATCCTTCACGTGGGTTGGGTGACTACCTCCTCACTAGACTAGGGATGGTGTGGGATGACGGAACCATGAGATCTAGATCGGGCATGTCATCATTTCTCCAACCATCCGGTTTAAGATGAAATGATAAATGCATAATCAAAATTTTGAAACTCTATATACTGCTACTATACACTACACATTTAGCGACTATTAATGACTGTCGAAGTTCTCACTTATTGAGAGAGTAATGCTTATAGGGGCTTACACCTATAGGAAACTTGGAACTAGATCTAAAGTCCTCACAAAATGAAGGTGAAATTTTTGGGTAGTGTCTTATCTACTATCTCATCTACCATCTAAAAATTACATCGACACCTTCAAATCACACTCACTTCAATTATTCAATCAAATATTTGTCGAGAGGTCGGTGACAAATTTTCGGAGCACAATTCATTCTTGATTAAGTAAATGCATGAGTATAAATGTTATAATATGCATTATGCGGATTTTTTGGAACTATTGTTGGTGCCCTTATAATGTGTCCTCTAAGTCAATTTTATCATGAATAACAAATTCATATTATTTGATATTGCTAATATATGCTTATTATTGTACAAGTTTATTATAAAGAGATTATAACTAAAGACATTTTGACATCTAGGTGCTTATTTTTCATTAGTTCTTATCTTAACTTATAAAACTTCTAAAAGTTACTTATATTATTTTTTGTAAATATTGATTTATTATTTTAAGCAAATGTTTGCATATAAAGCAACCACAAAATCTCATTTATTGTAATCTTTTCCATCCATACATCCATTATAGCCTCACTTAAATCTTAATTATTTCTTTTATGACCTACATCACAACCTCATTTACTCATGATCATTATCACATCAAAACATGCACTAAAATCTCACATGTGTTGCTCTGTAACCTCTAAACATATGTCGTAAATTCATTTTATGCTGCACTCATTCCCTTGAAGACTAATGTTGCTTGCTTATATCTTAGTTTAAAAGGCACCAATAGCTAGATTATGCCATCACATGTCATCTACTTTAAGACATTCATCATAATTTTATTCTATAAAGCCAAAACACGACAATGATGTAATGACATAATCTACATGATTGATGCATGCTATCAAAACTTGAACAAATGCAATTTGATTTTTTACTAGGCATCATTCACTAACATAAGCACATGCAATATTGATGCCGTTGTTTACACAAACTTTAAGTTTTTGAAATGAGTGTCATGATTATATTAGACTTCTTATTATTTATTTCTTTTTATTAAAGGAGGATGATCAAATGAATCATAACATAATTTTATTGACCTCCATGCAAGTGCCATAAGTCAAGTCGAGCTATCAAGATGAATTCGAAGAGCTTGAACGCACAAATCAGAGATGAAATGCACTAGGCATCACTGAAATTAGTTGAAATGATCTCCGATCGATGAGAGGACTTCGCCATTGCATTCAGAATATTGATATTGATTAAAATAGACATCTTGCATAATTCAATGGCCGATCGATCAAGAAGGAGGGTCGCCGATGCACCGACACACATATCAATATCGAGAAGCTGCAACGATGCCCAAATGACCTTCGTTTGCAAAATTGATTATGCCATTAGTGTTGAAACATAAAAAAGTATCAAATGAGACAATTCGCGCTCAATATGGATGAGTTTGTGTGAATGTAGAGTAGTCAGAAGCGACATCGCATAAATCAAAGCTGAAATTGACCCGATTTGACACTGACTAGAACCAAACGGCCTCCGATCATGAAACGGATTGCGTTGTTGCATCCAGAACATTAGAATAACCTAAGATCGACATATATATTGCATATATAATAATATCAACTTAAAAATATGAATTAGAGCTAATTAAATAATTAAATAAGAAAATTCTATAAATACTCACCTAACCCTAACCCTAAGCATCGATTCACAACAACTTCTACCCACAGCCGCAAGCCCCTCTCTCCCGAGCTCCCTCATAGGCGAATAGAGCTCTCATTCCCATACTCGATGAAATGCACGCAATAGTCCTGCTGTTTCCATCTGTTCCGTTCCCGAAGGTGAGCATCGACGTTCGTCCCCCTTCCTACTCGCAGCACCGTGTTCCCACGAGCGCCTGCGCATGCTTGTGGGCCCCTACATGCCCCCGTGAGCACCCGTGCCCGCACGATCTTAGTTTGTGTTGAAATATAAGTACTCGTACGCATCTTTCTTGACACAGTGAGGAAAGCTGTGCTTGCTTGCAGGTGTATAAGTACCCGCATATATTTTTCTTGATATGATGGGAAAATATGTGTTTCATGCAGGTACCATAGAGCCTCATACATGCCTTTCTTGGCATGGTGGGATGACGCATGTAGGCTGTGGCTTATACCACCCATACACACCTTTCTTGGCATGGTGGGCATGCCGATACGAGGAAACCCCTATCTGGGGGCGATGTTGGAATCTTTGCCGAAATCACTTCCACCGACAAGTGGGCCTAAATAGCTTGACATAAAAGCCATGTCATAATATAAAATTACTATTTAAACTAACATTATAGGTGTATAAGTACTCGTACATGCCTTTCTTGGTGTGGCGGGAAAATCTGTGTTACATACAAGTACTTGTGGTATTTATTTTTAGGGAAAATCTATGAACCCATCATACAAATTTTAAGTCAAAAGAATTTTTTGATTGGAAGATATGGCATTCTGAAGTTCAAATAGTGAAAATAAATTAATGAACTATATAAAAATCATAAAAAATCATTTAAATCAGCTGAAACTTAGGAAAATTATAACAAATCATTAAAAAGTCCAAAAAATACAAATAAATACTCTTTTAAAGGTATTTTAGAGGAGATTAATTTAAATATAATTCTAATTAATTTTGAATTATAATTATGGCTTAATTTAGGTTTAATTAAAAACTTAATTAGCTTAATTGCTTGCTAATTACCTAAGTAATTAATCCCAAACTTTCTAAGATTGATTAATAGGATGACCTTTGCATCCCATAATTTTCTTAGGATTTATTGCTTGGTTAATTAGGAAAATTACTTATCTTGGCCCTAATTACTTTCTTAATTAATTAAATGATTAATTAACTTTCTAAATAGCAAGAAAATCATTAATTAAGCTTGCTAATCATTGTGGAATAGTGAATGAGCATGGGGAATAATATTGGGACCTCTTTCCCATTTTTTTCCCTAAGTTCAATTCACTTGACCTGAAACTAATTAATTTGGGACTAATTAATGGTTTAATTCATTAATTAAACAACTTAATTAATTAAATTGAAATCATAATCATTCCGGATCTCATCTAATTAAGGTTTTTGGATAGACTCTTAGGTGTTCAATAACCTAAGAGAATCCTAAGAAAATTATAATTAGCCATATGTGTGGGAGAATTATAAGAGTTAATTAAGTCCCTAGCTTAATTAACCATTAATTATGGGCCAATTGCATTAGGCCCCCTTCATTTCTTAGGATCATTATTGATTTAATTTATAATGTATATGCATATCATGTTGGCACACCATTACTTGGGTAAATATGTTAATGTGATATAGGAAAGGAGTAATTAATGGACTTAACTCATATTGCAGCCTAATTAATCTATAAAATCAACTTAATTTTTTTTCATCGAACCAAATTGATTAACCAATATGGAAATAGGTTAGGAGCAGCAAATGACTGAATCTCCTCTTTTCTCTAAATCAAATCAAACATCTAAAAATAACTTAATAAAAAGCTTTAATTTGTTTAAATGATTGTATTTGATATGATTGTCCTTAGGAATTAGTTTGATTGATAAAGCATGTATTTTATATCTTATTATTCCTTTACAATCATATTAAATGATGTGTGTCATGTGGTTTCATGCATTCATATCTTCAAAATATTTTAACTTAAATGAATTTTCTTTATGTCAAGCTTGCATGTGTTGGTTTAATTTAATATATGTGTGATTATCACTATTAAATCCAAATATTTTTCAAAAACATATAAATGAGTAATAACATATGAAGTGATAGTAGTTGTGATTACATATAGGTTTGCATGTGCTTATAGCTTAAGTATGTGAATAGAGCTTTATTTTCTTTAATCTATATATAGTTTCACATGTATTTGAATGTTAATAAGTATATAGTCTGGACATCCCAGAAATACGAGGCTTTAGTTAGCCCCAATGAGGTTATTTGATTACCCCACTTGCCTAGTTTAACAATGACATATACTTATTTGATTTCATTTATATGTGTTTCTTCATTAGAATTGGGATGAAATTCTGTTTCACATGCATAAATGTTCTAATCAAATAAAAATATAATTTTTGCATGATTTTCTTTCTCTTACTTACATATACATTCATGTGTAGTGAGATAGCAAAGTATATAGTCTAGACATCCTGGGAATACAAAGCTTTAACTAGCCCCAATGAGGTCATTTGATTATCTCACTTCCCTGGTTTAACAAAGGCACGTACTCACTTATTACTCTTTACATGTGTATGTATGCGTGGCTAAAGGATGAAAAATCTCTCTTTTCTACTAAGAATACATGCATTCATAATAGACTAAATGATTGAATTAATTAGCCATATGATTTGGGGTCTCTTTCCTTATGTTCTTACATACAAATTTACATGTGTTTGAATGCAAATGGGTATATAGTTTGGACATCCTGGGAATATGAGGCTTTAGCAGGAGGTCATTTGATTACCTCACTTCCCGGTTTAACAATGACATCTATTTAATTTCATTCTTATATATTTTGTATAAGAATTTGGATAAAACTCTAAATTAACATGATTAAATAATTCAATCAAATAAGAAATATAAACTTCAAATATGCACATCTACATTCATCATTTGATGTGCTAAAATATGTTGTATGTATAGTCATACTTAGAGTTAAGTCATATGCATGCTACATGTGATGAAAAGGAATAAATTGATGTATGTCATGTGTTAGTAGTTCACTCAAATTAATCTTAAGCCTTTTATGTTGAATGCAATCATTTAAGGTGATTAGCCTAATCATGTTTTCTACAGAAGATTATGCTTAATGGGCCACTAAAAAATAAATATAAATACTCTCTTTGTAGGTTGCTTAAGCCCCTAAGCATAATCCAAGTTAGGAAAGATGAGCTTGGTTACTCATGTGTAGGGTGCTAAGTCTGAATTATAAATATAACTGCTTGGGTTGTATGTATATTTAGAAAACCTCTATTTTATAGGTGTAGTTAGATTTACTTTTCCTATTCTTATTGTAATTTTATAATTAAGAATTTGGATTAGTGTTATGGGGATATAAGGATGAGCATTAGCTAGAAGGCTTTATCCTGGGAGGCCATGTGATACCTTTGAAGTGGAGCAAACCAAATCAAAGGAGGAAGATACATGAAGACATGAAGACTTAAAGACCCCTAATAGCATTTATCATCTATAAATTGTAATTATTCTTTCATTTTTCGGGTTGTATAAGGGTAGGCTTGGCTATCCATTTCTCTTTTCGGGTTATGCGTGATTTTCACTACTTGCCTTTTATTCTTTCGCATTAGTTTTATAAAGTTGATTGATGTTTTGTTTAAATTATGCAATAGAAATGACATGCCTTTTCATAGTTTCTTTATGATTGGTGTTTGCTGTATGGCCTAGATGCGATTAGGCTCTAAGAAAAAATAAATCTTTTACCAAACTACAATTCATAATTAAATTTCTAAATAACTCATAACCTTACATAAAGCCTATGCATTAAATTAAGATAATTAAAAGATTTAGCAACCCTTTAGCTGTATGGTTTTATGTCTAATATCATGCTTGTATCTTCTACTACTCTTGCAAAAATGGGGGCCTCCGTTCTTGCATGCATGGGAACCACTTGAACTATGAGAGCAACTCCTATTGACAGAGCTTCACCCTCTTCTCTCTTGATTTGACCCATAACTCATTTCAACATGCATTTAGGCATACAAAAATCCTAAAACCTTTATCAAAATGAAGTGTCAAATACAAATAAAATTTGAAAATATTTTGCATTAGACTAAGTCTTTACTCATATCACTCATGCTCTAGTCTATTTAGGGAGTGGGTGTAAGGACTTTAGTCTCTTTCTAAAAATAATAGCCTAACTATCTTGTAATTTATATGACTTGGACACGTTAATTTAAAGCGTAGGAGGAGTTAGCTAGCTGTCACTCCAAGCGACTGTAATTCCATCAATTGGATGATTTATCTTCTCTTTTGGAGGTAGACCATTATGTCCACCTTTCGCTTAAATTTAAGACGTGCTTATAGTTTATACCAAAGCTCTCTAGCTTAGGATCAGAGCGTTTTCTGCTACAAGCATAAATCCTCAACTCTTAGGCATTTCACAACCTTGTGTTGTGGGATTATAAGTCCTTTCTAATAAAATGTCAACTTTAATAAAATCAATCTCTTCAATTTCAAACATATAAAGCTCAATCATAGGATAGATTGGAATGCTCTCTAGGCTTCATAGTATCATAGCATTTTCTACTTATTCCCTTTGGCTTCTAAAATAAGTCTTCTCCTTGAACAATCCCATTTGATTTTCCAAACATAACCAATTTATTGATAGTCTAGCCTTGAAATTTTTGGAGACCTTAATTGTTGACTTTAATCGAGAGTATTCCTAAGGGATCTCATTCCTTAGGATGTAATTAACTATGGGGGCTTGCCTCTATAGGGAACTTAATGAACTCGGTTTAAAATAAACCCTGCTTTACTTTTTCATGTAAAATATGTGAAAAATCTCTAGTATATTCGAAGACCCATCATGCATTAGGAGTCCTTATTAGGTGATTAGGTCCATTATAGGGTGATGATTTCTATCTTTCGAGATAGTACATCATTTTTAATATCATACCCCCAATAAGTACCCCCTATGAACTGCATGGTGTCCCACACCCCATTCCGAAAATAAACACCATAAATTTTTTTGGCGACTCCACTGGGAATGGTTCATCTCGTCATCTTTAGTAGACAATTATTGTCTCAAAGCATCGATAGTGGACTTATTTTATATAAGCCTAAGATTATTTTTCTTTCTATTGGCACTTAGCTTATTTCATCCTTAAGCAAAGCTAGCCAACAACCTTTAGGTTTTAGGAGCTTACTCTGTATAGGTCTTAAAACTCTATATTGGGTCCCCTAATAGGTAAATATAAACAAACTAAATAAAGGAGATGACAAAATACAAATATTTGAACCTCTTTACCACTACCTTGGCGAGGTAAGGTTTATCCCACATTAAAGAAAATTCAAACTAAAATAAATAAAGTAATTTGCAAAATATTTTCAAAAGCACTTTTCCTAAACAAAATCATTTTTAAATTCACTATGCATGAAGTTTGCAAAAACATAAAATTTTTCAAATCTCTTTAAAATGAAAGACAATCAAATCTCATTTAACATACCTAAATTTGTTAAATGAGGCCCTCTTTCAAAAATCAAAATCAAATTTACAATCATCAAAATCCCTTTCAAAGATTTTCAAAAGAACATTTCTTAAAATAAAATCAATTAACCAACTCCATTTAACATACCCAAATTTGTTAAATAAAGTTCCATTTTTAAAATCAAAATAAAAATCAAAATCAACATATAATTGAACCTCACTTAACAAACCCAAATTTATTAAGTAAGAGTTCTCCACTTTTCAAAAGCAATATCACACACAAAGTCAAGATATATGTTTTGAATATCATTTGACATACCCAAATTTGCCAAATGAGAGTTCTATTTTCAAAAACAACCACACACAAATAATTGAACTCTATTTAGTATACCTAAAATTGCTAAGTGTAGTTCTCATTTTTAAAATTAAAAAATAAATTGGATTTTACTCAACATACCTACATTTGCTAAGTAGAGTGCCTTCTTTTAAAATTATGAAAAATCAACGCACATTTGAATTCCATTTAACACACCCAAACTTGTCAAATGAGAATTTCCCTCTTTTTTAAAAATCAAAATAAATTTGACTCTGCTTAACATACACACATTTGCTAAGCAGAATTCTCTTTTTCAAATAACAAATAAATTAAATACAATTGAATTGCATTTGACATACACAAATTTGTCAAATGAGAATTTCCTTTTTATAAAATCAAACATCATCGTGAAAATCAAATTGAACTCCATTTAATATACCACATTTGTTAAATGAGAGTCAGCTCTTTCAGAATGAAACAAATACGAAATCACACTTACTCACATTTATTATGTAAGAATCCCACTTTCGAATTGAAATCAAACACATTTTTGGACCTTACTCAACATATCACATTTGTTAAGTAAGAGTCCTATCTTCAAATCAAAGCAACAAACAAACTTGAGCCCTGTTTAATATAACAAATTTGTTAAGTAAGGGTTTCACTTTTCAAATCAAAACAAAATATCAAATATTTTGGATCTTACTTAACATACCACATTTTTAGGTAAGAATCTCACATTCAAAAATATTAAACACACTTGAGCCCTACTTGACATACCAAATTTGTTAAAAGGGTCTCTTTTTCAAAATCAAATTAAAATAGATCAAACACATTGGGCTTCACTTGGCAAACCTAAATTTGCTAAGTAAAGATCCCATTGCCAAATCAAAACAAATCAAATACATGACAAATAATCATCACAAATAACAAAGATAATTTCAAAATATTTTCAAACATGCACTTGGATCTCTCCTACTATCATAAATTTGCTAAGTGAAAGCTTTAAAATTAAAATCTCAAAACAAAGGATTAGCAAAATAAAATCATCTCCAAAAATCTCTCCAAATGGAGGAACCTCATGCAACATATCCTAATTTATTGGATGAAGGTTCCAAAATCAACAAACCAATTCTTATGGCAAAGTCTCTTTTCAAAATTCTTAATCTCTCCAAATCAATGAACCCCACTTAGCATACTTAAATTTGTTGAGTGTGGGTTCAAATTCCAATATCAAATCATAAATCAATGATTGAAGGCAAATATGAAGGTCAAAGTCTAATTCAGTTATATTTTCACATGCAAAGATATCATAGTAGTTAGTTTAGTTCAGTCTCCAGTCAATACAGTTGCTATGGCTCCTAGCAAGTTTGTTTTCTCTTTCCCCTTCGGTGTAGACTTGGCCTTGGATCAGGCCAATCTCACCAAGACTGAGGCCACCCACCTGATTTTCTTTGGTCATGGCTTCGAGGGGGTTAGGATTACCTGTGAGGGGAAGCCCTCACAACTATCAACAGGGAGGAGGTGGCAGGGCAGGAGCCACTCCTCTGCTTTGAAGTTGAGTCTGACCCTGAGTTCCCATCTCTGAAGAGGAAGGATGTAGAGGTCCTTGTCGTAGTGCCAGTGCTAGTTCAGTCTACTTCTATTGTTCCTACTCTTGTGAGCTGTACCTCCTCTTACGTCCCCTCAAAGGGAAGGCTATCTTAGCATCGAGATAGTCCCCCACCTTCGAGGTAGGTTCCTCACGCATTGCACCACCAGCTCTCCCAAGCAACAAAAAAGCAGAAGATCAAGTGGCACTATGAGAGAGTGACAAGGAGGTAGACGCCGCATCACATATTGCTGAGGAGGGTTCTCCTCAAGAGGTCTCCCCTTTCTTGGGTGGTAGTAGATTCCACCCCTTCTCCTTTTGGATGGAGGAGGATGCTAGTAGGATTGATGCATCTCATTGACCTTACTTTGGAGTGGATTCTCAACTCCCTCAGCATAGATCTAGGACTCTTGTAGAAACTAAGAGCTCCTTGGTCTTAAGACACTTATAGTGATTAGGTGAATACTTAACCTAAGCTAAAGACTTAAAAGATTAATCATAAGATTAGGCCATGCCGGGACTTAGAAAATCACACCCTATAGCTCAATCCATACACACCTTCTCAAATCCAATCCAAATTTATATCTCAAATGTATGAAAGAGGTTGAATCGAATCTGCTGAGGATTTTTGACCCATCTGAGATTGTTTGTCAAAGTGTTACTTGATGACGTAAACCTATATGGAAGAGATCGAAACGAATCCGCCAAAGATTTTTGGCCAATCCAATGTTGTTTGTCGAAGTATTACTTGATAACATTAACCTGTATGGAAGAGGTTGAATCGAATTTATTGAGGATTTTTGACCCATCCTAGATTGTTTGTCAAAGTGTTACTTGATGATGTTAACATGTATAGAAAAAGTTGAATTGAATCTGCTGAGAATTTTTGATTCAACTGAGGTTGTTTGTCAAAGTATTACTTGATGACGGTAACTTGTATGAAAGAGGTTGAATCGAATCCACTGAGAATTTTTGACATATCTGAGGTTGTTTGTCAAAGTATTACTTGATGACGTTAACCTGTATGGAAGAGGTCGAATTGAATCCGCGAAGGATTTTTGACCCATCCGAGGTTGTTTGTCAAAGTGTTACTTGATGACATTAACCTGTATGGATGGGGTCGAATTGAATCCTCGAAGAATTTTTGACCCATCTGAGGTTGTTTGTCAAAGTGTTACTTGATGACATTAACATATATGGAAGGGGTCGAATTAAATTCACCTAATATTTTTGATCTATCCGAGGTTGTTTGCCAGAGTTTTACTCGGTGACATTTAACTTGTGTGGAAAAAGTCAATAGTTTTAACTCTCATCCGAGGTTGCTTTGTCAAGGTATGATGTTAACCTGTGTGAAAGAGGTTAAATATTTTGATTATTCTGAGATTATCTGTTAGAGTATTACTCGGTGACATTAATCTGTGTGGAGTAGGTACAAAGTTATGACCTATCTGAGGTTATTTGTGAGAGTGTTACTCGATGATGTTAACATGTGTGGAGTACCTTGATGACGTTAATATGTGTGAGGTAGGTACAAAGTTATGACATATCCGAGGTTGTTTGTCAGAATGTTACTCGATGATGTTAACCTGTGTGGAGTAGGTACAAAGTTAAATATCCGTTTGTTGCCAAAGTTGCTCTTTGATCATTGTCTTTTTCATGAGTATTACTGACTTGTTTCTCGAACTGATAATCAGTTAGATATCTAGAATATTGATTTGGATGATCTTTTGAGATTAAGAGTTGCCCCTAATTTTCAACAAAAGGCGAAGGATCGGAGTTTGATGAATCTTCATTCTTTTTATGTGTTCCTCTAGAGTAAGATTTCCTCCACCATATAGATGGTCTTTCCAACAAAGTTGTCAACCATTGTGAAGATGTAAAGGGAATGTTTCCCACGAGATGATGCTGTTGTGCTAGAAAACCAATTGTGGTAGAATGAAAGTTTACGCCTTAGCCTTGTTGTGAAATCCAGCACACATAGATATTTGAAGAGTGAACAAGAAACTCCAAGATTTTTATATGAAAAAATCCTAGAAAGAGGGGGAAAAAATCACAGGGCCTAGCCAAGTAAAAATGTTCCACTATATATCTATTTTGGAGTACAAAGTTTAAGTTTTACCGTAACGGGATTACAGAGTTGTATGTGAGAAAGATTAATGACAGAAATCCCATAATTAGATGACAACAGCTATGTAGCAATAGTTGGGTTGTAACTGTTGGTGGTAGTTGGCGATAGTGAATAGTGGCTGTCGGTGATGATTTGAGGACTGTCGGGTGGTTGCAGCTGGCGGTGGTGTTCGGTGATAACGATCGGTGGTAACCAACAATAGTGGTCGACGGTGGTTGCGTCAGCGGCAGTGGTGCCACGATGGCGGTGATGGCGATGTCGATGGTGGTGGCCCGTGGCGGCGGTCAGCGGTGGCCGGCAACGATGGTTAGTGGCGTGGTCAGCGTGGTCAGTAGTGACCAATAGCGGTGGTCGACGGCGGAGAGGACCGGCGGTGGTCGACGGTGGTGGTCGGCGGCAGTGACCAATAGCGGGTGACCAACGATGGTCGACGGCGGGACTTGAGGTGGTGGCTGACGGCGGTGGTTGGCGGCGGTGACCAACGGCGGTGATTGACGGTGGCGAGAACCGGCGGTGGCGGCCGACAGCGGGGGTCAGCGGCGACAATGTTAGGTGGCGGTGGCAGCTGGTCAGCGTGGTGTGATGATGATGATGGTAGCCATCGGTGGCCGGATGATAACGATGGCCGGCACGGCCAGTAACGATTATGCTTGGAGGTTCTTTAAGCATCGAGTTCTCCTTTTCTCTTTAGTTTAGCCTCCACTCATGTGAAGAATGAGAGCTATTTATGATTGGAGTGACATTTCGTAACACATGCAAAATTCAAACCACTCCATCGGATGACTCAAAATGATTCTCTTGATCATATGATGTATTTTAAGTATTTGAATGCTCAAATGATGTCATAATTAGGAGATCTTGTGCTTGTTAAATTCAGCTCGTCAAGATGTTCGATTTGATTATAAACACTCCATATTTAGGAGCCGATTAATAATAAAACGATGCGGTTAGTCTTGACTCGATCAAATTACTTACGACATCAAGATTCATACTTGATTAGTTGAATTTTAGTGTCATATCAAAATAATAAGTATAGTTTTAAAATGAAATCTTCTAGTATTCTATAGAGTACAAAAAGATTTGTATGGTTTACTGGATTCAAGATCTTAAATAGAGTAATACCTATACATGAAAGTATCAAAACTAGGTCCGAGACTGCGCTTGCAAAGACCACAAGTCATGAGGAAGGAAGAAGCTTACAGAGGATCCCTAGAGAATCTTCTCTTCAAGCCCCTTTGCAAGGCGGAAGGAAGCGACTTTCCATCCCAGGGGCCTCTCGCTTGGGAGGTTCTTGATTTCCACAAGAGGCTGTGGACACAGAGAGACAGCTTCATGGTCAATAAGAAGAGTTTCAGAGGTGAAGAACATATATAGAGTACAAAACTCACACGAGCAGCGATAGAACTTGGGAATCGCTGGCAATTGGCGAGAAACGAAGAATCGTGACAGGAAGGAATGCTTTGTGAGGTTTCACTAGATGTTAGTCGTCCTGCGATGTATTTCCTCTTCCACCAAATTCGACCGAATTTGTATTGAAACTTCCTAATATTTCACTTTATTCTTACAAAGTAATCTAATCAAATACTAAAATATTAAGGGGTTTTTACATACATATCACGACAAACTACCTATTTTACTCATTTAACACATAAAACTTTATTATTACGTGAATAGGCAAAAACATATCACGCTTACAACAACAACAACAACAACAACAACAACAACAAGGCTTAATACCACTAGGTGGGGTCAGCAACATGAATCCTTTGTCTCCATTGTGTCCGATTATGTGTCAAATTCTCATTTAAATCAAGTATATTAAGATCATTTTTTAATACATCTTAACCAAGTCTTTTAGGTTTACCTCTACCCTTCTTAATATAAAGGAATGCATCTACTCTCCTCTGTCGGTCATCGACAACCGGCTTTATGTGGCTAAACCCTCAGGTGACTCTCCTAATCTTATCTACCTCTCAGAGCTACTCCAACTTTTTCTCGATATACTCATTTTGCATTCTATCTCTAAGAGTAAAGCCACTCATCCACCTAAGCATTCTCATCTCGTAACACTTAAGTCTTATGCTTCTTTTTTATGGCCAACATTCGCCATAAGTCATTACAGGTCTTACCACCTTCTATAAAATTTTCTCTTAAGTTTAAATGGAACTTTTATCACATAATAGGCTAGATGCATTCCTCCACTTCAACCATCCAACTTGAATTCTACTAATAACCTCTCCATCTATTTCACTATCATTTTGAACAATAGAGTCTAAATATCACTTTCTTATTAATGTTTGTTCACCTAATGTCACAACACTATAACTTGCTGAAACTACTGATACACAGACTTGTTTATATGGTATACAAGTAATAATAAAATTTTTTGTATTAAATAAGTATAAAAACCACAAATATTAATTTATTTATATTTATATTACTTTATTTTAAAAATAAATAAAACAAACAGCCCCTTAATAAAGCACCTAAAAGTTTCCATTAACAACAAAAACAGTACTCTGTGCGAGGCATTTTCACTTGGTTGGACGCAAGACCACTTCATTCTTCCCGTTATGCCCTCAGATCCCTCTCGCGCCAATCTCCCACAAAATAGCAGTTCTTCGAACCAGCTTCGCTTGGCAGCTATCTCCCGCTAGTTCATCTCCTCCAGCACCTCCCAATTTGTTTGACCTCACCTCTCAATCTCCCCTAAATCCTCTAACATCCCTCTCTCGAGAGCACCGTAACAAATCTTCCTCCAACTAAGATTTTTTTTAATCCTATCCTAGAATTCGTTTTGTTATTGCTCGAACTGCTTAGGCATTTGATATGAACTAAATCATGAGCAGACGTTGAAGAATATTTAGAAGCCTCAATATTCTGAAGATAGTATAACAGAACAAGGAATAAGCTCTTCAAGAACAAGGTAAAAATAATATTTACAAAATAGCTTGATTGATGAAGAATTGCGTCATAGAACACAATCAATTCCAGTTTTAGTATTTTTAAATTTCATCAGTACACTAATTCAAATTCGTCTGCTTCTTTTCAGTTCAAATCTCCTTTTGTCATGGAATCCTTGTTTTGTGAAGGAATTTGATATGATCCCAAATCCTCTAAGTACCAAATTATCACATACAACAATAAGATTCAGAACTATTTTACAAACAGCAAAATAATACAATAAACAATAGATACAGAAGATGAAGGTAGCATTAGAAGCAATCCTAATATCAACAGAGATCAGAAAGGAATTGTTCCACAATACAGCACAAGTACTCCAAGTAAACATCACAAGAGAATCAGTAAGCACAGCAACAGGAGGTAAGGCAACATATATAACAGCCTCAGCAATGACAGCAACAGGAGTTAAGCACTCTAATGCCTTTTCCTGCAAACATGAGTTAAGCGAAGGTATCCCAAGGTGAGCGGATAACAAGAACGGCCAAAAGCAAATCCAGAACGACACATCAAGAAGACAAAGAAGCCCGGCAGTTAATAATAAATGAAGTAATTACCCAAGACTCAAGGAAGTAAGAAAACACAAAGAACAAGCAAGTAGTAACCTCACATGTAATTACCAAAGCGGAACAAACTCTAAGATGTTAGATGTAGCATTAAGAGGAGAGAAGGTTATAAATAGAGGAAGATGACAACCAAACGGATAATCAAGAATTTGAAGAAAACTTATCTTTCTTGACCTCCTCCTTCTCTTTTTCTCTGCATATCTTCCTCTTGGTTTTCCTCACGAAATGCTGCTTCGAGAAACCTGGTTTCTCCTCAGGCCAACGCCCTCCTTCCTCTCGGGAGTTCTTCGACGGCTCGAACAGTTGAAACAAAATAAACAGAAGCAAAGTAAAGGTTAGGTTATCTCAAAGTTTCATCCCAAGAAGCGGCACAATTCTCAATCAAAGGCTCGATTCAATCCAGATCAAACCGCCAAGGCAACATAGAATCCACTAAGGCCATTAGAGAAATCAAGAACTGTATGATCAAAACACCAATCCAAAGGCAGAGGAGAAATCAGATCATCCGACGGTTGAGCAATTCAAGAAGCACTCAATCCAAGTGGCTAGATCCAACGGCTGAGTAAAAAGGCGCTAAATTCAACGGATCAGAAAGCACCCGCAAAACCCTCCCAACTCTCTCAACTCAGCCGGGTTCAGATTCACTCAGTGAGTCAACTCAATTAAACCACTCAAGCCAAGCCGGATCAGACCAATCCAGAAAAGCAGACAGCGGGACGTGATGCAGTAACTATTCTCACCACCCTCAAATAACCACATATCATTGGTGCTCTCGTTGATTCACACCTACAACACTTAGAAAATGACAGAAGGAACCGAACACATCAAAATACTTGAAGAATGTGTTACCAGTTAAATAAAAAGAAGAGCAAATGACCTCGCCACTATGGTATTGGCGAAATATCAAATTGCAATAAGCAGATTGGAAAAATAACCTCAAATCCAGGTATGTGATGCATCCCCTTCAGAATCCTATTCTCCAAACAGACCACATACACACACACCCATGTCAAGACCTCTTAAAATAGATATGCCCAGATTTAATGGAGAAGACCCTAGAGGATGGCTCTTTAAAGCGAGCGTTTTCAAGACTTATAACTCCTCAGAGGATAAGAAATTTTTAATATCCTCAATATACATGGATGGACTTGCTTTGAGCTGGTATCAATGGATGCAAGTAAATAAACAATTGTATTCTTGGCCACAGTTCAAAGAACAAATTATGCAAAGATTTGGCCCTTCCCTCTACAGAGATTTAAGAGGAGAACTAGCTAAACTTCAACAACAAACCACAGTGCAATATTTTTATAATGAATTTGAAAACCTAGCTAACCAAATTTCAGACATTCCACATGAATTGCTACAAAGCTGCTTTGAATCAGGGCTTAGACTAGAAAATAAAAGGGAAGTAAGAGCCTTCTTCCCCTTGCAACCATTCAATTATTTATTGGAAGGCATTGTCGATGAAACAGATATGCATAGAAAAAGCAGAAATCAGCACACGTTAGTAATTAAACAGCAAGATCAGAGTGCTCCAACTACCTTACTACAGCCTCCCACAAATGCCACTCAACACAGTCAACATAAACGAAATATCCATTCGAATTTAATGAACTCAAATAGAAGACAAAAAAAGAAGAGGCTTATGCTTCAATTGTGATGAGAAGTACCATAGAGGGCATATCTATAAGTCCAAGTTATTTGCATTAATAGCAGTCAATGATGACCAGCAACATCAACTGCAACATGATAATCAGCCCGACAAACAATGGGTACAAGAAGAAATAGTAGCAACAAACTTCATGTATCAACCATTTAAAAAAGAAAGCCGATCTATCAAGTATATAATTAATTACTATATCCTATATAGCTTAGTGTATTGACAATTCATTACATACAACCCTATCCAATAGATGAGTCCGGTTCGTGAATTCCCGGACACTACAATATCCACCTAGGTAATCCATTCTGAGGATCATGAGCATACAGAGGCAGAAATAAGTCTACAACAAGGGACATATTTTTCGTTCTTATTAATAGAAACCAACAATCATTTGACAAAAGAATACTACTTCCAACAGAAAATCAATAAGCTACTTTCATAGTCAGTGGGAGGGAAAGTATCACAGGAGCTTCTGAGAAATGAATTGAAGAAAGCGAGAAAACAGATGTTCATTTTGACCTTGAGGACAAGGTCGGTTTGAGGAGGAGTAATGATATGATCCCAAATCCTCTAAGTACCAAATTATCACATACTGAATAAGATTATGAGAACTATTTTACAAACAAAGAAAATAGTACAATAAATAGATCTGAGAAGATGAAGGTAGCATTAGAAGCAATCTAATATCAGAGATCGAAAGGAATTGTTCCACAATACAGCACAAGTACTCCAAGTAAACATCACAAGAGAATCAGTAAGCACAGCAACAGGAGGTAAGGCAACATATATAACAGCCTCAGCAATGACAGCAACAGGAGTTAAGCACTCTAATGCCTTTTCCTGCAAACATAGAGTTAAACAGAAGGTATCCCAGTGAGCAGATAACAAGAACACAATGGCCAAAAGCAAATCCAGAACGACACATCAAGAAGACAAAGAAGCCTGACAGTTAATAATAAACAGAAGTAATTACCCAAGACTCAAGGAAGTAAGAAAACACAAAGAACAAGCAAGTAGTAACCTCCTGTAATAGAATTACCAAAGCAGCAACAAACTCTAACAGAAATCAGTTAGATGTAACAGATTAAGAGGAGAGAAGGGAATAAATAGAGGAAGACAGACAACCAAACGGATAATCAAGAATTTCAGAAAGAAAACTTATCTTTCTTCAGCCTCCTCCTTCGTCTTTTTCTCCTGCATATCTTCCTCTTGGTTTTCCTCACCGGAAACCGCCGTGCTTCATCGGAGAAACCTCAGTTTCTCCTCCGACCCCAGCCACAGCCCTCCTTCCTCTCGGGAGTTCTTCGACGGCTCGAACAGTCGAAACAAAACAAACAGAAGCAAAGTAAAGGTTAGGTTATCTCAAAGTTTCATCCAACGACCAAGAAGCTCGCAATTCAATCAAAGGCAGATTCAATCCAGAGATCAAACCGGCCAACATCCGAATCCACTAAGGCCATTAAAGAAATCAAGAACCGTGATCAAAACACCAATCCAAAGCGAGGAGAAATCGATCATCCGACGGTTCAAGGAAGCAATTCAAGAAGCACTTAATCCAAGTGACTAGATCCAACGGTGAGTAAAAGGCTAAATCCAACGGATCGAAGCACCATAAAACCCTCCCAACTCTCTCGTCGGTAGGGTTCATTCACTGAGTCAACTCAATTAAATCACTCAAGCCAATCGGATCGGACAATCCGGGAAAAGCGAACCCAAGCAGAATTTACTACGAGCCGAACTATTCTCACCATCTCAAATATCTGAGAAAATAACCCATATCAATTGGTAAGTATTTGTGTTATGAAGTTGATGTATTTTATTATAAACTTCACAAAAGTTCAGCAATAGATTTCTTGAAATAGCACAAGGAAAAAACAAATAAGGATTATGGATGCTTTCACCGGTGAAGAAGTGAGGAGTGAGTGCATTGAAGATACAAATAGCATGAATGAATTGCGGTGTAGCGACAAGAAGCATCTGAGAAGAATGAAGAGTTGCCGGCTTACATTTTGAGGGAGTGGAGACTGACTGCTGTTCTATGATGCATCACTATTTTTAAAAATTAGACTCATGTCTGATATTTGTAAGACATGTATATGAGTTCGGGTTTGATATGACTCTAATACTTGTAGAGAAATATTTGATTAAAATAATATTAAAAAAATTAAAGAAATATATGTATGAGATATATGTATCTTAAATAATTGAATTAAAATATTATAAAAAATATTTTAAATATAATTTATAATATTTTAAATTATTATAGAGAATTTTGAAAATTTAGAGAATGAGATTTGAATTAAAAAGAGAATAATTAGATATATTTATTATAAATACTTAAAATTATAATTAAATTTATAAATTTAGAATTCATAATAAAATTTATTCATTAAAATTATTAAAATATAATAAAAAAATTACTTAAATAATATACATGGGTACTCATCTAATATTTAGAATTCTTATGTATTTATATATCTAATATGTAAAGTTAGATATTTATTTATCTAATATTTTTCTATGTTTAAAAAGGTGTATTTTATTTTTTAAAGGTGAGTAATAATGATATTTTTGATGTGACATAGAAGATTGGGGTGTTATGTATGTAAAAATTAAAGTTTAGGTAATAGATTTATAAATATATAAAAATTGTGTAATATGCATGTAAATTAGATATTCCTGTGAAATTAAATTCAAAACGGATTTAAAATTTATGTTGAAGAGGATTTTAATCCGGACCTTCTGAGTCTCTGACCGGATTTTCTATTATATTAAAAATTGAAATTAGTGATAAGATTTGGCTTTGCAGGGAAAAGAAAACATGGGTACTCAAGTAATAATCTCTCCAAGTAGAGGTAGATTTCAAAAAAAAATTGTAAATTAGTTACGCAGATCTACAAAAGTATTCGTGTTTTTGTTGGAAGAAATTGTAAGAAAATCAAGCAAAGTTGCTTCATCTTTTTTCGTTAAATGCGATAAATTGTTCCTACTGTAACTGTTCAATATAATGATTAATCATATTTGGATTCTGTAGCTCTTTTGATTTATTTCAATGATCTAGTGTTGGAGCTGATTAGAAGATGAAGTTTTACAGTTGTTTCAGGGGATGTTTATTCTTGTAAAAAAATAATATAATTAAATTATTTACATGTAATTTTAAATTTAAAATAAAGTAAAATAATTTTACTTTGTGTTAAATTTTCTCTCAAAAAAAAAAAATCAATGCAGCATATTTGATAGTAATTTTTTTCTTACATTATTTTATATATATATATATATATATATATATATATATATATATATATTGTTACGAGTCAAATCATCATTTCAATTGAACAAGTCAAGGAGGCAATTAAAAAGAAGCTAGCTAGCTTGCTCGCACGCTCCAGATGACTCGCTCGCGTGACCACGCACCGATCCGCGTGCGCCGATTCATCGGGTCCAGCGCGGCGTGTACCTCCCCTGAAGCTCTTTTTTCATTTGCCTTGAAAGCACGTGGTGTGGGCCCAATAATGCGTGTCTCACACCCGTTGCATGCAGGAGTTAGATAATTCCTATTCCCGCCCTCGCTACAGAAGCGGCTACATGTGTAGAATTCTGAGTGGGTGTGCTGCGCCAGATTCTTTTTTTTTTCGGCGGCAATTTGTAGGTGTGGCGCGCAGCGACTGGATTCCGCAACCACCGGTTGATTAATCAATGGATGGTCTCAATTGTGTCCCAATTTTTCGGTTACTTTATTTCGGTCGGCAGTTGGTTGCTGCTTGGTGCAATCCGTCTAGTGGTCCTGGACTGGACCGATTTATCCGAAAGTGAATCTCATCATTATTAATTTAATTTTAATTATATTTAAAAAATTAAACATTTATTATGCATGAAATCCGATATAAAAAAAACTATATTCAGATTTAAGTAGTATAGGATAATGTGAAATATAATAAATACACAGTTATTATTTTTATTATAAAATATTGTGTGTATATATATAAATATTATATATTATTTTACAATTTATATTAGATCAATATATAATAACATACAATAATATATTAGAGTTCTGTTTTAATTGAGTATAATATGACATTATATTTAGATTTCATACAAAATAATCTCTTAACAAATTAAATTATAAAAAATAAATTTGAGAATTAAAATTCTAAAAGAATTAAAAATAATTTTGATATTGTGATTAAATTAAGATTAGAATTTTTATTAGAATTGTAATCATTGTAATCATTCGTTGATAATATTATTAATAATTTTATTGTTGATTAATTAATATTCACATGCACATAAAAATAATTTGACTCGAAGTCTTCTCTTTAAGAAATGTGCACTTTGAAGATTCCGTCTTCATGAATTAGTTCAACTGTTTAAGCCTCTCGGAACATTTAAGGGCTCTGCAGATACGATGCGTTAAGATTCCTAATTAATTTATTATTATGATAGTAACCTTTGGAATTAGCATCCTCAAACAAAATCTTTGTTAGGCATAACTAACAAGGGTTGAAGAAGGAGCGAAACAAGTGAAGGGCATTTATGATAAATTTTATTTTTTAAAAATTAGAATTAAATTTAAATCATATAAAAATTATTTATTTAGTTCTTATATCAAATTTTATTGTTTGGGTTTACATGGTGTCGATAATGAGGAGGGCTAGGACCACAATAATAGTAAATATGGACGACTATTCTAAATTGTTACTTGTTTGTGTCGATTGGGCTCAAATATGACAAGTCTAAGGGAGTTGATGCATGATTGCTGCTGATGAGAATTATTAGATTATTAGATAATGATTGTGCACGGTGGATTAAGGTCGCCAACATTAAGTGTGCAGACAATGGCGCAAGATTTTATAGCCACCAACAAAATGATTCAAAATTACAAGATATGATTTTGAAATTGTTCGCTTTATGTCAATTTTAAAATTTTAAAACTAATTTATACGTCTATTATGAACTCTTTAGAAAAATGCTTTATATTTATTTAACCTCAAATGCAAATAAAATAAGCTCTAATATCACATAATAAACAATCCCTAAAAATCAAACTTTTAGCATGCTTAATGTCATGGAGAAACTTTTTTAAGTCGCTGCGGCCTTTATTTCCTTTGATGCCCTCTAACCCCATGCGCGACTAGAATGCTCAAAACTCTTTTAGAGAAGGGAGGTTAGAAGTACTTCACTATGTAAAGAAATTTTACAATATAAGATTGCTTGGGAACCTTTGATGGTTCCAAATGAGGGGTGATGACATCTATTTATAGACCTCCCCCTATCCCTAGGAATAATCTAGAAAAGAATATTCTAGAATACAATAATATGTACATGGTTCTAGATCTTTTCATGCCACTCCGATATACTGAGGGTTAGAGTATGTCATACCATTCTAGAGTTCTCCAGAAGCATTCCTCCTCCAAAGCCTTCTGGAATATGGTGGAACCTTCTAGAGTCCTCAAGGTTATTCCTCATCTTTTTGTATAATTTTCTAGAAGCTTTCATCCTTATGTATGGCTAAGAGAACATGGCTGATCTCCCTTAATATAGTTCTGTGACATTCTCCCCCACCTAAACCCGCGATGCCCTCATTGCATGCCTTCATCTGAATTGCCATGGAGTGTCTTCATCTTCAATTAGCCTCACCATCTGACAACTCTTTCCATTTGATGAGATAATTTCTACAGTTTGACACCCCTCTCCTGCGAACTTCCATTTCTACTACTTCTTTATCAAAAGGAGTAGTCATTCTTATCGGAGCTTGCTTGGGTTCTGTTAGGTGTCTCTTTTTTGATCTCCACATCTTCCTGGCCCTCTTGTTGCCTTGTGTAGTGTGGCCCCAGCTACCTCCCTTTCGGGTGAGAGTTCTTTTGACAACTCTGCCGATGAGATGTCCTTAAATTCCTCTAGCACTGCTGCCACCTCCCTTGGCATGTCTTCTTGTGGCCTTAGTTCTTCATCATTCATATCATGAAGAACGACCAAGTCATTTCCCTTTCCGTGTTGAATGTCCTTGAATTGGATGGCCGCGAGCATTTTAGCATCTGACCTGGAGGCTCTCATTACTGGCACCATGCAAGTTTGATTGCCCTCCATGATGCACATACTATTGGCAAATGGCATCGGGAATGCTTTTGCCTGATCCAAGAAATCTAATCCCAGGACAACTCTATAGTCATCTATTGGGATGACAGAGAAGTTTTACGTACCTGACCAAGCTCCCACATTGGTCTTTACTTCTCGCGCTATGCCATGTATTAGCTTTGCCTCTGAGTTGACTACCTTAATGGAGCCTCCTCCTCCAACTATTGGTAGTCCTAGCCACCTTGCTTCTTCTACAGAGATGAAATTGTGAGAAGCCCGTATACCATGACAGTGGTAGTTTTTCATAATCATCTCCACAGCAACCACTTTGTAGCTTTGGAGCGAATCCCATTCAAGAGCTGCATGGATCCCATTTGTGCTACCTTATCATTTTCCTCGGCTTCCGTTGCCTTATGATGACCTGCTAAGAGGGAGTTCAAGGCATTCTTTTGAAGACACTCCCTTGCCCAACGAGGCCCTCCACAAAGAAAGCAATTATTAAGTGGTTGGCTCTTACCTTCCTTCTGTCTTACTTTATATTTTTCCGTGTTGAGGTCGATTCTTGGTGAGACTCCTCCCTTTGTTGTCCTTTGTCTCCCCCACCGTTGTCATAAGTACTCCTCTTCTCCTTTAGCTTTGCGGACTCATCGACATAATCGACCAAACTTTCTGCAATAGTGATGGCGGTTGCAAGATCTTGCACTCCACGCCTTCTAAGCTCGGTCTTAGCCCATGGTTGGAGTCCATCCATGAAGTTGAAGAGAGAATCTTTATCGGACTTATAAGGAATTTCAAGGACCAAGCTAGTGAAGTCTTTGACGTATTCTCGAATCGACCCTTCCTGTTTGAGCCTTCTTAATTTGGCTCTAGCCTCATTTTCCACATTCTCAGGATAGAACTGTCTCTTAAGTTCTTTCTTGAAGTCATCAAAGGTTGATAAGGTGCACATACCTTTCTCCATATCTCCTCGCCTCCTCCTCCACCACAATATGACAGTGTTCGAAAGATAAAGAACAATAAATTGGACTTTGGAACCTTCATCAGTGATGCTCATAGCTCAAAGTACTGTTCTAGTCCCCATAGGAAGTTGTCCACCTCCTTTGCGTTCGACTCCCAAGCTCTTTGGTTTTGGCACTTGATCCTCTTGGCAGGTGACATTCTTGTTGGATCCGGCTGCTAGTGCCCTCTTGCATAGAGCGATATCCCCTCGCATCTCCTCTATCCCTGCACGTAGACTACTCATCTCCTCTTCATGAGATCGCTGCATCCCATGGAGCTCCCCCATTAGGTTCTCCCTCATTTTTGCCATCTGATCCGTGAATGATTCTTCCAATTTGATGATCATATATCTGATTGAGGAATGGATGGTGTCATCCTCCTCCTCGAGGCCATTCACCCTCTCGCCTAGATCCTCCATCTAGGCTTCCATCCCATTAATAGCCTCCTCCACCTGAGCAAGGCATGAATCAAAGCTAGAGATTACCACCTTGGATCTTCCATGTGGCTTAGATGCGACATGATCATGTTGCTCCTCACGACCTTGGCTTTGTTGAGATGATTCCACATTTGTGGTTTCAGATCCAATAACTTGCTCTTTGCCGGCCTTCGTCATGCCTCCAACCTTGGCTCTGATACCAACTATCACGGAGAAACTTTTCCCAAGTTGCCCGTGCGGCCTTAGCACTCCTTCCTTGATGCTAAGTCAGCCTAACCTCACAATGCATGATTAAAATGCTCAAAACTCTTTTAGAGAGGAGAGGTTAGAAGTACCTCACTATGTAAAGGAACTTTACAATACAAGATTGCTTGGGAACCTTTGATGGTTCCAAATGAGGGGTGAGGACATCTATTTATAGTCCTCCCCCTATCCATAGGAACAGTCTAGAAAAGAATATTCTAGAATACAATAATATGTACATGGTTCTAGATCTTTCCATGCCACTCCAAAGATATACAGGGTTAGAGTATGCCATACCATTCTAGAGTTCTCCTGAAGCATTCCTCCTCCAAAGCCTTCTGGAATATGGTGGAACCTTCTAGAGTCCTTAAGGTTATTCCTCATCTTTTTGTATAATTCTATAGAAGCTTTCCTCCTTATGTATGGCTAAGAGAGCATGACTGATATCCTTTAATATAGCTCCATGACATTAAGCTCTAAATTGATTAAATCAAAATAAATCAAACAAATACATGCTTGCCTAATGGAGTTTGCCCCACCTCTTCATCACACATGCCCTTAAGTACCCAAAAGCCACCCACTATTACTATTTCTTTAGCTAAGCTAGGGGCATCCAATCTCCATTTATAGAAAGTAGGCAATTTACCTCTTGTGATCATATTAAGATGTCTAAGTTTGAATGTATGATATTTGATTTGCAAGCTATTTTTGCACTCTTTGATTACTCTTATATAAATAAATATTTTTTAATGGGGTCTTCATTATTATTCGATGACACCAAATTTATTATCATTTTTAAATCATTATAGTTTATATAGTGTTCCAATTCATGAATAATTTTATAGCCATAGTTTGTCTCAAAATATGGAATAGTTTGGTATTAAGATTGTTGCTTATCATCTTTCACTCTTGGTGACCAAAAAATTAATTTCAAAACCTTCTTAAAATTATTTTAGTCAAATTAATATTAAAATTTTTATAAATTATTTCAATTGACTCATTTATGGTGATAATGAGTTGAGTTCAAAAATAAGTTATACCCTTTGAATTTGAATAAAAAATAAATGTTAAATTGGAACCTACCTCAAAATTAAAATCTTTTTGTCAACATCAATCAATTACACATTAAATCAAAATTTGTGTTGACCTCCACATACGTGCCATAAAGTCAAGCCCGTCTAATTCGGCGGACTTGAGCGGCGGCGTAAATCGGGGCTCAAAATGCAGTGGACGTCATCAAAAATGATCAAAACAACCTTCGATCGACTAATGAACTTCACCGTTGTGTTCAGAACTTCGAATTCGATCAGAATATAAATATTACAAAATCTAACGATTAATCGATTATGCGCTCGAGCTATTAATATGTCGACACACATATCGGAGTCGAGAAGCTGCGATGATGTCTGAACGACCTCAATTCATAAAATTGATTATGTTGTTAGCTTTGAAATGATGAAATCTATCAAATGAGACTGTGCGCGCTCAATTCAGACGAGTCTGTGTAAATACCAAATGATTTGAAGTGATAATGCGCAAATCAAGGTTGAAATACATAGGACGTCACCGAAATTAATTCAAATGACCTCCAATCGATGAACAGACTTTGTCATCACATTCAAAACATCAAAATTGGTCAGGATATAAATATTTCATGACCTGATGATCAACTGATCTAGCGTTCGAGTCGTCAATGCGCTTGCACGTATATCGAGGTCAGGAGGCACCGACGAGGATCAAATGACCTCCGTTCGCAAAATTGATCAAGCCATTGGCTTCAAAACATTGAAATCTAGCAAGTAAGACTATTCACACTCAATTCGGACGAAGTTTGGAAAATCAGTATCAAAGTGGCACGCATTGATGAAATGGACTCAATTTGACGCCGACTTGAACCAAATGACCTCCGATCGTGAAACAGACTACGCCATTGCTTTGAGAACAACAAAATCACTTTCAATTAATATATATATTGACTATGCATATTTACAGGTGCAAAGTCTACATTAAAATTGTTTAATAAATTTAAAATTTATTAAAAAATTCCTAAATTACCTCCTCGCATGGCGTTCCCCATTTTATTTTTCGCTTTTTTTTGATCAAAAAAAAGGAGAAAAGAAATGGTTCCCCACTCTCCCCATTCCCTCCTGATTTCCTTCCCACATTTCTCTCTCCACCAGTCCTTTCCTCTATCTCGTCAAAAATGAAAAAAAGACAGGTAATAATTTCTCCCCGCTTTCAATTTTCGTCAACCCTCGCCGTTCCCCTCACATGAATCCCATGGTCCATCGACCCTTCTCGTAATCTAGTCTCGACTCCGTTCAAAACCCGCGACTGGCGTTCCCGCCGTGCCTGCCACAATCCGCGTGAATCCCCAAAATCGCGGTCAAAGTCAAATCAAGCCCTCCAAATTAAAATCTTTTGTCAACTTCAATCAATTACACATTAAATCAAAATCATGTTGACCTACATATGTAAGTCGAGTCAAGCCCGTCTAATTTGACTTGAGCGACATTGCATAAATCGGGGCTCAAAATGCAATGTACGTCATCAAAAATGGTCGAAATGACCTCTGATCGATGAATGGACTTTGCTGTTTCGTTCAAAACTTTAAATTTGATCAGAATATAAATATTACAAAATCTAACGATTAATCGATTAAGCGTTCGAGCTATCAATGTGTCGACATGCATATCGAGTTGAGAAGCTGCGATGATGTCTGAACGACCTCAGTTCATGAAATTGATTACAACATTAGCTTCGAAATGATGAAATCTATCAAATGAGACTGTGTGCACTCAATTCAGATGAGTCTGTCCAAATACCAAATGATTTGAAGTGACAACGCAAATCAAGATTGAAATGCATAGGACGCCACCGAAATAATCTCAAATGACCTCCGATCGACGAACAGACTTTGCCATCGCATTCAAAATGTCAAAATTGGCCAGGATATAAATATTGCATGACTTGATGATCAACTGATCAAGTGCTCGAGTCGTCAATGCGCTTGCACACATATCGAGATCAGGAGGCACCAATGAGAATCAAATGACCTCCGATCGCAAAATTGATCGAGCCATTGGCTTTAAAATGTCAAAATCTAGCAAGTAAGACTATTCGCACTCAATTCGGTTGGACCAGAAAATTGAGTCCAGCGGCGTTGCATATGTGGTGGAATGGACTCAATTTGACGCCGACTTGAACCAAATGGCCTCCAATCGTGAAATGGACTACGCCACTGCGTTGAGAACAACAGAATTACCTTAAATTAATATATATATTGACTATGTATGTTTACAGGTGTGAAATCCACATTAAAATTGTTTAATAAATTTAAAATTTATTAAAAAATTCCTAAATTACCCCTTCGCACAGCAACTGTTCCCCCTATTTTATTTTTTTAGTTTTTTTTTCTGATCAATAAAGAAAAAAAGGAGAAAAGAAACGGTTCCCCCACTCTCCCCATTCCCTCATGATTTCCTTCTAGGGGTGTAAATGAGCCGAGCTTGAGCGAGTCGAGCTGTTGTTCGTATTCGGCTCGTTTATTATTATTTTTGTTCAAAATTGGCTCGTGTTCGAAATAGCTCGTTTATAGTATGTTCGTGTTCGGCTCGAAAAAATATTCGTGTTCGTTTTAGGCTCGTGTTCGGCTCGAAATTGGCTCGATTTTATATTTTAATAATTTTTATTTTTTTATTTTTAATTTAAAAATAATTATTAAAATCTTATCTGATGGAAATACTATTGACAGAATTAAAACTAAAAAATATATAATTATACAAAATAATTATATACAATCAAAATTATTATTTTTGCACTTAAAAAAAGCTTTGTTACACAAAAAAATTAAAATTAGAGATTCATTTAGAGATTCAAAAATCAAAATTATATACAATCAAAATTTATTTTATTAAATTAAATGATTTTCAATCAGAGATTCAAAAATCATTTTTTTACACAAAGCGAACACAAAAATCTAATTTATAAATTTAACAAAATTTTACAAGTTCATATATGCATATACAAATTTACAAATTCTTACATAATTTACAAATTTTTGATTATAGCTTTCTAAAATAAATTCAAGCTAAAATTTTACATGATCATATACAACTTACAATTTTAAAAAATAAAAGCTAAGAAAATAATGAAATTACAATTTCCAAATATCAATTTCTAATCAAATCAATTGCTCAGCTTTAATGATCAAGCTTTATAGTCTTTGAAACTTTCATATCCTCAAAGTCCAATCTTGAATCTTCAAAACTGTAATCTGCACTTCATGTAAACAAAACTAGCAAAAAATTATAAAATAAATATTATGAGTGGGCTCAGAAACTAAAATAAATAATCATACAATTTCCAAATATCAATTTCTAATCAAATCAATTGCTTCAGCTTTAATGTTCAAGCTTTCATATCCTCAAAATCCAACCAATCTTGAATCTTCAAAATCAGAATAGACTTCATGTAAACAAAACTAGCAAAAAATTATAAAATAAATATTATGAGTGGGCTCAGAAACTAAAATAAATAATCATTGATGCCGTTAATAGCTTGATGGTTGTATGAATATTAGACATTCAAAAAAAATGATAAAATGAAAGATTAATATTAATAAGACTAGGATCTGTAAAAAAATGAAAATAAATATAGCATTTGTTCCAAATTGACAAAATGAAATCACAAAAAATGACAATGAAATCACAAAAAAAATAAAAATTAGTGTAGCATCTGTTCCAAAGAATCCAAGCTATTAAGCTAAATATAATTGAATAAATGATAGACATTCAGAAAATTGACAAAATATAATCACAAAAAATTAAATTAAATGTTTAGAAAATACATACAGCCAAATATCAAGCTAAGTTGTATCTTATACATCTATTTAGTTTTTCATCATAGCCCATTAATGTGTAATATCACAAGTGATCTTACACATTAATAATGTAGCATCTATTCCAAATTGACCAAGTGTAGCATCAAAAGATCTTATCATAGCCCTAAAGAACAAAGAACAAACCGTGTGTAATGCACAAAAGAACAAAACTAAAAAACAAAGAACCAAACGTAAACAAAGAACCAAACCACAAAACTAACGAACTGCCCGAAATAAAGAACCAAACCGACCAAAACCAAAAGAAAAAAAGAACCAAACCAAGAAACAAAGAACCAACCGGCCAAAACCAAACAAAGAACTCAAAGAAACAAAGAACCAAATTGACCAAACCAAAGAAACAAAGAACCAAACCAACTCAGAATCCAGATTTAATGTAGATTGCAGTGATTGTTTAATTATCCGAAAATTCAACAATGGAATACTAGCTTTAAGTTCATTCCTTTTAACAAGTGCTCTTGGTTCTCCCATCAAACCCTTGCATTCAAGCTAGAATGGTAAATACATACAAAAAAGGCCTCGATCATCTAATTATTAGGTAATATTTAGATTTTACCTAATTCCTCTAGCAAAACACCAAATAGTAGGTAGTTCCAAAAGAAGAGAATAACATGTAAAAGGAACAAGAATAAGAAGGTTAGATGATAAAATAAACTCATAGCTTTATACTTCAATTCCATTATTATATCAACTTCATAGCTTGCTATACTTCAATTCATGTTTGAAACAAAACTCAAATTTAAGTGTAGAACATAATTCAAATATAAAAAAAGTTGAATCCAACCATACTACAAGATTTAAACCTCATCAAAATCAATGCCAATCGCTGCACATATTACAAATAAATACTACTCCAATATCAAAATAAGATCATTTTGAACCAAAATAAAATTTCAAAACTTTTAAATAAAATAAAAGCATAAATATTTATTTCTTTAATATTCAATGTTATAAGACTTACAAATTTCACAACCATATTGTAGCACACAACCATTTGTCAACTAGCTTTCATTCTTGAAAGAGATTTTAGAGAGAGAGAGAGAAAACTCATTAAAAAAAAGAATTAACAACAACTTGACAACAAACAACTAAAATAACATCACGCATGAGAGAGAACAACAAGACAAGCCATATGCGAAAGCAAGACAGACTTCATAGGTTACTTGCAATAGCGACCATCTGTTTTTTCTTTGAAACTCTAAATATTAGAGTATAAATTTAAACTATTGCAGGCAAAAAAGTTTCTTTACTGCGTTCTAAAAACTCCATTACTGGAATCCATAAAATCATCAAAAAAATTTAACTTATAAAAATATAAGGGTTTTTAAATGTTGATTATTTCTGATTGCGTTATAGAAATTAACAACTTTTATCATTTTATAAAAATATTTTTAGTCAACAAGTAAATGACCCTTCAGCATAGAAATTGAAAATATTGAAAATTGAAAATTGAAACCTTAATAAAGAAATGATTGCAGTAATATTGCTACAATAAAACTGCTTGGTATGATGGTATCCTTCTCCAAAGCTAAATATTTTCCGGTAGTTTAACATAAAGGTTCTCCTCCTCCATTAACTCTTGCTGAAATAAAGGTAGATAATGACATTATAGAATGAAGTTTATCAAATTTATTAAATAGACTAAATTTTATTGGAAAAGTACCAAAGGATCTTTAATATTGGGTTGAGTGCCTCTAATCCAACTAGCTGTACATACAAGTGCATTGACTATTTTTGGTGATAAAGAGCTCCTATAATCATCAAGAACTCTACCACCAGCACTAAATATAGATTCGGATGCAACGGTGGTGATGGGAATTATTAAAAACATCCCTAGCCATCTTGGACAAAATAGGATACTTGAGAGTATTCATCTTCCACCACTCAAGAACATCAAAAGAATCATTATTGCTCAAAAATAATCCTTCCTCCAAATATGTTTGCAAATGATTTTGATGGCTGAATAGAACCCGAAGCAACAACAAAATCAGCAAATCCTAACATACAGTCAAAGTTTGATGAAAAGGGCACATCAACTATTGCTTGTGATGATCCACTAACTGCTGAAGAGCTTGAAGCACTATTATCTACTGAATATTGATTATATATCTCCCAAATAACATCCTCAATGCTCTTTATCTTGGACTCTACCTCAAAACTAGAGTATATTTTAGGAAATGTAAAAGTAATGAATTTCATTTTGAGGCGTGGATTAAGAACTGCAGCCACAACCATGAGTAGATTGCATTCTCCCCAATATTTGTCAAATTTAATTTTTATAGCAGTGGCCATTTGCTCGACAAATTGATCCAAGGAATTGTACTCTTCATTAAGCAGTTTCTTAACATGCATAATAGTAGGAAGAAATAAATTGGTAGTTGGATAAGAAGAACCTGAAACCATTTTTGTCACATTATGGAAAACAGAAAGAAACCTTCTAATCTGCTCATAGCCATGCCATTCAATCTCAGAAGGTAACACTTGTAGTTAGAATCTCTATTAGCATAATGAATGAACACATTACGATAAATAAAAGCAGACTCAAGCATTAAGTAAGTGGAGTTCCACCTAGTAGGAACATCAATACATAATCCCTTTGAAGTAGGGACCCCTAACTGTTTCGCCACTTCAACAAAATTATGTAAATGAGAAGGAGACTTTTTAAGGTATTTTACTATCTCCCTTATTTTAACGATTATTTGTTGCACCTCTTTCAAACCATCTTGAACCAGTATATTCAAGATGTGAGCACAATATCTAACATGAAAGAAATGACCCTGAAAATGTAACTTTTCTCTTGACTGAAAATTAATTTTTAAAGCATTTGCAACAACATCATTATTACTAGCATTATCTAGTGTGATAGTAGATACCTTGTCCTGCAAATTCGAATCTAGCAAACAATCACATATAGCATCACAAATAAAAGTACCCATGAGTGGAGGATCAAGCTTAATAAAGCTGATGATTCTCTTATGTAACTGCCAAGAATCATCAATAAAGTGAATTGTTAAGCACATGTAGCCCACTGTTTGATTTGATGTCCAACAATAAGAAGTCAAAGAAACTCTATGAATGCTCTTAAGAAAAGTTTTCAATCTCTCTTTTTCCTTTTCATAAACTTTCATGCAATCACTTCTAATTGTGTTTCTAGATACCCTCTCATAATTGGGATTCAATACCTTCAAAAGAATATTAAACCACATATGCTAACCATCCTAAACGGATACTCATGCACAATAATCATCTTTGCAATTATCTTCCTAATCTGAAGATGATCATAATTTTGGGGTCATGGAATTATAGAATCTCAATTTCAATTGATATCAAAAGGCATAAAATTTAATTTTTTTTGCCTTTTTGTAATTCAACAACATGCTCATTCTTGGCCTTGATTTTTTCACATTCCTTCACATGCCTCAAAAGTTATGAAGTTGTACCAATTTTTGATTTATGAAATTTTCTGCAATATATGCATTGTAAAGAGGGTGTACTATCCCCCTTAAATATAGAAGTGGTTTCTATAAAATACTCCCACACTGAAGATACTCTCTTCCTACCTCTCTTAGGGTTAACATCAACACTAGTAGTCTCAAGTGTATGCTCCTTTGATTCAACTTGTTGTGAAGTACTTGGTATATCATTACCTACAAATAAATTATCATCACATGATGCAGACTTAGAATGATCCACATTAGACATGATTGTACACTAAATAAAAAAGAAAATATGAGTTAGGACCACATACACATCTCCAATCTCCATACTAAGCTTCATATTCTATTACTCTTCTCATTTAATCACTCAAAAAAAATTGAAACTCCAAGATATACATAATTAATCTACTATCGCCCTCAAATCAAATAAATAGTATCATGCCAACAGAGACAACAAAATAATGGCCGGACAGGACAAATTAGAATGAGAAGAGTAAAAGAAATTGAAAAATCAAACAAAGCCTGCAACATATATTTCCAAAATAGAGAGATAATGGCGAGACAAATTAGAATGAGAAGAGTAAAAAAAAAATAAAAAATCTAATAGAGCCTGCAATATATAGTTCCCAAATAACAGAGATAGCAGAATAATGGCCGGACAGGACAAATTAGAATGAGAAGAGTAAAAGAAAATGAGAAATCAAACAGAGATAGCAATATATAGCTCCCAAATAACAGAGACAACAAAATAATGGCCGGACAGGACAAATCGAGTAAGCACTTCAAGAATTTCAATAACCTACAAGGAATAACTGAATCATCCACAACAAGCATAGTTGCATAAGATGTAGAATATCCTACATGGCATAACCAAATAAGCACTTCAAGCATTTCAATACCAGAGGTCCAGAGACAACAACATATATCACAGATATCAAGTGACTCAAGTCTACAAATGAAAAATCAGAGTCACAAATTGTAAAAGCTTAAGAGCATTTCTCCTTTTAACATGAAACCGAAGTAGAAGCTTGATAAAAGAAGAAAATAATGATAGCAGACATACAAAGTCGTAGAGTCCCAAGTAGAAGCTTGATAAAAACAAGAAAAAATAATGGGGTACCAAACCCTAAAACTAGAGATCGCATCCAGGAGGTTATTATTGCTTCTGAGATATTGCAACTCACGACTCCAGACCTCGCAAGACTCTTTGGGAAGAGTAGAAATTCAGTCCAAAATCTTGAGACGAGAGGGAGTCGAGGGACTTACTGAGATTAGGCGAGAAAGTGAGAGAGTCGAGAGAGAGCGAGAGTTGTTAGGGTTCGTCGAAATGCGAAGCGAAGAGATATTATTCATATATCGTTTGATTATTTTAAATCCCTGCTAACATAAATTCATATGGGGATTAAATTGTATGGTTCCTACTCCTACACTGGGGTATAGAGTTTTATTTTGTTTAAACATAATTAAAAAATTCCTACAATTATAATTATTAATATATTTTAGCTTATTTGATTTAAAATTTATTATTAATTTAATTATTAAATTAAATATAATTTTTAAAAATATTTAATGACATAAATTATATTTCAAATAAAATTTAGTATAAATTATTTATTTATTTTGAGCTAAATCGAGCCGAACACGATCGAACAAAGGATTGTTCATGTTCGACTCATTTATAAATCGAGCTTGAAATATTTGTTCGTGTTCGGCTCATTTAGTTAACGAACGAGCTGAACACAAGCTAAATATCGAGCCGAACACGAGCTGTTCATGAACAACGAGCTTTTTTGACAGCCCTATTTCCTTCCCACATTTCTCTCTCCACCCGACCTTTCCCTCTCTCGCGAAGAGAAAAAAAAGACAAGTAATAATATCTCCACTATTTTTCAGGGCCAACCCACTGCTGTTCGCTCTTAATCCACGGCTCATTAACCCTGCTTCAGAATCTAGCATTCGCGAAACCCATTACTTACTGTTCCTGCGCATTTCCTGCCAACAATCTAGCGCCGTCTAAATCTCAGAATTGGTCGAACAACCCACGAGACCAGCCTAACGGGCTTTCGTACCTTCGCCTCGCAGATGAACCACAGGAACTGCCGCCGGGCCTTCACCTCTCGTTCAGACGAACCACGCCAGACAACTGCTAACTCAGGAAACTGACCACGACGCCGCTTCCACTCCGCTCCGTTCCTTCCCCAGATACCGTTCCTTCCTTCCCACGCCTAAGTCAAAAAATCCACTTTGGTGCTTCCCATAGCTAAGCCCTTCGAAATCCGGCTTCTGCAAGATGCCACTCTAGCCCGCCAGCCCCCTGCTTCACCCGCATCTTCCTACCAGATCCTTCATTCGTACAGATCCCACCGACCGCTTCAGCAGAAAACCCTCCATAAACGCTTCACAAAATCGGGAAGAACATCATCAACAGGCGAATTCTTCTTTTGATTTTCAGTGTCGCACCCTTTCTTTAGCCTTCCCGTTTTCATTTCACTGCACACCGGGGAAAACATCTTCAATAGATGAATTCTTCTTTTGGTTTCCGGCATCGCCCTACTTGCATTACATTCCCAATTACATACCTAACCCAGTTCCTTTGTTGAGAATTGCAGCGCGCCAAAAAATGCATCAGAATATGTGTGATCTGTGAATGTGGATATATATATATATATATATATATATATACTTGTGTTTCTTTGTAGGTTTGAAGACCTCGTTATGCTCAATGTATGGATGAGATGAAAACAGTGTGGTTTCAGAAGACACCGTCCGCTATGCTCAATAGGGCGTATCAGTAAGAACACCAAGATGTCGCTCCCAGGCGAAATCGCAAAATTTTGTCTAATTTCTAGACTTAAAAAGAGGGGGGAATGAATATATATTGCATTTGTCTTCTTTTAGGTTTAAAGGCATCTTTGTGCTCAACAGGGCACGACGAGATAAAAAAATTGGCTGTGGTGTCACAAGACACCGCTCTCTATGCTCATCAAGGTGTACCGAGTAAGCCAAAACACCCTCGATGAAGCCCTCTACACGGGGATGACGCCGGGAGGCTGCCAAAATTGTGTTAAATCTTTTAACTTAGAAAAAAAGAGAGAATGAAATGAATTGACTTTAGAACGCTAAGTAAGGAAATCTCTAATTTTAAACTAAAAGCCAAACAAAAAGGGGGAGCCTTTAAAGAAAATTTTGGAAATAATAGAAAATTCATTTAAAATCTATGTAAAACTTGGGGAGGCTAATATTAAACTCATAAACTTTGGGGAAGCTAATATTAAACTCACAAACTTTAATTATAATTCTCTACGACTTAAATTAAAGCAATAAAGTGAGTTCTCTTTTCTTGCAAATTCCTCAAAATTAAACAAGCTTTAATTAGAATTTGGGGATTAATACTAAACTCATAACAAACTTGTAATAAACTTAAAATCTAGGGATGAATCCAAATTGGGTTTAATAACTCTTATACGAATATGGAGGTGATTACTATGCTAGCTAATAAGCATTAAGTAGGGCTAAAGTAATAAGCACTAAAGTCAGCATAACTTATCAAAATTGATGCAAATTAAACATGATCAAGTTGGGAGAATTGTAAAAAGCTCAACAAGTAAACTAAGTGCAAGTGATGCTTTAAACTACAATCTAAATCAAAATGCCTTCTTTGCCACCGAATTTGCAACCCTTTGAACAAGCAGACAAAAAGCGATACTAAATCAAAATATACAAAAGTCATAGGGCTTCTTTCAATCAAAAATTAAGGAACTTCATTATAAACTAAGATTTTCAAAATCAATGAAATCACTAATTAGATGAAATTAGCTAAGCTATAAATTCCCGCATGTGCTGGGACATAGAGATTTAAAGTGCAAATTTTAATGTCTAAAAAGGCTGCACAGGCTAAATTGGAATATATTAAATATTAATCTGAAAAATCTAATAAGATATTTGACCAATTTATAATGCCTTCTTTGCCACCGGATCTGTAACTCTTAGTACAAGTAGACAAAAGGCGATACTAAATCAAAATCTACAAAAATCATAGGGATTCCTTCAACCAAAAATTAAGGAATTTCATCCTAGCTATGATTTTCAAAATCAATGATTTCATTAATTAGATGAAATTAGCTAAGCTACAAATTACTGCATGTGCTCGAACATATAGATTTAAAGTGCAAATTTTAATGTTTGAAAAGGTTACGCAAGCTAAATTGGAATATATTAAATACTAATCTGAAAATATAATAAGATATCAAACTAATTTACAACACCTTCTTTGCCACTGGATCTGCAACTCTTGGCATAAGCAGACAGAAGGCGATACTAAACCAAAATCTATAAAAATCATGGTGCTTTCATTCAATACAAAATTGAGAAATTTCATTCTAATTATGATTTTTAAAATCAATGAATAACTAATTAGGTGAAATTATCTAAGCTATAAACACCTGCATATGCTCAGACATAGAGATTTCAAGTGTGAATTTTATTGTCTAAAAAGGCTGAGCAGGCTAAAGTTGGAATTAAATGAAAATATAAAATAAATATCATAACTCAGAAATAAAAACTACCTAAATTCTTAAATACTCCTGCATGGGCCTCGACACTATGCTGAATGCTTAAATTCAAGTGTCTGAGGATGCTGTGCGGCTTGCTTCTCGGTTTAGTCTTAGGAATGGGTCCATTAAGAAAACCTAAAAATCTATTATAAGAATTTCAACTTATTGAAATATCTGAGAAGCTAATTTTGTTATGAGATAGTAGATCTGATCCTCTGTTAGGAGCTAAACAGAGTTGATAAGATCTAAAGTTCTTAAATATATTCAAATAAATTAACTACCCTGATGATGACTGTGTTGAATGAATATTTCAACTGAAGGGGATACTTACCATCAACATGTGCTTGCAAACTCAAATTGAATTAATCAAAATCAATTTTCAATGCAAATATAAATCTAATTTTGCTCCACACATGCCACCGGATTCACAACACTTTGTACAAGCGAACAGAAGATGTTAGTTAAGGCATTCTCAAATACACCCTCATGGGCCCCGACACTACGCGGAGTGCTTCAATTCAAGTGTCTGAGGATGCTGCGCAGGTTGCTTCCCGGTTTAGTCTTAGGACTGGGTCCGGGTTAACAAAATTTAAAAATCTATAATAAGAGTTTCAAATCAGTGAAATAACTGAGAAACTGATTCTATCAGGTGATAGTAGATCTAATCCTCTATTAGCAACTAAACATAGTTGACGGGATCTAAAGCTCTTAAATATATTCAAATTAATAAATTTTTTAACTCAAATCAAATATCAATCTAAAACTGCTTAATTGAAATTCTATCATTAAAAACTTAAATCAAACTCTATCCATCTACCTTCCACAACTGTTTGTCGGGGGTGACAAATTAAGAAAACTATAGCTCACAAAAGAGCCAATGTCAAATCAAGTGTTCTTCTATGTTCACTCTCAATCAATCTCATGCTAGTAAGGACGTGACCCGTGTCCTTTGACTGCGTGGCTTGGCTAGTAGGCTCAACATATGAAGTAGTTACGACCAGAGTCCTCTGATCAGGTGGTTTGGCCAGCCGGCTCCATTATATTATGATCACGACCATAGCCCGTATGCTCCCCAATGGCTTTGCCCTTTGAGTTGTGAATTATAGGGTATACTTGATAGGCCAAATAGCCCTCTATCAGCTAAGGTAGACTTAAGTATGTCTTTTTAGACAAACACCACCCCAAGTCTACAAGGATTTCTTGGACGACATAACCCATGTGTTGCTGATGAGGATCCTTCTGTCAGGTTGGGTCGACTACCTCCTCTGACTAAGTAGACTAGGGACCGCGATTGTCCGGGATGACGGAACCATGAGATCTAGATCGGGCATGTCATCATTCCCCCAACCATCCAGTTTAAGCTGAAATGATAAATGCATAATCAAAATTTTTAAACTCCATGTACTGTTACTATACACTACGCATTTAGTAACCTAATGACTAGCCTTAATCGAAAGTTCTCTCTCACTTATTGAGAGGGGTAATTAACTATAGGGGCTTACGCCTGTAGGAAACTTGGAACCAGATCTAAAGTCCTCGCAAAATGAAGGCAAAATCTTTGGGTAATGTCTTATCTACTATCTCTTCTACCATCTAAAAATTACATCGACACCTTCAAATCACACTCACTTCAATTATTCAATCAAATATTTGTCGAGAGGTCGGTGACAAATTTTTGGAGCACAATTCATTCTTGATTAAGTAAATGCATGAGTATAAATGTTATAATATGCATTATGTGTATTTTTTGGAACTATTGTTGGTGCCCTTATAATGTGTCCTCTAATTCAATTTTATCATGAATAACACATTCATACTATTTGATATTGCTAATATATGCTTATTATTGTACAAGTTTATTATAAAGAGATTATAACTAGAGAAGTTTTGACATCTAGGTGCTTATTTTTCATTAGTTCTTATCTTAAGTTATAAAACTTCTAAAAGTTACTTATATTAATTTTGACTAATAAATATTGATTTATTATTTTAAGCAAATGTTTGCATATAAAGCTACCACAAAATCTCATTTATTGTAATCTTTTCCATACATACATCCATTATAGCCTCACTTAAATCTTAATTATTTCTTTTATGACCTACATCACAACCTCATTTACTCATGATCATTATGAAATCAAAACATGCACTAAAATCTCACATGTGTAGCTCTATAACCTCTAAACATATGTCGTAAATTCATTTTATGCTGCACTCATTCCCTTGAAGACTACTGTTGCTTGCTTATATCTTAGTTTAAAAGGCACCAATAGCTAGATTATGCCATCACATTTCATCTACTTTAAGACATTCATCATAATTTTATTCTATAAAGCCAAAACACGGCAATGATGTAATGACATAATCTACATGATTGATGCATGCTATCAAAACTTGAACAAATGCAATTTGATTTTTTACTAGGCATCATTCACAACATAAGCACATGCCACCACAGACAATAATGATGCCTCATTGTTTACACAAACTTTAAGTTTTTGAAATGAGTGTCATGATTATATTAGACTTCTTATTATTTATTTTCTTTTTATTAAAGGAGGATGATCAAATGAATCATAACATAATTTTATTGACCTCTATGCAAGCGCCATAAGTCAAGTCGAGCTCTCAGGATGAATTCGAAGAGCTTGAACGCACAAATCAGAGATGAAATGCACTAGGCATCATTGAAATTAGTTGAAATGACCTCCGATCGATGAGCGAACTTTGCCATTGCATTCAGAATGTTAATATTGATTAAAATAGACATCTTGCATAATTCAATGGCCGATCGATCAAGAAGGAGGGTCGCTGATGTGCCGACACATATGTCAATATCAAGAAGCCACAACGATGCCCAAATGACCTCTGTTTGAAAATTGATTATGTCGTTAGCGTTGAAACATAAAAAATTATCAAATGAGACAATCCGAGCTCAATATGGATGAGTCTGTGTGAATGTAGAGTAGTCAGAAGCGACATTGTATAAATCAAAGCTGAAATTGACCTGATTTGACACCGACTAGAACCAAATGGCCTCCGATCATGAAACAGACTGCACCGTTGCATCCAGAATATTAGAATAACCTAAGATCGACATATATATTGCATATATAATAATATCAACTTAAAAATATGAATTAGAGCTAATTAAATAATTATATAAGAAAAATTCTATAAATACTCACCTAACCCTAACCCTAAGCATCGATTCACAACAACTTCTACCCACAGCCGCAAGCCCCTCTCTCCCGAGCTCCCTCATGGGAGAATAGAGCTCTCATTCTCATACTTGATGAAATGCACGCAACAGTCCTGTTGTTTCCATTTGTTCTGCTCCTGAAGGTGAGCATCGACGTTCGTTTTTGCTTCTACGCGCGCGCAAAACCACTGTTCGTGGGCGCTGCTTATAGCCCTACATGCCCATGAGTGCCGTGCCCCATCTTAGTCGTGTTGAAATATAAGTACTCATACGCATCTTTCTTAACACAGTGAGGAAAGCTGTGCTTGCTTGCAGGTGTATAAGTACCCGCATATATTTTTCTTGACATGATGGGGAAATATGTGTTTCATGCAGGTACCATAGAGCCTCATATATGCCTTTCTTGGCATGGTGGGATGGCGCATGCAGTCTGTGGCTTATACCACCCATACATGCTTTTCTTGGCATGGTGGGCATGCCCAGCATACCTGAGGAAACCCCCTATACGGGGACGATGTCAGAATGCTGCCGAAATGCTGTCGAATTTTCACACCGACAAGAGGGCCTAAACAGCTTGACATAAAGCCATGTCATAATATAAAATTACTGTTTAAACTAACATTATAGGTGTATAAGTACTCGTACACGCCTTTCTTGGTGTGGCGAGAAAATCTGTGTTACATACAGGTACTTGTGGTATTTAATTTTAGGGAAAATCTATGAACCCATCATACAAATTTTAAGTCAAAAGAATTTTTGGATTGGAAAATATGGCATTCTGAAGTTCAAATAGTGAAAATAAATTAATGAACTTTATAAAAATCTTAAAAAATTATTTAAATCAGCTGAAACTTAGGAAAATTATAACAAATCATTAAAAAGTCCAAAAAATACAAATAAATACTCTTTTCAAAGGTATTTTAGAGGAGATTAATTTACATATAATTCTAATTAATTTTGAATTATAATTAAGGCTTAATTTAGGTTTAATTAAAAACTTAATTAGCTTAATTGCTTGCTAATTACCTAAGTAATTAATCCCAAACTTTCTAAGATTGATTAATAGGATGACCTTTGCATCCCATAATTTTCTTAGGATTTATTGCTTGGTTAATTAGAAAAATTACTTATCTTGGCCCTAATTACTTTCTTAATTAATTAAATGATTAATTAACTTTCTAAATAGAAAGGAAACCATTAATTAAGCTTGCTAATCATTGTGGAATAGTGAATGGGCATGGTTAATAAGATTGTGACCTCTTTCCCATTCTTTTCCCTAAGTTCAATTCACTTGACCTGAAGCTAATTAATTTGGGACTAATTAATGGTTTAATTCATTAATTAAATGGCTTAATTAATTAAATTGAAATCATAATCATTCCAGATCTCATCTAATTAAGGTTTTTGGATAGACTCTTAGGTGTTCAATAACCTAAGAGAATCTTAAGAAAATTATAATTAGCCCATATGTGTGGGAGAATTATAAGAGTACTTAATTAAGTCCCTTAGCTTAATTAACCATTAATTATGAGCCAATTGCATTAGGTCCCTTTCATTTCTTAGAATCATTATTGATTTAATTTATAATGTATATGCATATCATGTTGGCACACCATTACTTGGGTAAATATGTTAAAGTGATATAGGAAAGGGGTAATTAATGGACTTAACATATTGCAGCCTAATTAATCTATAAAATCAACTTAATTTTTTTTCATCAAACCAAATTGATTAACTAATATGGAAATAGGTTAGGAGTAGAAAATGACTGAATCTCCTCTTTTCTCTAAATCAAATCAAACATCTAAAAATAACTTAATAAAAAGCTTTAATTTGCTTTAAATGATTGTATTTGATATGATTGTCCTTAGGACTTAGTTTGATTGATAAAACATGTAATTTATGTCTTATTATTCCTTTACAATCATATTAAATGATGTGTGTCATGTGGTTTCATGCATTCATATCTTCAAAATATTTTAACTTAAATGAATTTTCTTTATGTCAAGCTTGCATGTGTTGGTTTAATTTAATATATGTGTGGCTATTATCACTATTAAATCCAAATATTTTTTCAAAAAACATATACATGAGTAATAACATATGAAGTGATAGTAGTTGTGATTACATATAGGTTTGCATGTGCTTATAGCTTAAGTATGTGAAATAGAGCTTTATTTTCTTTAATCTATATATAGTTTCACATGTATTTGAATGTTAATAAGTATATAGTCTGGACATCCCAGAAATATGAGGATTTAGTTAGCCCCAATGAGGTAATTTGATTACCCCACTTGCCTGGTTTAACAACGACATGTACTTATTTGATTTCATTTATATGTGTTTCTACATTAGAATTGGGATGAAATTCTATTTCACATGCATAAATGTTCTAATCAAATAAAAATATAATTTTTGCATGGTTTTCTTTCTCTTACTTACATATACATTCATGTGTAGTGAGATAGCAAAGTATATAGTCTAGACATCCTGGGAATACGAAGCTTTAACTAGCCCTAATGAGGTCATTTGATTACCTCACTTCACTGGTTTAACAAAGGCACGTACTCACTTATTACTCTTTACCTGTGTATGTATGTGTGGCTAAAGGATGAAAAATCCCTCAATTCTACTAAGAATACATGCATTCATAATAGACTAAATGATTGAATTAATTAGCCATATGATTTGGGGTCTCTTTCCATATGTTCTTACATACAAATTTACATGTGTTTGAATGCAAATGGGTATATAGTTTGGACATCCCGGGAATATAAGGCTTTAGCTAGCAGGAGGTCATTTCATTACCTCACTTCCCTAGTTTAACAATGACACGTACCTATTTAATTTCATTCTTATGTATTTTTATATAAGGATTTGGATAAAGCTCTAAATTAAAGAAATATAAACTTCCAATATGCACATCTACATTCATCATTTATGTGCTAAAATATGTTGTATGTATAGTCATACTTAGAGTTAAATCATATGCATGCTACATGTGATGAAAAGGAATAAATTGATGTATGTCATGTGTTAGTAGTTCACTCAAATTAATCTTAAGCCTTTTATGTTGAATGCAATCATTTAAGGTTATTAGCCTAATCATGTTTTCTATAGGAGATTATGCTTAATGGGCCACTAAAAAATAAATATAAATACTCTCTTTGCAGGTTGCTTAAGCCCCTAAGCATAATCCAAGTTAGGACATATGAGCTTGGTTACTCATGTACAGGGAGCTAAGTCTGAATTATAAATATAACTGCTTGGGTTGTATGTATGTTTAGCTAACCTCTATTTTATAGGTGTAGTTAGATTTACTTTTCCTATTCTTAATGTAATTTTGTAATTAAGAATTAGGATTAGTGTTATGGGGATATAAGATGAGCATTAGCTAGAAGGCTTTATCCTGGGAGGCCATGTGATGCCTTTGAAGTGGAACAAAACAAATCAAAGAAGGAGGAAGATACATGAAGAAATGAAGACTTAAAGACCCCTAATAGCATTTATCATCTATAAATTGTAATTATTCTTTCATTTTTTGTGTTGTATAAGGGTAGGCTTGGCTACCCATTTCTCTTTTCAAGTTGTACATCAGTACCTGACTACACCGGCCTTTTATTCTTTCGTATTAGTTTTATAAAGTTGATAGATATTTTGTTTAAATTATGCAATAGAAATGACATGCCTTTTCATGGTTTCTTTATGATTGGTGCTTGTTGTATGGCCTAGATGCGATTAGGTTCTAAGGAAAAATAAATCTTTTACCAAACTACAACTCATAATTAAATTTCTAAATAACTCATAACCTTACGTAAAGCCTAGGCATTAAATTAAGATAATTAAAATATTTAGCAACTTTTTAGCTGTATGGTTTTATGTCTAATATCATGCTTGTTCCTTCTACTACTCTTGCAAAAATGGGGGCCTCCGTTCTTGCATGCATGAGAACTACTTGAACTATGAGAGCAACTCCTATTGACAAAGCTTCACCATCTTCTCTCTTGATTTGACTCATAACTCATTTTAACATGCATTTAGGCATGCAAAAATCCTAAAACCTTTATCAAAATGAAGTGTCAAATACAAATAAAATTTGAAAATATTTTGCATTAGACTAAGTCTTTACTCATACCACTTATGCTCTAGTCTATTTAGAGAGTGGGTGAAAGGACTTTAGTATCTTTCTAAAAATAATAGCCTAACTATCTTGTAATTTATATGACTTGGACACATTAATTTAAAGCATAGGAGGAGCTAGCTAGCTGTCACTCCAAGCGGCTGTAATTCCATCAATTGGATGATTTATCCTCTCTTATGGAGGTAGACCATTATGTCCACCTTTCGCTTAAATTTAAGACATGCTTATAGTTTATACCAAAGCTCCCTAGCTTAAGATCTGAGGTAGCTATTTCCTCAGTGCTACAAGCATAAATCCTCAACTCTTAGGCATTTTCACAACCTTGTGTTGTGGGATTATAAGTCCTAGCTTTCTAATAGAATATCAACTTTAATAAAATCAATCTCTTCAATTTCAAACATATAAAGCTCAATCATAGGATAGATTGGAATGCTCTCTAGGATTCATAGTATCATGAGCATTTTCTATTTATTCCCTTTGACTTCTAAAATAAGTCTTCTCCTTGAACAATCCCATTTGATTTTTCAAACATAACCAATTTATTGATAGTCTAGCCTTGAAATTTTTGGAGACCTTAATTGTTTACTTTAATCGAGAGTATTCCTAAGGGATCCCATTCCTTAGGATGTAATTAACTATGGGGGCTTGCCTCCATAGGGAACTTAATGGACTCAGTTTAAAATAAACCCTTTTACTTTTTCATGTAAAATATGTGAAAAATCTCTAGTACATTCGAAGACCCATCATACCTTAGGAGTCCTTATTAGGTGATTAGGTCCATTATAGGGTGATGATTTTTATCTTTCGAGATAGTGCATCATTTCTTAATATCATACCTGATCACTTCAATAAGTACCCCCTAAGAACTACATGGTGTCCCACACCCCATTCCGAAAATAAACACCATAGGTTTTTTTGGCGACTCCTCTAGGAATGGTTCATCTCATCATCTTTAGTAGACAATTATTATCTCCAAGCATCTATAGTGGACTTATTTTATATAAGCCCAAGATTATTTTTCTCTCTGTTGGCACTTAGCTTATTTCATCCTTAAGCAAAGCTAGCCAACAACCTTTTGGTTTTATGAGCTCACTCTGTATAGGTCTTAAAATCTCTATTGGGTCCCCCTATAGGTAAATATAAACAAACTAAATAAAGGAGATGACAAAATACAAATATTTGAACCTCTTTACCACTACCTTGGTGAGGTAAGGTTTATCCCACATTTAAGAAAATTCAAACTAAAATAAATAAAGTATTTTGCAAAATATTTTCAAAAGCACTTTTCCTAAACAAAATCATTTTTAAATTCACTCTACATGAAGTTTACAAAAACATAAAATTTTTCAAATCTCTTTAAAATGAAAGACAATCAAACCTCATTTAACATACCGAATTTGTTAAATGAGGCCCTCTTTCAAAAATCAAAGTCAAATTTACAATCATCAAAATCCCTTTCAAAGATTTTCAAAAGCACATTTTTTAAAATAAAATCAATTAACCAACTCCATTTAACATACCCAAATTTGTTAAATAGAGTTTCATTTTTAAAATCAATATAAAAATCAAAATCAACATATACTTGAACCTCACTTAACATACCCAAATTTGTTAAGTAAGAGTTCTCCTCTTTTCAAAAACAATATCACACACAAAGTCAAGATATATGTTTTGAATATCATTTGGCATACCCAAATTTGCCAAATGAGAGTTCTAATTTCAAAAGCAACCACACATAAATAATTGAACTCTATTTAGTATACCTAAAATTGCTAAGTGGAGTTCTCATTTTTAAAATTAAAAAATAAATTGGATTCTACTCAACATACCTACATTTGCTAAGTAGAGTGCCTTCTTTTAAAATTATAAAAAATCAATGCACATTTGAATTCCATTTGACACACCCAAACTTGTCAAATGAGAATTTCCCTCTTTTTTAAAACTCAAAATAAATTTGACTCTGCTTAACATACACACATTTGCTAAGTAGAGTTCTCTTTTTCAAATAACAAATAAATTAAATACAATTGAATTCCATTTGACATACACAAATTTGTCAAATGAGAATTTCCTTTTTATAAAATCAAACATCATCGCGAAAATCAAATTGAACTCTATTTAATATACCACATTTGTTAAATGAGAGTCAGCTCTTTCAGAATGAAACAAATATGAAATCACACTTACTCAACATACCACATTTATTAGGTAAGAATCCCACTTTTGAATTGAAATCAAACACATTTTTGGACCTTACTCAACATACCACATTTGTTAAGTAGGAGTCCTATCTTCAAATCAAAGCAACAAACACACTTGAGCCCTGCTTAATTTAACAAATTTGTTAAGTAAGGGTTTCACTTTTCAAATCGAAACAAAATATCAAATATTTTGGATCTTACTTAACATACCACATTTTTTAGGTAAGAATCTCACATTCAAAAATATTAAACACACTTGAGCCCTACTTAACATACCATATTTGTTAAGTAAGGGTCTCTTTTTTCAAAATCAAATCAAAATAGATCAAACACATTGGGCTTCACTTGGCAAACCTAAATTTGCTAAGTAAAGATCCCATTGCCAAATCAAAACAAATCAAATACATGACAAATAATCATCACAAATAACAAAGATAATTTCAAAAATATTTTCAAACATGCACTTGGATCTCTTACTACCAAATTTGCTAAGTGAAAGCTTTAAAATTAAAATCTCAAAACAAAGGATTAGCAAAATAAAATCATCTCCAAAAATCTCTCCAAATGGAGGAACCTCATGCAACATATCCTAATTTTTTGGATGAAGGTTCCAAAATCAACAAACCAATTCTTATGGCAAAGTCTCTCTTCAAAATTCTAAATCTCTCCAAATCAATGAACCCCACTTAGCATACTTAAATTTGTTGAGTGTGGGTTCAAATTCCAATATCAAATCATAAATCAGTGATTGAAGGTAAATATGAAGGTCAAAGTCTAATTCAGTTATATTTTCACATGCAAAGATATCATAGCAGTTAGTTCAGTTCAATCTCCAGTCAATATAGTTGCTATGGTTCCTAGCAAGTTTGTTTTCTCTTTCCCCTTCGATGTAGACTTGGCCTTGGATCAGGCCAATCTCACCAAGACTAAGGCCACCCACCTGATTTTCTTTGGTTGTGGCTTTGAGGGGGTTAGGATTACACAGGAGGGCGCCCTCACAACTAGCGGGAGGAGGTGGCATGAAGCCACTCCCCTTTGGTTGAGTCCCAGGTTCCCCTCTCAAGAGGAAGGATAGAGGTCCTTACAGTCTAGTGCTAGTTGGTCTACTTTTATTGTTCCTACTACGCTTTGGTGTGGTATTTACCTCCTCTCAGTCCCCTCAAGGGGAAGGCTATCTTAGCAAGATAGTCCCACCTTCGAGGTTCCACTCCATGCCGCAACAAAAATAGGAAGATCAAGTGGCACTATAAGAGAGTGACAAGAAGGTAGACGCCGCATCACATATTGCTGAGGAGGGTTCTCCTCAAAGGTCTCCCCTTTCTTGGGTAGTAGCAGATTCCACCCCTTCTCCGGTTCAGATGGAGAGGAGGATGCTAGTAGGATTGATGCATCTCTATTGACCTTACTTTTGGAGTAGATTCTCAACTCCCTCATCATAGATCTAGGACTCTTGTAGAAACTAAGAGCTCCTTAGTCTTAAGACACTTATAGTGATTAGGTGAATACTTAACCTAAGCCTAAAGACTTAGAAGCATTAAGCATAAGATTAGGCCATGCCTTAGGGACTTAGAAAAATCACCTACCTTATAGCCTAAACCCATTCTATACACACCTTCTCAAATCCAATCCAAATTTATATCTCAAACCAAACCTTAAATTTAAATTCAAATTCCAAATCCAAGTCCAAATTTTAAGCCAAATGATTGAAGCCCTTGATCAAACCCTTTTTAAGCCTTTTGATTTCATCTTATAGACTTAGCCAATCAAACCCAAAACCCTAAACCAAATCAAAATCAATCTCAATTCATTTGATTTTCTCAAATATCAATTCAATCTTTCAATCAAACTATCAAATTTTAATTCAAATCCAATTTCAAATGATTCAATCCCATGATCAAATCCAAACTCAACCAGATTTCTATCTAAGCCCTTTTGAACTACATCCATGAGCTTGGTCAAATTTGCTTCCAAATCACTCCAAACTCAAGTGATTTTCTCATGAATCATTTATATCTTTATTAATATTCCCAAATATAAATTAAATATAAATTCAAATAGCCAAAACCAAATCCAAAATCAAACTAAAATCTAATTTATACCCTTTAAGCCAATTCCTTGAACTTGGCCAAATCCTACCCAAATTAAATCAAAATAATGGATTTTTTCTTGAATCAATCATTACTTCAATCATCTATCCAAATATAAATGAAATATATAATTATCAAGCCAAATCAAAATCAACTCAAGTTAAACCCAACCTAGCCCATTTGACTTGAATTATTCAAATGAGCCAAAACTCATTTGAACTCAAACCAATTGCAATTGATTTTATATGCCAATTTCAAATCCTATATAAACTCATTTAAATCAAACTCAACTCAAAATCAAGCCAACTAAACTGAATTGGCTCACTTGACCTAAAGTGGCCAATTTGACCTACATGACCAAAATTCAATTCAATTCAAGTCAAAGTGAATTAAGCTAATCCAAACTTCATTTCATGATTGTTGATCATTCTAGGTTAATCAATTGTCATGAATTGGGTCAAACTAAGTTAACCTAGCCCATTGACCAAGTCAACCCTTTAACCTATATGAACCAAAACTAGCCAAATTATAACTTAAATCAATTTGATTACAACCAATGGCACAAGTTCATTCCAAATTGATTATTGAACTTAATCAAAGCCTCAATTGAGCCCAATTTGACCAATTGGTCAACCTAACCCAACTTAGCCCAAATTGACCTTAAGGGTCAAATCAACCTAAAACCTAATCAAATCTAAATTAAACTTAACCACAGCCTATAATATGTTCCAAATGATCAAACAAACCCAAACCAAGCCATGATTCAAGCCAATTTGGTTAATTGGGTCAAAATGGTCAAGTTAACTCAAATTGATCTAAAGGATCAATTTTGCCAAATCTAAATTAAATCTAAATTAAACCAAATTAGTTGAAACCAATTGAATCAATGTACTCTAAATAATCATTTGAACATGACCCAACCCTTGGTTTGACCCAATTTGACCAATTGATCAACCTAACCCGATTTGATCCAATTTGACCGAAATTAGACTAATTGAACTCCAAATGACATGAAATTTGGTCTAACTCATTTTTTACTCATTTCAAATCTTCTTAAATCAAATTCAATGCTAAATGATCACTTTGCCCTTGGGTCAAGGCATTCTATGAGAAAATACACTGCCCAAGTGATCATTTCTCTTTCTTGCCCACTTGACACTCATCCATTGGTCCACATAGGCACCAAGGATGCTGATCATCTGACCCAAGAGGTGCTTGGTGCAGCTATGACTCATGAGGAGGTGAATTCACTTCACCTCTCCTATTAGAACACTTGGTATGAAGGACTCCCACCTCCCCTTGCTAGGAAACCCATTTGTCTCTCATGACAGCTACTTTCCATGTCTTAGCCAACCAAAATGAGCTACCTAGGATAATTTCCTTTCATTCCCAACCACCCCAAGCCAAATGACACCCATTTGGAGCCAAAAATTTCAAAAATGAGGGGATTTTCGGCCACATTTGAAACCATAAAATTGTAGGCACTAAAAATTTCTCCTCCCACTCTCATTTCCATCCCTAGAGCTCCCAAACCAACTAGCAACCATTCCCACTTCATTTTGGGCTAAAAAAAAAAAACAAAACTAAGTGCATTTCGATGAGGAAGTAGCGAGCACTAGTTGATACACCATTCCGGAGCAAAGGCGAAGGTCTAGGCTCATCCAAAGGCTTCTTCCCCAAGTCAAAAGCATGTTTGGATCATCACCGTCACCGAAAATCATTCTTGGTGAGGTAATCTTCAAAAACCCGTAGCCGGTCTTAGGATTTCTTGCTTTTTGTGACTAATTTCATGTGATTTTTTGGATCTTTTCTTAGAAATCCCTCGCATTCTTTATTTTATGCAATCCAAATATGAAATAGAAAATTTTTGGTGAAGATTGACGTGAAATCAAGTTCAATTAGACCTGATTTCTCATTATTTTCATTATTTTTGTTGGTTTCAGCGGTCGGAGAGTAGCAGCCATTCGAGCCCGCGTTCAAGGGATCGGACGGCCCAGATCTCACAGTTTCCCATACGTTCTGACCCTCAGATCCTATATTTCAGTGCCAGATTCCGCGTTTCATCCTGTTAGATCATGTGGATCAGATCTAGACCGTTTGATCCATGATCGCACGGTCCGATTTGAACCGCGAGTTGCTTTACGCCCTCCATGGATTTTCGCTCCGTTGACACGACATGCGCGTGCCAACCGTGCGATGCCACATGCTACCCAAAACTACACATCCAATCATGTCGTAGCCGTGGTATTGCATTGATTCTTTAGGTTAGGTGGAAAAATCTGAATTTTTTGATTTTAAAAATTATTTAAATCACCTAAAACTTCAACAATTCATATAAATTAAAATACTTAACTAAAAATTGTAAATAAAAGCTTGCTGGATTCATCTTTCCGAGAGGAATCCAATACATCTAAAATTCCTAAAGTTTACTAGATATTTTGAGCTTAATTTGTGTTTTAATAAAATTAAATTTCATTAATTAAACTAAAAATAAACATCATATTAAGTTGAAATTAAGCTGAAAATATACCTATCATAAAAATTTCAAATCAAAATAACTTTTGTATTGAAAGATATTGAATTTTGAAGTTAATGCTTTATTTTAATCAAATAAATTAACAGACTTCATGAAAATCATCTTAAATTAACTGAAAATTCTAAAAATCATAACTAATTGTAGAAAAATACAAAATATATAAATAAATATTCATTTTGGAGGTATTTCATAGGAGATTAATTTAAAATTAATTTTAATTAATTTTGAATAATAATCAAGTCTTAATTTAGTTTACGTAAAAATTAATTATCTTAATTACTCCCTAATTACCCAAGTAATTAATCCTAAACTTTTCAAGATTGATTAATGGGATGACCGTGCCTCCCTTAAGTTTCTTGGGATTTATTGCTTGGTTAATTAAGAAATTACTCATCTTAGCCTTAATTACTCTCTTAATTAATTAAGTGATTAATTTACATTCTAAATAGTAAGGAAATAATTAATTAAGCTTGTTAATCATTATGGGGCAGTGAATGAGCATGGGGAATGAAGTTGGGACCTATTTTCCATCCTTTTCCCTGAGTTCATTTCACTTGACTTTAAATCAATTAATTTCGGATTAATTAATGATTTAATTCATTAAATGACATAATTAATTAAATTGAAATCATAATCATTCTAGAACTCATCTAATTAACTCTTGGGTAGCTCTTTGGGTGTTCAATAACCTAAATTGAGAGCTAATAAAATTATGGTTAGCTCACATGTGTGAAAAAATAATAAGAGTAATTAAGTGAGTTCCTTAAGCTTAATTAATTAATAATAATGAGCTAATTGCATTAGACCCCTTTCATTTCATAGGATCATATTATTTACTTTTCTATGTGATTGCATATCATATTAGCTCATAATTATTTAGTTAATTACCTTAAGGTGACATAGGTAAGGGTTAATTAATTGATTTAATCCATGCTTCACTTAATCAATCCATAAAATCAACTTAAATGCTTTTCATTAAATCACATTAACTTACACATATGGGAGTGGGATTATGACTAGAAAACCTCTTCCATAATTTCATAAATCAAATCAAATATGAAATCGAAAATGGCTTTAACAAACTTTAATTTATTTTAAATAAGCTTGTTTAATATGATTGTCCGCAGGAATTAATTGGATTGAATAAGATTGTATGCTTGTATTTATTTATTTCTTTCCAATCATATTAAAGTGTTATATGTCATTTGATTCATGCATTCATCGCTTTTAAAATTGATCAAATAAAAAATAATTTCTTTTATGTCAATTTGCATGTGTTGACTTAATTAAAAATATGTGTGACTATTATCACTAATTAATCTCAAACATATTTTCAAAAGCTTCTTAATGAATAAGAATGTGTGTTATGACTTAGTTATATATATATATATATATGCATGTGAATACAAACTTAGTGTATGAAGTGAAGTTTCTTTCTTATATTCATATGTTGATTTGCATAAGTAAGAATGTTACCGGGTATAATAGTCTGGACATCCTAGGGATGCACGACTTTAAGTAGCCCTAAAGAGGTTCCTTCCTCACTCCCTTGGTATAGAATAATGGTGAGGTACTTGCTTGATTTCTTTCTTATGCATTTTTGACATTAGAATTTAGATAGAGCTTTAATTCATGTACACAAATAAATAAATTAAATTGAATCAAACTTTTGTATAATTTTCATTTTTATAGTTGCTTACACATTCATATATATTTAAGAATAAATGGTATATTAGTCTGGACATCCTAGGGGATGCATGGCTTTAAGTATAAGGGTTTCCTATATATATATATATATATATATATATATATATATATATATATATATATATATATATATATATATATATATATATATATATATATATATATATATATATATATATATGATACTAGTGGATGAAAATTATAATTTAATCAGATCAATTCTACTTTTGCATGATTCTCATTCTTAGAGTTGCTTATACATCCATATGTATCTGAGGATAGTGGATATATTAGTCTGGACATCCCAGGGACGCACATCTTTAAGTGGCCCTAAAGAGGTTATTACCTCACTCCCTTGGTGTAGAATAATGGTGACGTACTTGCTTAAAACTCTTATACATTTCTATGTACATTTGGATAATGAATAAAAATCCCATTTTCTAATAAAATGAAACATGCATTCATACTTTGTTCAAGTGGTTGAATTGATTATTCATGTAACTTAAAGCTATCTATTTATGCTTTTTGCATAAAAATTTAAATAGAGCTTTAAATTAATATGATAAAATAATTCAACCAAATGAAATATCAATTCCAAATACATTTGCTTACATTCATCATTCAAGTATGCTAAAATATAAATTGCATGTATAAGTATGTTTAGGACTTAACCATATGCATGCTATTTATGATGGAAAGAAATAAACAAACATATGCTAAGTGAAAGTAATTCATTTCAAATAATCTTAAGATGCCTTTCTTATTGAATGAGTTTATTTAAAGTGAACCTAAACATAAGATTAATTAAAATATGTGATAAGACATTCACTAAAGAGAAATGATTAATTAATTGGATTTAGATATGATTTAAGGTAGGGATGAAAGTGATCCTCTCTTTATAACACTTAATTATTTTGTGTAGGTCAAATGAAATAAAAGAAAATGTTAAGTAAAAGCTTGCAAATTAACTAAACAACTTAAAGTGAAACCACCCTTTAAGTTGAATCTTTCTACGCTTAGGAAACTATAACTCTAAAGCCTAGTTAGGGCATACCACACAAGATTTATTACATACACATTAAATTAAGTCATCACTTCTAGCTTTATGTTAGGATGGTGCATGGTTTGATGCATGTTTAGTTTTTTGATGTATTATTTTAGATTAGATGTTAGGGTGTATGTTTCGTAGACTAGATGTTGGGCCGTTATTAGCCTAATTGTGTCTCTTGTAAGGGATTGTGCTTAAGGGGTCGCTCAAAATAAATATAAATGCTCTCTTTAGATTGCTTAAGACAAGCATAATCTAAGTTAGGATAGGTGGGCTTGGTTACCCATATACAGGGTGCTAAGCCCAAATTATAGATATAATTTCTTGGGTGGAATGTATGTTTAGCTAACCTTTGTTTTGCAAGTGTTATTAGATTTATCTTTCCATTTTAATATAATTTTGCAATTAGGAATTAGGATTAATGCTATGGTGGAATTAGGATGAGCATTGGCAAGAAAGACTATGTCTTATGTACCATGTGATGCCTTGAAATGAGCCAAATCAAAAAAGTAAAGAGGAAAGAAGACATGAATATTTGAAGAAGATAAAGACCCCCATAGCATGTATTCATTCTTAATTATAATTATTCTTTTGTAATCAAGGTTGTATAAGGGTAGAGCTCAGCTACCCATTTTTCTTTTCGGGTTGCACGGTGACACTCGACCGCACCTGCCTTTTATTCTTTTGCACTAGCTTTATAAATTATTTGATGATTTATTTATATTGCACACTAGAAATTGCATGCCTCTTATAGTTTCTTTCTCTATTGATGCTTTAATTTGTGGCCTAGATGCGATTAGGCTCTTAGGAAAAAATTAATTTTTCATCCCAACTACAACTCATAATTAAATTTCCAAATAACTCATAACCTCATATAAAACCTAGGTCATAATCAAGATAATTAAAAGATTTAGTAAACCCTTAGCTGGTTGGTTGAATGCTTCACAGCATGCATATCATATTATTTCTTTCCTGAAAATAGGGGATTTTCATCCTTGCATGATAGGTGAATGCTTGACATGTGAGGGCATCCTTTGTGGTGGAAAACACCCCTTCTTGCTGATTTGACTCATAACTCAATTTTATCATACATTTAGAAATATGAAAATCCCAAAGCCTTTGTCAAAATGAAGTGTCAAATACAAATAAAATTTGAAAAGATTTACATTAGACTAGGTCATTATTGATACCACTCATATTCTAGTTTCTCAGGGAGTGGGTTTAAGAATCTTAGTTTTATTTCTAATAATAACAACCTAACTATCTTGCAATTCATATGAGTTGGCCATATGGGTTTAAAGCGTAGGAGGAGTTATCTGGTTGCCACTCTAGGTGGTTGTAAGTCCAGAAGTCAGGTGATTTATTCTCTTTTGTGGAGGTAAATCATATACATCTTCACTTGGATTTAGGTCATACTTTGGTTCTTACTGAAGCTCCTTAGATTTAGGATCTGAGGTAGCTATTTTCTTTAGGCTACAAGCATAAATTCTCACCTCTTAAGTATTTTCATAATCTTGTGTTGTGGGATTATAAGTCTTAGCTTTCTAATAAATTGTTAACTTTAATGAAATCAATCTCTTCAATTTCAAAGATATAAAGCCCAATCATATGACAGATTAGGATGCTTACTAGGTCTTCTAGTATCATGAGCATCTCCTACTCATCTCCTTTAACTTCAAAAATAAGTCTCTCCTTTTGATCCATCCTACTTGATTTCCAAAATATAGCTAATTTATTGATAGTCCTATCTTTGAAATCTTTGGAGATAATAATTGCCTATTATAATCAAGAGTATTCCTAAGGAACACACCTTCCTTAGGATGTAATTAACTATGGGGGTTTGCCCCCATAGGGAACTTTAGAACCCAATTTAGATAATCCTGTTTTATTCATCCATGTAAAGTAAGGAAATTTTTTTGGTATATTCGAAGACTCACCATGGTTTAAGAGTTCTTATTAAGGTGATTAGGTCATTATAGGGTTGTGATTTCTATCTTTCGAGATAGTGCACTATTTGCTGATGTCATACTCAATCATCTCAATAAGTACACCCTAAGATCTACGTGGTGTCCCCCATACACATCCCAAAAATAAACACCATAATCTTCTCCACCACCAACTAGGTAGAGGAGGAAACCCTATGCTGGCCTTAGGATAGTTCTTCACCAGGTTAGTAGGGCCTACAGATGCTCAGAGTCTGGTGCATTATTCGATCTAAGGTCTGTAATCCCCAAGAGTGTCAGTTCCCAGATCCATAGAGAGAGTGCCACTGAGGCCAAGGTTGCAGCCCAGGCGGGCAGTAAGAAGAGATGGAGGTATCCAGGCAGTCAATAGCCTCTGCCCTTATTGATTTCCCTAATCGGTGGGCCCACTAGGGCCACTTTCATATAGTATAGTACTCACCGCAACCACCAGTCATCGGAGGAGAGCTCTAGCGAAGGGCAGTCAGTGTTACCTCTATCATACCACTATGTTCCCCATCCACTATCACTTGTCCAGGTCCCTCCTTCCATTGTTCCTACCAAAGTTCAAAAATTTGCATCCGAGGAGAGGAAGTCCCCATTGGTGATCTAGCTATGGACTAAGGATCCCACTCCATCTACTCCACCTGCTGAGGTGAGGTCGAGCTCTCCCATTCGACCTCCCACTTCAATTGTTGCAAAGAAAGAGTGGCGACCCAAAGTCACTGTGGTGGTGCCACCACCATAGTCTCAGCAGCCACAGTAGTCGCCACCACCAGCAGTAGTAACTGTGATCGATGAGGTAGGGGACACTAGTACAGTTCCCATGGCAGTAGGCCCTCCTATAGAGAGTACACCATTAGCGGATAATGTTCAATCTTTCACCTTAGTTGAGCATAGTCCAACATCTACTAGTCAGTGAGTCTTTATGCCAGTGAAGGTAGATGACCATTAATTAGATGATATTCTAGCATAGTACTTTGCTGAGAAGAGGGAGCTTCTTGGAAGTGATTTCTCCAATGAAAAGGACACTAAGGTAGACTTTGATCTATAATGGTGATTTATTAGAGGACTCGACATGAGTCCATATGGTTGATACCAGGGGTTCCCTCTTTAGAGAGTAGCACAGTCAGGAAGGTATTATGGTCGAGGAGGATGACACAGCTCACTCCACTCGACACCTTCTTCAGCAGCTCAGATAGAAGGATGGGTACATCATGAGAATGGAGAAGAGGGTCGAGGATCTATTAGCAGTAGTCCTAGCATTGCGGAACTAAGCCTCAGTTCCGCAACCTTTACCTATGGAGGGCGATCGACCAGAACTTTTACATACCTTAGATCATCTAAAGAGTACCTCTTCCGTGAACCAGGATAGTTACAGTTTGCATAGGAAGGCCATAGATAGCACCTCCATGCAAGAAAGAAGACATAAAATAAGTGGTGGAGCAGCAGGTGAGGGAGGCGTTGGCGTAGCCCGAGGTGGCTCATCAATTCTAAAGGGTATACCCTACCCAGAGGAATTCATTACAATCCAATATCCCAAGGGGTTCGTGCCACCTTCTTTCAAGATCTTTGATGGTAGTGGAATATGTGATAGCATATGGAACATTTCAGAGTCAGTTATTGCAACATTGGTAGTAGTGATGCTCTTCTCTTTCACTTATTTGTCAGTAGTTTAGCATGTGTTGCATTTAATTGGTATGCTAAACTACCCAATAATGAAGACTTTTGCTGAGTTGAAGCACCTTTTCATAAAGAGGTTTGCTAGAGCCCAGCAAAGGGTGATTGTAGCTGTCCTCATTGTGGCAAAACAAAATCCCAACGAGTTCCTCGTTGATTATATTCTTAGGTGGCATAACCTGAATATGAAATGTAAAATACAACTGTCCAAACAACATGCCATTTTCTTCTCAAGAATATTCTTGGCCTGGTCACTTTCATGCTCAAGGGCTTTACAATTAAGACCTTTGAGAAGTTAATCAACAAGGCAACTAGTTTGTAAGAGGAAGCCAAACAGTTACCTTTTAAGATCAGTCATTCAAGTCCAAGCCTTAGAAGATCTTTGAAAAGAAGACAGGGGTAGTTGTATTAGTTGATAAGGGAAAGTAGCCAACCAAGGTTCAGTATGAGAGGCCACAAGCTTAGCAGCCCCCACTGCCACCTCCTTTGTCACCACAGCCATCATATTGGCCACCATAGATACCACAAAAGAGCCTGCCACCTCCTCCATATCATACACATCAACGGTACTCGTATCTGCCACCAGGTATCTTTTATCCACCTACTCTTATTGATAAATTCAATAAGCCATATTCATTTAAAAGGAAGGTAGGCAGAAAAATCTTTTAGGATCTCTTAAAGAAGCCTGATTTTCAATTACCTAAGCCTAAGAGGCCTGAGGAAGTGGGCAAGAATGATGACCCTAACTTCTGCCCCTACAACTGCATATTAGGCCATGTCTTGGAGGATTGCATCACATTTAAGGACTGGCTTGAGCATAGCTACAAGTCAGGCGTCATTGTCATCCCTAAAGAATAGTTGTTAGAACAACCATTTAGTTTTATTAGAGTAATTCTTTGGGATACATGTGATCCTCTTAAGACCAAAGAAGGTTGGGATATCTCCTTATCCTGAACTTCTAAGAAAATTGCTTCTAAGATCAAGAAACTTTCCTTACAGGTGCCTAAGGCAGCTCAAACCTCCAACATCAAGGAAGATTTGTAAGTTATCTAAGATAACTTGGGGAATGTGGGAGCTCAACAACAACAGCAACATCCCTCACTTGCCCGGGATACTCCAGTAGTGTAACCACCATCTAAGTCAAGTATTTCATCCACCGTTGCAGCTACCACTTCATCTAGTGCTTCTCCTAATAGGAGTGTTGTATCAACAGATAAGGGCACCAAAACCCTTACCCTGCTTATTTTATTTGATTTTTATCATGTACCTCCACCCAAAAAGTAATCAATGAAGAAACCTGATTCCACTTACATCTTCTTTACTTCTGATTCTCTTGATTTTATTCCTCTAGAAAACTCTCCAAGTATAGAAAATTATAATAGCTCTAATAATTTTGATCATTCTTCATCCAATATAGAAATGGATTATCCATTCCTAAATATTATGGGTTCACCCCTTGAGATTGACTTGGAGTCATTTGACTTCAAGGGCCCCATAGGAGAAGCTGTAGGTGTACCCGACATACAGGCAGAATTTTCCACCATATCATCTCAAGAAGTCACCAAAGTTACATTCGTAGTGACAAGGTTTTACCTCCTAGGGTAGCACCTCAAGATAAGGGTAAGCAAGTCATTAGTTCTATCGATCAGACATCTTCTCCACTAGAGATTTTGCCTACAGATACTTTGATGGATAGACAACCTAGAGTCAATTACAATTTCCTCGCTCACCTTAGGAAGTTGTCAGCTAAGCTAAGCATATACGATGCCCATGTCTTATCCAAAGAGATGAGGGAGTCATTGATCAAAGCTTTACTTAATTCTGAAGTATGTTTGGCTCAGTTGACCACTATAGGAGAAGAGGCACATTACTCTAAGGAAGTCCTAGGAGTCACATTCACAAACGAAGAACTTCTCTTAGGGAAGATCAAGCATAATCATCCCCTCTACATCATGATTGACATGGGAAGATTTAGATTATCTAAAGTATTAGCTGATCCAGGTGCATCGGTGAATATTATGAGTCTAAGAACCCTTACCTACTTGAAGATTGACATCCCTAAACTTTCTAAGGAAAGGATGATGTTGAGAGGATTCAATGAACAAGGTGAGAGGCCTTAGCTTTCATAGTGTTACCTTTGGAGATAGATAATTGGAAGACTGTAGTCAAGTTTCATATTATAGGTTCAGATACATTTTTTAATGCTTTGTTATGGAGATCATGGATACATGAAAATAATCTGCTTCCATCCTCTCTATACTAGTCCATCAAGTTCATGAGAGGTGGGATTTCATATTGTGTCAAAGGAGATCTCAAGCTATTCATAGTTCATGATGTCAGAATATATGAGGTTGAGATCTACTATCACCCTCAAAATTAACAAGTATATTCTCGCAAACTTGGCCAAAGTTCAAAAATGAAAGAAAAAGAAAAAAGAGAGGAAAAAGGCAGAAGAAAAAGAAAGAGAAAATAAAAGAAAAGAAAAAAGAAAGTGAAAAAGAAAATAAAAGGGAGCGAGAAATAGACTTGGAGGGAGCATGACATTGGATTCTATCCATAGTTTGTTACTCCATTCGAACATATAGGTAGGATGACCCGACCTCCACCAGGCTGAGGAAGAGGCAGATCCAAAGGAGTTCCCACAGACGGAAGACCTCCTTGTTGGCCACCCAATTAGAGATATGTCCTTGCTACTAGGATTACACCTACTATCTATATAGACTTAAAATTTAGTTTAGAGGATGAGTCCTATATGGTTAGTACGCCAGCTAGCACTTCTAGATAGTAGATCCCCATGCATGTGACAGTTGAGCCGGACAGTGATGAAGACCAGACTCCAAAGCAAAGAAGGAGTGTATCCAAGTCTATATGTGAAACAGTCATGCATTAGTTAGAAACCTTAGCTCTAATCCCACTTTCCTCACAAAAAGTTGATGGTTTGGTTGTTAAGGAAGCCCCTAAGTCTTGCACAGATGTAAAAGTGAAGAGGTTCTTTCTTGGAGCATCATTCTCAAGTCAAGAAGTTAATGTAGTACTTGAGGATGATTCATATAAAGTTTTAATAGAATTACCTTTTGATTGGTACTTGCCTTGTGTTCTTAATTTAGGAAAGAAAGGATTGATTCCACATGATTGGTCTAAACATAAGTCAGATTACTTTGAAAGGTTATGAGATAATAAATGCAGACATTCTCAATCAAGACTAGGACTAGGATTTGGTACAGTGAGGCCAATTGATGATGAGGATTACTGCTTAGTTATCACCAATCATTTGGAATCAAATAGGTTCTTTTCAAATAAAAAAAAATCATATGAAGAGGTGTGCTTAGAAACTTCAGATGATCCAAATGATTTTGAAGTCAAAGATGCACTGCCAGAGTTTGAGGAGGAGATCAAGTTAACCATTGATGAGCTCAAAGAAATCAACCTAGGAATAGAAGAGAATCCACGCCTGACATACATCAGTTCTTTATTGAATGAAAATAAAACTAATGACTTATACTATTGATTGAGTTTAAGGACTGCTTTGCATAGAGTTATGAAGAATTGCCTAGTTTATTTCCTGATGTAGTTGTCTAAAAACTAGCAATAAAACCTAATGCTAACTCTATCAAGCAAGCTCCCAGACGCATGCGACTAGACATTGAATAACAGGTCATTTTTGAAGTCAAGAAATAGCTCGATGCTGGATTTATCATAAAAGAAAAATACCCTACCAGGTTGCCTAGTGTCATCCTAGTTAAGAAGAAGAATGACCAAATTCACATATGCGTCGATTTTAGGGACTCAAATAAGGCATATCCAAAGGGAAAATTTTCACTACCAATACTAGAACTGATGGTGGATATTGCCTCATCTTATGCAGAATTCTCTTTCTTGGATGAATCATTTGGATATAACCAAATAAAGATGGTCCACGAGGATGAAAGAAACACTGCTTTTCAAACCCTGATCAGAATATTTTACTATAAGGTCATGCTTTTGGCCTTAAAAACTGGTGCTTCATACCAGTGGGCTATGACTTGAATCTTTGATGAACTCATTCATCATCAAGCTGAATGTTATGTCAATGATCTCATTGTCAAAAGTAAAGAAAAGGAAGACCATCTCTTTGACTTGAGAGTAGTTTTTGAGCAGTTAAGATAGTATAACCTCAAAATGAAACCCCTGAAGTGTGCATTTAGAGTAGCTTCAGGGAAACTCCTTAGGTTCATTGTTCGACACCGGGGAATAGAGATCATTCCAGAGAAGATCAAAGATATGTTAGAAATTCCACATCCTAAAAGTCTAACATAACTCATATCATTCCAAGGGTGGTTGGCATATCTAAGATGCTTCATATCCAACCTATCAAAATAGTGCCATTCATTTTTAGCACTTGTTAAAAAGGATGCCAAGTTCAAGTGGGATGACAAGTGTCAGCATGCCTTTGAAGACATCAAGCAATACCTGATGACACCATTAATTCTTGTAGCCTCTATCCCGAGGAAGCCACTCATCCTCTACACTACTACATTAGGCAACACCCTTGGCGCTTTGTTGGTTCAAACCAATGATGGAGCTACTTTCTCAACCATCGTCTAATCCCCACTAAAGCCAATTATCCAACTATTGAAAAGTATTGCCTAGCTTTAATCTTTGCAACCCAAAAGCTACGATACTATATGCTTTGTCATAAGATGAACTTGATCTCCAGAATCAATCCGCTATAGTACCTCATGACATGGTCGATGTTAAAAACCTCAGCATCTACCCAAAATAGATTGATTCAGTTTTGAAAGGTTATAGAATTTTATCAAGTTAATTAGGTAGGTAATTAGTGGATTAATCCTTAATTAAGTTTGGATTAAATTAAGGAAGAAAGAGAGAATTTAAGAAAAATATCTCAAAATTATTTTCTAAATCTCCTATTCATTTAAACAAACCTTAATTAACTCAATCAAGGGATTAAACCACTGATTACACACTTAATTAGGCTTAATGACATTAGGAGAGTAATTAGGAATGAATCCAGCAATTACCCTAATTAAATCATTAATAAATCCCAAGAAAATTAGGGGAGGCAGAAGTCATCCCACTAAATACACATAAGAAGTTTGTGATTAATTAATGAAATAATCAGAGAGTAATTAGCCTAATTACAATCTCAATAAAATCCAAATTTTGAAAATAACATTGTTCAAAATCCATCAAAATCAATTTTATAATATTCTACATTCAATTATCTTTTATATGTAATTTATTTCATATTGTTTTTGATTTTTCTGCACTTAGATATGAATATTTGAATATTTCATGATTAATTAGGTAATAAATCCCTTAATTAAATAGCTAATCCCGTTGGAGCCACGTGGAGGCTGACGCGGCTCGCGCTTTCCACATGGCATGATGAGAGAGGCTATTTAAATTATCACATCATAGCACTACATCAGTGGCAGTATATGCGCTTTCTCCCTGTTCGTCCGATCAAGGATCGGACGGTTGAGATCAAGCTTGTGGTTCTTAAGGGTTAAAATGACGGATCTACATGTCTTGATTATTTCCATCCATCCAAAATGCACGGATGGATGGCCCATGATCTATCCCTGATCTTCCCTGTGGGAGATGGACATCGTCCATCATCTAGGGGAAGATCCGAGCTCGATTGAGCTAGGATTGAATCCAAATTCAACCCACACCATCTAAGAGTAAAGGGGAATACATCTAATGGCTATATTCTCATGGGATGATACTTTCTTTCACAAAGGACCACACCATGTCTAATTTAAGCTCGATTTAATGACATACCTCATCGAAGGCTATCACCAACGCTCGAATCCCTCGAAGTAGCTTCGTATTGTGGAGACGAAGCCTTGTTGAAGATTTGAGGTGTTGAAATTGGATGGGTCTTCCTATAGGCCAAGTTAACCTTCAAGTGGGCTCGGTCTTGATCAAGAACACTCCTCCCTTGCTTGGAGAACTTGTGTGAAGGCTTGGGTGAGCTCGATTGAGTTTCCTGATGAAGCTTGTAAAGTGAATTGGGTTGGTATTGAGTGTGGAGTGAGATTGAATTTTGCTTGAGCTCCCCTATTCTCAGTTTGAGAAAATATGAAAATGGAGAAGTTGAATTGGCATGAGAGAGCTTGGGGGAACTTGGAAATGGTTCCTTTGAGTTCCCTTAGCTCAATCGAATTGGAGAGTGTTGAATGAAAAATTAAATTAGGGGGAGTATATCTCCCCCTAAAGCAATCGGATGGCCGAGAGTGTTTGTACCATTTTGATGAAATTCACCACATTGAGTGGGTTTTTTTGGACATTTAGAAGGGCATTACATTCAATTTTGGCCAGAGAAGGAGTGGAGGAGCTTGCCATGTGCAAAATAAGGTGGAGGAAGGAATCCCATGTGCTCATTTCCATGGGGGTTGTCAATTTTGACCTTCAGTTGTGTTTGGTTGACCCAAACCCATTGGGTCATATGCACCATGTTCATTAGTGACCATTTGGTCCACTAAGAGGATGGCAAGTGTCCATGAAAAGGAATTGACCAAATTCCAAGTGGTTTTGATTTTAGGTCACCCTAAGGCCTAGGGGTAAAATGGTCATTTGACCTTAATTTTAGTTTGAATATATTTGGTATGATTGAAAAATGGGCTAGGCCAATTTTTATTGAATTTGGAGTTGGTTTGATGTGATTTGGCTCATGTTGACCCATTTAGGTCAAAATGAGCCAACTTGGGTCAACTTGACCAATTAGTCAAATTGGGTCAAACCAAGGGTTGGGTCCAGTTCATATGACCATTTAAAATGTGTTGGCATCATTGGTTGAGTTCAATTTAATTTATATTTGGATTTGGTTCATTTAATTTCATTTAGGTCAAATGGGTCAAGTTGACCAAATTGACACATTTGACCTATTTTGGTTAAGTCACGGGTTGGTTTATATTTGGTTGGTCATTTAAAATGGATTGGTATCTTTGTTTCCAATTAATTTTGGTTTAATTTGATTTTGGCTCAATTTGACCCTTTATGTTAAGTTGGGTTCAAGGTCAATTGGGCTAGGTTAGGTTTAGTTGGCCAGTTAGAGCTTTGGTCAAGTTCAACAATCATTTTGGAATGAATTTGACCCATTGGTTTCAATCGATTTGGTTTAGATCAAGTTTCTGACACATTTTGACTTTTTAGGTCAAGTTGGGTCAACTTGGGTCAAGTGACCAATTAGGCTAGGTTAGGCTCAAATGATGAGTTGGTAAAGTTCAAACATTGATCATGAATGAGTTTTGATCAATGGTTTCAATCAATTTGACCTATAGTGGATTTTGGCTATGTTGGGTTTCATTTTTGCTAAGTGTTGACTTAGTCAACCCTTAGGTTTGACTTGGTTTGACCCAATTTGAGTGATTAATCATCTCATGATGATTGTTGATCATGATGAGAGGCTTAGTTGGGCTTAGTTCAATCCAATTTGGGTAGGATTAGAATTTGGCTCAAAAGGGGGTAATTTAGGTCACTTTGGGTCAAGTGAGCCTTAGTAAGTCTAATGGCTTGGTCAAAGCTTGATTTGAGTTTGATTGAACTCATATATGGACTTATGATTGAAATATAAATCCATTTGCAAGAGATTTGAAGTCAAATGAATTTTGATTCATTTGACAATTTCAAGTTCAAAGAGTGACATTAGCTTGACTTGGGTTTGATTTTTGAATTTAGTTTTGATTTGGTGATTGAAGTTTGTATTTATATTTGGATTCATGATTGAAGGATTGATTGAATCATGAAGAAAAAAATCAAGGGTTTGTCTTGATTTGAATTAGATTTGGCTAAGTTCAAGACATTGACTTGAAAGGCTTAGGTTGAATTTTGATTGAATTTGAGTTTGATTTTGGAGTTTGTTTTGGTTGTCTGAATTTCTATTTCATTTATTTATATATATATATATATATGAATATAAATGAAAATATAAATGGGTTATGAGAGAATTTCATGAATTTGAAGTGATTTGAACTTGATTTGGGCTAAGTCCATAAGAGGGGATCAAAGGACTTAGGAAAGATTTTTGGAATTTGGATTTGATTCTTTGGATTTAGTTTGATAGATTTGAATTTATATTTCATTTATATATGTGATTATAAATGAGAATATAAGTGGATTGTGAGAAAATTCCTTGAATTTGAATTGATTTAGATTTGATTTAGGCTAAGTTCTTAAGAGGGAATCTAAGGACTTAGGAATTATTTTGAACTTAGAATTTCAATCATTAGTTTCAATCATGGGTTTCAATCAGGTGGAATTGATTTGAGTTTGGAGGAAATCAATTAAGTTGGAATTGATTTAAGCTTTGATGTTGATTTGATTTAGAGTTTGACTTGAAGGAAGGAAGTCAGGAATGTTTCAAGCTATAACGTAGGCAAATTTTCCTAGCACCCCTAAGGCATGACCTATTACTATAGCTAACTCTTCTAAGTCTCTAGGGCTAGGTTGAGTGTCCACCTAATCACTAGATGTATCTTAAGACTAAAGATCTTTTAAAGTCTAAGAAAAGTCCTATGTCTAAGATGGAGGGGTTGAGAACTCATCCAAAAAATGAGGTTAACAAAAGGCGCTGAATAGGTGTGGTATGACTGACAAGGAACACCGCACGTATTGGTGTTGACTGAACAATCACAAGCACTAATAGAGACGATCTACTCCTAACCGAGGTGTAGAAGGAATCCAAAGCTTAATGCAATGTGACCATACTCATGTCAAGGATGTAAGAGGGGAAGAAGGAATCCACTTGGGATAGAGTATGTGAACCTTCCATTAGGGAAACACGTTCAAGTCATCCATAAAGGGATGAGAGGTTTGATTTGATTCTCATAGGGGAGAGAAATCGATTTGATTTAATTTGTTGTTTATTTAATTTTGTTTATTTTGACTCCACCAGGGATAGAGAAGTGAACTCTCCACTAGGGAGGCAAGTTCAAGTCATCCACAAGGGAGGGGTTGTGAAATACACTGAGGGATTAGAATTCTAAGTCCGTTGGGGAATTAAAAAGACTTGCATCTCACTGAGGAGAAGCAAAAGATTTAGATTTGGATTGATTGATTATTTTTGTTTTGTTTGTTTCACTCCATTGAGGGAGGAAGGTTGAATTTGTTTCAGATTTTTAATTTTGGATTTTGAAATGGATACTATTGGTTTGTGATGGATCACATTGAGTAGGGGCCATAGAGGCCTAGACCTAACTCAGATTAACCAATCCAAAGGGGTAGTCTACCAAACACATAGTAGGACTAACCAACCAAAGGGATGCCTTTCGGTGTGTAGCTGTACTAGAATGAAAGCATAGTAGATTTACATCCTCCAAAGTAGGGACTAGTTGCTGGGGTGATCTATTGGCAATGATTGAGCCCAACTAGAGGACTATTATTGAATCCTGGGGACTTAGATTAACTCAAGATAGTCAAGATTAATTTCATTCTTTAATTTATTTTGATTAATGATGGATCTCATCATTTTGCAATGGACTTCACTGAGTAGGGGCCATGGAGGCCTTGTGCTAACTCAGATTTACCAATCCAAAGGGAATAGTCTACCAACCATAAGATAGGACTATCTAACTAAAAGGATGCTTTTTAGTTTGCAATGTTCAAGTTAGGAAGAAAGCATGGGGACTCACATCTTTCATAATAAGGAACCCCTTGGGTGATCGGTTGGCAAGACAATAAATCGAACTTGACCTAGGGTGGACTATTGAGTGAATGCTACTGGGGGACTTAAATCAGCTCAAAGATAGTCAAGATTAATTTTATTTTTAATTATTTTGATGGATTCCATTGGTTTATGATGGATCATACTGAGAACGAGCTTATATCAGCCTAGACCTATCTCAGATTTACTGAACCAAAGGGAGTAGCTTCCTGGACGATGAGAGAACTATCCAATCGAAGGAGTGCCTTTCGGTTTACAATGATCAATTCAAGGGAAGAAAGCTCGGGGACTTATATCTTCCACTATGAAAGACTGCTGGGGTGATTGGTTGCTTTGGGCAATGAATTAAACCCAACCTAGGGCTGCCCGTTGGTTTGCAACAATCATGCTAGAAAGAATGCATCATAGTCTTACATCTTCCAAAATGGAATGACTACCAAGGTAACTTACTTATGGAAAAGTAGATTGAACTCAACCTAAGGAGACTATGGAGTGAGTATCAATTCAGAGATTTATCTCATCTCAGGTAGTTAAGCCATTACTATGGGGAGTTCTGCTGACACAGCCCTAAAGATAGGATGCCTGTTTGGGAAAAGGGGCCCTTCGAGGGCTTGAATTTATAATCCACAAGCAAATTAATTTGTTTATTTGTTTAGTTTATTTTAACCTAGACCCTGTTGGTTTGTGAGAGATCAAACTGAGAAGGAGCTTATATCAGCCTAGATCTAACTCAGATTTACTAAATTAAGGGAGAATCTGTGCATCCGCTGAGCAAATTCTCCAACCATAGGGGTGGCTACTAAGAAATGGAGACTGTCTAATCCAAGAGTAACATGCATAGTCTCTAAATGGGGTCGCAAAGGACATGATCCAAATAGAATGCCCGTAGGGAGAGGGGCCGCCAAGGGCTTAATCAAAAACTGTGGAGAAGATGACATGGCTAGTCATATATCAAATAGGTATTCGGTGGCCAACTCAAGGAGAAAGCGCGGGGGCTCACATCTACCAAGAGTGGTGTATCCACCAGGTGAGTCGATATCAACATAGAGAACATCAACCAACAAGGTGCTCGATTTTGCAATCGACTAGGAAGAAAGCTTGGGACTCACATCCTCTATAGCGAATTGATTCTTTGGGATGTCTCTCTTGACCGACTAGGTGAATTGGGAATGCCATTTGGAGGACTTATATTGACTCAAAGTAGTCAAGAGGAAGGAGCCTTTGGGGACTTATCCTAAACCTCAAATATACTGGTTAGATCATGATGATTAGTTCAAGAAGAAAGCTGGGGACTCACATCTTCTTAAACATCAACATGAGGTAGTTTAGGTGGTAGTGAAGTCTACCAAAAACTAAGGCTCATTGGTTTGCAATGATCAAGTTAGGAAGAAAGCTGAGGACTCATATTCCAAAATAAGTGACCAGGGTGACATACTTGTGAGGTAGCATAGGGCAGACTAGAAGCGACTAATGAGTGGCCACAGGGCTTGCTCCCACATCAAAATAGCCCAAAAAAATATGTATTTATTTTTTTTGCTTGTGTTAAAGAGAATGGGATGCCTCTTAGGCTTTCTCACACCTAAATTAAACATTCTTGGGGAACTGGATGAAATGGTGCCATGGATGGCAATCAGGATTTCGACCAAGAAAGGATGTCGCTCGAGTTCTCCTACAACTAACTCAGTTGTGCAAATCGAAATAGGATGCCTCTTAGATTCTCTCACACCTATTATAATAGCACTGAAAGATTATGTTTAATTATGTTCGTGTTATGAAAGAGGGATAAGATGTTATTGGGGAACTCTTACACCTACCCTAAATATGTCATGGAAGATTCATAAGACAAGCAAACAATACTTCGAAAGAAGAGAAGATTTTGATGATATGAAATCAGATTTTGTTCTTTTGTTGATAATTATTTTCAAACATGTTTTATGTGTAATATTTTTTCAAATAGATCCCATTAATTAGAAGCATCAGGTGTTCCCCTTTACAATCAATAAGCTGATAAGATCCTCCTTGGTAGGCCTTCTCTATGACATAGGGGCCTTCCCAAGTGGGTTCAAACTTGCCTCCCATCTTTTGACTAATTGGTCTCCTTAGGACTAACACAAGTTCTCCTACTTGGAAAGACTAGGAGGACCACTTGTTGTGAGCTTGAATCATTTTGGCCTTGTAACTCGAGGTTCGCACAGTAGTGACTCTCCTCCAAACCTTGAGCTCTTCTAACAACTTTGCATTATGCTCTATAGTGATCTTGCTACCCAATGCTATCCTTAGTGATGGGAGTTGAACTTCTAAAGGTAGAATGGCTTCAGACCCATACTAAGGAAAATGGGGTATATTGAGTTGAGTTGGTATGTGTGGTGTGGTAGGCCCACAAGGATTCAACTTACTACTCATTCCACTACTGCTTGTTATCATCAAGAGTCTTCTTTAGTATTTGGATGAGAGTTTTATTGAATTTTTCTGCTAAGCCATTTGCTCTGGGATAGTAGATGGTGGAGTATCTCCAATCTATACCGTGACTTTTGGAGAAGTGTTAATCTTGGTGCTTTTGAATGCAGTACCATTATCAGATATAATTTGTTGAGGCATCCTGAACCTATATACGATATGGTTCTTGAAATACTGAAGCACATGCTGAGTTTTGACCTCTCTGAGTGGGATTGCTTACCTTGGAAAAGTAGGTCGATAGATGAGCTGATGACCCTTGGAAGAAGGAGGATCGATCGGACCCACGACCCAACACTCAAATGGCCATGAGGCCAATGTAGGGTGTAGAATGTTGGGTGGTTGATGTAGACTATACCATGTACGACCGATGGCATCTCCTAGCTACATCCATGCGTATAATCATTGAAGGAGTAGTATGTATCTCTTGATCTTCATCTTCATCTTTGACAGATTGATGCACTCACATAGACACGAATGTACCTCAATTATAATGCCATGGCTTCATGTTTATCTAAACAATGTATCATGTGATCGAGTGTATAGAGTGCCATCAACAAGAGCATAGGAGAGCGTTCTCTGTTTCACCTGATGGGCTTGTGACTTTTCTTGAGGTAGTTTGTCGGTGTTCAAATAGTCTATGAATGGTTGCCTCCAATCAGCTCTTGTCCTTTAGCAAGCGGCAACCTCCCCTTCAAGAAAGTCTCGATGAGTTCAACATCAATAAGGGATAGGACTTGTCTTTTTGGACCCTTATTGGAATGGACTCATCTTCCGGACATTAATTCTTTGGCAAGTTTGGCCAAAGCATCTATCTTGTGTTCTCTCGGGAACCTTGTAGATGGTGACTTGAGGATTTGGTTGGGCCAACAACTTCATGGTATACTCATGGTAATGAAGAAGCTTGGGTTTGAGAACCTTGTAGGACCCGATAATCTAGTTGATGACCAACTGAGAATCCCCAAAGATGTTGATGCTCTTGACACAGACTGTGATGGCTAACTCTAGACCGATAATAAAAGCCTCATACTTAGTTCGTTGTTGGTGCAGGGATTAAAAGGATAATATGAGAATCTCATCACATCACGGTTTAGAGTTAAGAGAACTATTTCTACCTCTGCCTTTCTTAAAAGAGTAGATCATGGTGCTTCCCCTTTATGAAAAGAAGCTGCACCATTAAAATACATCTCCCATCGGATGTCAACTCCCTAAGTTCATGATTTGTTCATTAGGAGATCATCACTAAGCGGAGAATCGAAGTGGGTGTCTGCTAAGAAATCGCTTGCTTGTCCTTTATCACCGAGGAATGTGATATCAAACTGAGAGGATCATGGACCATCGTACCAAACATCCATATAACATTGGCCATGTCATGAGATCTTTGCGATGGATTGGTTACGAAATCAAGTTCACCTTATGAGAAAGCATAGTGTCATAGCTTTTGGGAGCAAAGATCAAAGCTAGGCAAGTATTTCAATAGGTGGATAGTTTGCTTGAGAATCGATGGCGAGGTAGTAGAGAGCACTCTCCTTCCCCTTTGTCATTGGGCCAACAAAGCACCGAGAGTCATCCAATGCAAAAGTGTAGAGGATGAGTGGCTGCGGGATAGGGGTACTAGAGCGACTTCACCAAATATTATTTGATATCTTCAAAGGAAGGCTGACACTTATCATCCCACTTGAACTTGGCATCTTTTTTGACAAGTGCTGAGAATGGCCTGCATCTCTCTAATAGGCTGGAAATAAAGTGTCTTAGATACGCCAATCGTCCTTGGAAAGATCTGAGTTGAGTCAAATTTTTAGGAGGTGGGATTTCTAAGATAGCTTTGATCTTTTTTGGATCTATTTCTAATCCCTAATGTCGGATAATAAACCCAAAGAATTTCCCTAAAGTAACTCTGAATGCACACTTAAAGGGATTCATTTTGAGGTTATATTATCTTAACCATTCAAAAATTACTCTCAAGTTAAAGAGGTGGTCTCCCTTTTCTCTACTCATGACTACTAGATCAACAACGTAGCACTCAACCTAATGATAGATGAGTTCATTGAAGATCTGAGTTATGGCCCGTTGGTATGTAGCAATAGCATTTTTTAGGCTGAAAGGCATGACCCTGTAATAATAGATTCTGATTGGGGTTCAAAAAGTAATGTTTCTTCATCCTCGAGGGCCATCTTGATTGGGTTGTAGCCATATGACCCATCCATAAAGGAGAATACTGCATGAGATGAGGAGACATCCACCATTAATTCTGGTATAGGAAGAGGAAGCTGATCCTTAGGACACGCCTTATTTAAGTCCCTAAAATTGATGCATATGCAAATTTGGCCATTCTTCTTCTTAATTGGGATGACACTGGCTAACCAGGTAGGGTATTTTTCTTCTCTAATCAAAATCGATTTCTTGACTTAAATGACACATTATTTGATTTCTAATGCATGCGTCTAGGAGCTTGCTTGGAGTTAGCACTAGGATCTATTGCTAGTTTGTGGAGTGCTACGTTAGATAATAACATCTCTTCATAACTCCATACAAGTCCTTAAACTCAATTAATAACTAAGTCATTGGTTTCTTCTTCATTCAACAATTGATGTATGTGGATTTTCTTCTTCTCGAGGTTGATTTCTTTAAGCTTATCAATTATTGAATGGATCTCTTCTTCAAATTATGGTGCATCTTTGATTTGGAGATTATGATCATCGAGGTTTCTAAACACATCTCATAAGAGGTTTGGTGTGAAAAGAACCTATCATGCTCTAGATGGTTGGTGATAACTAAACAGTAATCGTCATCATCGATTGGACCCACTGTATCGAATCCTAAGCTTGATCTTAATTTTGCATCCCAGCTTGTGTTGTTCCATAGCTTTTTGAAGTACTCTGACCTGTGCTTAGACCATGAATAAGGAATCAGACCCCTCTTTGCAAGATAAATAACACAAGATGAGTACCAATCAAAATGTAATTCCATTAATTTTTTGTATGAATTCTCCTCAAGTTCTACATCAACTTTAGGACTTGAGGAGGATGATCCTAAAAAGAATCTCTTCAACTTCATATCCCTAGAAGACTTAGGGGCTTCCTTAACTACTAAACCTTTAACTTTTTGAGATGAAAGTGAGGTTAGAGCAAAGGTTTCTAACTGATGTCTAATAGTTTTATATAAAATTGATTTGAATACTTTGCTTTATCTAGAGGCCCAGTCTTCATCATTGTCTAGCTCGAGTGTCACCTCCAATGAAACCTGCCTGAGAGGGGTTGGATGGTATGCTAATCACATTATACTCGTACTCTAAGTTGGTTTCCAAGTCTATGTGAATAGTTGGGGTACTCTTATGAACTGAAACATAACCCTGTTGGTGCGATGGCCAACTAGAGTCTTCTACCTCTATTTCTACCTCTACCTCGCCGGGGTGGTCAGTCATCTACCCACATGTCCATATGATGGAATGAGCGGGGTGGAATGTGATATGCGGCTCTATTTATTCTTCAATTTCCCTTTCTTGTTCATTTGAATTTTCAATTTTCTTTTCTTTTTCTTCATTTTCTTTTTTGCATTTGAATTTTGTCCAAGTTGATGAGAAAGGGTATTTTGAGGAGGATAGTAGGTCACATATTTATATATCTTAACCTCTTTAACTAAAAATGGCTTTTCATCTCCTTTGACATCAATTCATCCTTTTGAACTTGATGCAGATGGAGGGAGGATGGAATCATCTTATTCGATGTATCCAGGCCTACAGCAAAGCGGTGAATGAAGTATTGAATCAATGATATAAAACTTGGCTTTTAGTCTTAGTCACCATCTCCAAAGGTAACACTATTGAACTAAAGCTTGCTTCATTGAATCCTCTCAACATTGATCTCGAGTGTGGAGATGTAGATCCTCAAATAGGCAAAGGTCTTTAGACTCATAATGTTCTGATGGTGAGAACTCTAGCAAGTCAGATCCATGTCAATTATAATGTAGAGGGGATGGTTGTGCTCCATGTCCCCCAAAAGAATGTCTTCATCTATGAAAGTGATCCCATGGGCTTCTCTGAAATAATGTTCCTCCTCTCCAATAGTGGTTAGTTGAGCTAAGGATATCTCAAGATCAAGGAGAGCCTTGATTAATGATTCCCTCATTTCTTTGGATAAGATAAGGGCATCATATATGCTTAGCTTAGATGGTAATTTTCTTAGGTGAGAGAGGACATTATAGTCCACCTTGGGCTGATCCTCCACATATCAAGGGTGGAGCATCTATGGAGGGCTTCTCGATCCTTGACACTTGAGGGTGCTTTGGAGGTAGAACCTTGCCACTCTGAGAGGTTGACTTGGTGATCTCTTGTGGTAGGGTAATGGAATTTTACACACGTCAGCTCACCTAGCTTCTCCTGGGACCCTCAATTGGATGATTCCAAGTCTATCTCAAGAGGACAAACCATAGTCTTTGAGTAGGAGATTCTAACTCTGAATCAAAAAGAGGAAGATCAGAATTATATAGTTATTCTTTAGACTTGAAGAGTTATTAGGAATAGATTCAGATAACCCATCGGAAGTGACACAGATATAATTTAAGCTAGCTTTATTCTTCAATATCTTGGATTTGATAGGAGGTTCATAGTAGAAATCAAGTAAAGTAAGAGGGGTGAGATATTTATGCCCTCATCTGTCGATACAAGATGTCTACTAGAAGAAGAAGGCTAGCTGACATAGAGGAAGTCGCTGATGTGGTAGCTGCAACTGTGGACTGGAGGCTAGACTTGGTTGGTGGTTGTGCTACTGGGCTATCCCGGGTTGGCACATGCTGCTGCTGCTAAGCTCTCCCTTTCCATAAGTTGGCTTTGACAACTTGCAAACCTTCCTTGATGTTGGAGGTTTGAGCTAGCTCAGGCACCTGCAACAAAAGTTTCTTGATCTTCGATACAATTTTCTTATAGGTTTTAGATAAGAAGTTATCTCAATATTTTTTGGTTTTGGAAGGATCTCAAGTATCCCCAAGGAATACCCTAATAGAACTAGATGGTTGTTCCACAAAGTATTTCTTTGGGATAACTATAGCACCAGTCTTGAAGCTATGTTTAAGCCAGTCCTTAAATGTGAAGAAATATCTTCCTGACCTAGTATATGGTGGTATGGGAAAAAGTTAGGATCATGGCTTTTGCCCACTTTCTTGATTTCTAGGTAGTGGCGAAAATCAGCTTCTTTAAGAGATTCTTAAAGATCTTCCTGATTACCTCCCTCTTAAATGAATAAGGCTTATTAAGTTTATCCAAAAGAGTATGTGGACCATAACTACCTGGTGATGGGTATGTGTACCATTGCTACTGATGATGTGGCTGAGGAGGAGGCATTGCAGGCCATGGAGGCTGCTATGATGGCCGATAGGGCTGCCTCAGTGGTGGTATAAGAGGTGGAAGTCATGGCTGCGGAGCACAAGATCTCTCAAACTACTCTCTAGCCTGCTGTTTCCCCTTATTTACTACTTTAACTGCCTCGGGCTTCTTCTGATATACCTTTAATGGCTTTGGCTTTGTTGGTAGATCTGGAGAAGGCAACTGTTGGCTTCTCCTTACAAGCTAGCCGCCTTGTTGATTAATTTCTCAAAAGTTTTGATGGTGAAACCTTTGAGCATGAAGGCTACCGGGCCATGAATATTCTTAAGTAGAATCTCGATGGCATGTTGTTCAGACAGCTGTGGTTTGCATTTTATACTCAAATTACATCATCTGAGAATATAATCAATAAGGGACTCACCATGGTTTTGTTGAGCCACAACAAGATCACCAACAGTGACCCTTTGCTGAGCTCCAGCAAACCTCTTGATAAAGAGTTGCTCAAACTTAACAAAAATCTTTACTGAACTATTAGGAAGTTTAGCATACCAAGAAAAAGATATCCCTACTAAGCTACTGATGAAGAGGCAAAATAGTAAAGTGTAATTTGCTATGATGTTGCAACAAGCTCACAAAATATGCAATATCTTTTGTTCCCACGCCATCAAAACTCTTGAAAGAAGGTGGCATGAATTGGATTGCATGAAATTCCTCTGGTAGGGTCTAACCTTTGGGCGATGATCCTCTGGGCTTGAGCCAATGCTTCTTTCACTATTGCTCAACCATGCTCTTGATATCTTATCTTGTATGGAGGTATCCACTACCTTCTTACATCTTTTGCTACCTTTACTCTGAGAGGAAAAGTCTTGGTTGGTCCAAGACATGCACCAACTCGCTAACTAGTCTCGGTATAGTAGGATGAATTGGGGTTTGGTTCTGCAATCTAAGATAGCTAATAGATCTTGAGCCTCTTCTCCATCCTATCTACTTTTCATCTTTCCTTTTATCATGCTAGAGGTGTTGGGTTCAAGTAGGTGTCTTCTGCTAGCCGGCACCTTCCATAGTTGCTACTCTAGGAGGATCCCAGTATTTACCATGCAAACCCTTACTAAATCTCCCAATAAATCATCTTCATTGGGATCAAAGCTGATCTTCTCCTCATCAGACCAGTCATATCCTAGGATCTCTTTCTTCTCCATGAAATAATGAGCTACTATATCATCTAGAGAGTGATCTATCACAAATGACTTTGTGATGGTGGGATCACTATCATCTATGAGCACGGACCTCCTGTACTAGAGAATCAACCTATAAGGCTATACTCTGAAAAAAAATGCTCTCATCCGCATGGGGTGACACTCTAGAGGTCTATCATCATAGGTGCAAACGTATCACCTTCTCCTCAACCTTCTTGTCATCTCTATGTCATACTGCGGTGGTGGCGATGAAGGGATGACCACTATGCTTCGAGGTCACCATTCCTTCTTCACCACTACTAGGGTAGAATGTTGAGCACGAGAGCTCAGCCTTGCCACAATAGGTGGTGTAGATAGAATGGGATCTCTCCATAGGATCACCAAGGGTCCTCTTCTGTGGCCTTCATGGCCTTTGATGGGCGGAATGCTTTGAAACATGGATGCGATGGTGGGCCGGGGTGGAGCAGTGTGGTGGAGACACCACCGGCTCTCTTGGAATAGGAGCTGCTCTCCTATGATGGGTAGTCTCCGTGAGTAGAATGTTGTCGGTATGATCGACACGGGCAGTGCACCGATTAAGGAAATCAATAAGTGTAGAGGCGCTAGCGCCTACCTTCATCTCTGTTTGGTGATATAGGCGAGGTATGGGCACAGCCCTCTCTCATCAGAATATGCTTCCCCCAGCGGAGATCTCAAAATCAAAAAGTTGACTTATCCAATGACACTTGCCAACGACATAAGGTGAGCAGGCGGTATGACCTCCTACTGGTGGTGGCCGCTAAAGCCTTAGTGGAGGTGGCAAAGATCCTCTGGCATCCCCCCGTGAGAGAGATGAATGGGTTCACCAATAGGGAATCCATCATGGGCAGATCCTCTACAACTGATCGGGTAGCTGCCTCCATATCCCTAGGGATGCGGGTGTGGTATCACTTTATCATGCGGTTCTTATTCCTCCTTTGGGTCTTGGTGGGGTGAGTAGAGTAAGAACTAGACCTAACCTCAAAAGTGGGAGACAATCCTGGGAGCCTTCCCCTGAAGGTGCTAAGGAGTGGTGCTAGCCTTAACTAGCATGGGAACCACAGGGCACAATGACACTGCCATCGACACCGCCGCCGGGAACTACCACTGCTTTCCACTTCATTGAGGTAATCTTAGAATCTGATGGCATGACAACCCAAATGACCAGCTCCTGCCTGACCACTGTGCTCTACAACCAGTCGTGAGGGAGGTCCCCTCGCATATAATCTGGGCCCCCTCAAAACCTCATCCAAAGTGGATGAGGTGGGCATAATCAGAGCATGGAAGGTTGGCTAGATCCAGGGCCAAATCCATCCCATGGGGAAAAGTAAACACATATCTTTGTGCAGCCATTACTATCAACTGAAACTGAAACTGAAATATAATTGAAATTGATGTTGAACAAAAGTCTACAATGTTAAAAATAAACTTGAATCAGATTCCTGTTGATTTTTAATTTGGAATCTAGAATTTGAACCCATATTCAACATCTTGAAAGTGTTAAGTCGGTCTCAAATGATTTAGAATAGATTTTGAGATTTGATTGGAAAGAGAAATTAGAATTTAAATTTGGATATGTTGAAAATGGATTCAAATATTTTTGAAGAGATGCTTCCATAGGTTCATATTTGAATTTAAATTTTGATTTTGAGGACCCTTTATTTAACAAATTTGGGTATATTAAAGTAATGGGTCAATTTGATTTTTGATTTGAGAATTTTGGAATTTACTCACTTAGCAAATTTAAGTATGCTTGGTGAGGTGTTTGAAAATTATTTCTTCTTTTATCTTTGTTTGCTTTGTTTTGTGAATCATTTATGATTTCAAAAGGGATTCTCATTTAGCAAATTTGGGTATGCTAAATGAAGAATCTAAGTGTGTTTTATTTTTGAAATTTTTTATTTGAAAATAGGAATCTTAGCAAATGTAAGTATGCTAGGAAAATCCTAATGTGTTTCTTTTATTTTTTAGATATTTTTATTTTAAAAAATAGGATACTTAGAAAATTTGGGTATGCTAAAGAAATCCTAATGTGTTTCTTTTGTTTTGGATTTTTATTAAAAATAGAGACTTCACTTAAGCAAATGTGGTGTGCTAGAATGAAATTCCAATGTGATTTTTGAAATTTTGTGAGATGGACATCTTACTTAGCAAATTTGAGCACACTAAATGAAATTCCAATAATGTGTTCCAAATTTTTTGTTTGAAAATGGAGACTTCACTTTAGTGAATATGGTATGCTAAAATGATGTTCCAATGTGTTTAGAAAATTTTATTTTTATTTTTTATTTTTTGAAAGTAGAGACTTCACTTTAGCAAATGTGGTATGCTAGAATGAAGTTCCAATGTCTTTTTGAAATTTTGTGGAATGGAGATTTCACTTAGCAAATTTGGGTATGCTAAATGAAATTCCAAAAATACATTTCAAATTTTATTTTGGAAAAGGGAGACTTCATTTTAGCAAATGTGGTATGCTAGAATGAAGTTCCAAATGTGTTTTGAATTTTTGTGAAATGGAGATTTCACTTAGCAAATTTAGGTATGCTAAATGAAATTGTAGAAATGTGTTTCAAATTTTGTTTTGGAAAAGGGAGACTTCATTTTAGCAAATGTGGTATGCTATAATGAAGTTCCAAATGTGTTTTAAAAAATTTTGTTTTTGAAAATGGAGACTTCATTTTAGCAAATGTGGTATGCTAGAATGAAGTTCCAAATGTGTTTTGAAATAAATTTATGTTTTTTGTTGATTTTGAAAAGAGGGACTTTTCACAAATTTATGTAAGATGAATCAATTATGTTTCATTTTTTTTGACGATGTATTTTCATGTGTGATTATTGCTTTTTTTTGAGAGGAACTAAACCTAATCATATATGGAATATATTAAGTGGCATTTTAGAATAATGTCATTTTATTTGGAATTGAAATTTTCATTCAATAAATTTGGGTATATTGAATGGAGATGTTCATATGTGCTTTTGAAAGTTTATTTTTTATTTTAATTGGAAATGAAGCCTCCATTCAATAAATGTAGGTATATTGAATGGAGAGGTTCATATGTGCTTTTTGAAAGTTTATCTTTAATTTGGAAATGATGCCTCCATTCAATAAATGTGTGTATATTGAATGGAGAGGTTTCATATGTGCTTTTTTTTTTTTTATCTTTGATTTTGATTGGAAATGAAACCTCCATTTAATAAATGTGTGTATATTGAATGGGGAGGTTTCATATGTGCTTTTTGAAAAGGTAAAAATTCTAACCTAACATATATGAAATGTGTTAAGTAGAATTTCGAAGTAATGATTTTGCCTTGAAGATGTAATATCCATCCAACACATTTGGATGTATTGAATGGAAAGGCCCATCTTCAAATTTTATGCTTTTGAAAATATGATTTATCAAAATTTTACTTTTGAAAATGAAGTCTTCATCAAAATGAATTGAGTAGAGAAGTTCATTTGTGCTTTTAGAAAATATGAGTGTTAGTTTTATTTTTAAAATGTTTTTACATATAACAATTGTGAAAAATTATTAGATGTAGTGCAAATATTTTATTATGTGTATTTTGAAAAAAGTGCTTTTGAAAAGCAAAGCTTTATGAAGGATTTATTTTATCTTTATTTTTTAGAATGAACCTTTCCTTACCATAAAAATGGTAAGGAAGAAGTCTTTAAATATTTTATTTTCATTAAATTTTTATTTTCACCTATTGGAGAACCCAACGGGGGTTTTAAGACCAACACGAGGTGAGGTCATAAAACCTAAAGATGTTGGCTAGTTTAACTTAAGGATGAAAGAAATATAATCTTGGATTCACACAAAAGTGTAAACCCACTATCGATACTTGGAGACAATGATCATTCACCATAGATGGAGAGAGGAACATCCCTAGGAGTCAGAAAATCTGAAAAATTATACATTCATTTTGTTTCCATCTTCAATCTATGGGATAAAATGAATATAGAATATACTTTACATTTGGACACCACATGATCCACATATGTTCTATTTGGTGATCGCATGACATTGAGAGGTACTATCTCAAAAGATAGAAATCACTACCCTACAATGAACCTAATCACCCAAATAAGGATTCCCAAGGATAATTTAAAGCATATGTAGAGATTCTTTTCCCTACTTTACATGAAAAGAAAGTGTGGTTTATTTTAAATCGTCAAAGCCCCTATGGAGCAAGCCCCATAGTTAATTACATCATGGAATGAGATTCTTAGAATACTCTTTAAGGTAAATGATCATTTCCAAAGATTTCAAAAAGGTAGGACTATCAATCGACATTTATTTTAGAAAGTCAAGTGAGATTGATCAAGATGAGGGAGTTTTATGCCAATGATGGATGCTTGATACTGAAGTCTAGTAAGCATCCCAAACTACCCTATAGTTGGGCTTTACATTTTTGAAATTGAATTAATTTGTTTGAGTTGAATTTTTATTAGAAATGTAGGGTTTACAATCACATAATATAATGTTATGGAAATACCTATGAGGTGAGGATTTATGCTCATGGCCCACAAAGGGAAGTAGCAACCTTAACCTCATCTAGAGCTTTAAGACCAAAAAATATGACCAAAATCTGCAAAAATGGGTTTTATTTATCCACAAGAGAGATAAACTGACTTGGACTTACAACCAGGTGTGCCAACTAACTCCTCCTATGATTTTAAAATATGTAGGCAAGTCATATGATTATGCAAGATTGCAAAGTTGTTATTTATTTAGAAAGAGACTTCATCCTTAAACACACTCCCTAAAGAGACTAGATCATGTAGGACATGAATTCATGACTTAAATCTAATGCAAAATTTTCATATATTTTATTTTCATTTTGGACAATCATTTGGCGTAGGCTTTAGGGTTCTTTATGCATAATGCATGAGAAATTAGATTATGGCCCAAAATCAGCAAGATAAGGAGGTGTGTTTCCACCATGACTCTCATAAATCAATGCAAGTAATAAAGGTGGAAGCCCTCCAATCAAGAGTGAAATAATATGCTTTTATGCATGATATTAGAAAAGAAAGTACACATCCAACTAAGGGGTTACTAATTTTTTTATCTTGATTTTTTGCCTAAGCTTTAAATGAGGTTATGAGTTGTTTATTTGTAGTTTTGAGTTATTCAATTTGGTAGAAGATTTATTTTTTCCTAAGAGCCTAATCTTCATCTTAAAATCACATCAAGCAAAAGAAGAAACTAGAAAACATGCCATTTTAATAATAAAGCTAAACAAAATATCAAACATTTTATAAAGCTAACAAAAGAATAAATGACCATTCTCACACCTTAACAAATAAAAAAATGGGTAGAGCTATCCTTATACAACCCAAATTATAAATGAATTAATTATAATTAAGCAAGAAATTCATGTTATGGGGTCTTTTCTTCATTTCTTCTATCTTCTTTTCTTTTTTTTTTTTTTTCTTTTTTTGGTTTATTGATGGTTATGGTTGCTAAATTTCACATGGTAAAAGAAGAGATAACTTCTCTATCATAATCATAATAATCATTCTAAAATCTTAATTGCAAAATTACTTGAAAAGGAAGAGTAAATCTTTCCCTAAACAAACCTATTCAAAAAGAAAGGCTTTTTAAGGTTAAGTAAAGTGAATTAATATTACAAAACACACATCACTTCATTTCTTTCACAACATGTATATCATGCATAAGAATGGATCCTAAGAATATCTATACATACAAATAGAAATGTTTAGCATACTTTATGATGAATGCTAAGAAATGTTACTTAAGAAATTTTGGATCCATTATGATGCATGATTTTCATTAAGTAGAAAAGGGGTTATTCTTTTATCCTTTATTCATATGCACATGTGTATGTATGAAAGGCATAAGTGAGTACGAAGCCATTGTTAGCACCAGGGGTGTAAGATACAAGACCTACTTAGGGCTACATCAAGCCTCGTATCCCCGGGGTTGTCTAGACTAATATACCACTTTCCTTAAATACATATGTACAAAAGAAATAAGTAGAAAAAGAAAGATGCAAAGTTTATGTTTATTTAAGTTTTGGTTTGGTTATAAAATTTATGTGTGTAAATGTAAAGATCCTTCTTAAGTTATAACATGGAAGAGGATAAGAGTAGATTTTAAGCAAGTGTTATATTCATTTAAAAGCACTATACACTTTGCAAATCTTATCCAAATCCATGTTAAGAGGAAAGAAAGGAAGCAAACATAAGACACATTTTTATATTCACATGCAAGCTTATAAATAAAGTATGAGTAGCATACCTTTCAGTTTTGATATTTGATTTATAAGTTTTTAAAAATAATTTTGAATTTAATAGCGATAATAGCCATTCATATTTATTATTTTAGCCAAAACTTGGAATTTGACATAAATGAAACATCTCATTTTAATTTTGATTTTTGAAAGGAATGATGCATGATTTTCATATGACATACATATGTAACATGCTAAGAAAGAAATAAAGTGATGAAAGCAATGTAAATTCATTCACCCTAATTAATTCCTAAAGACAATCCTATGGAATATAATTATTTAAAGTAAATCAAATTTATTTTAAAGAGAGTTTTGTTTTATTTTGAGTTTGATTTTAATTTGAAAAATGTGAACAAGTTTGGTGGTCCTAACCCATTCTTACATATGTATATTATTTTTGTTCAATTTTTAGGTGATTAGATGATTTATATATTTTGGTTAGGTTAAGGTGTACATAAAGTGAATTAATTACGCCTTACCTATTCCACCTTAGCATATTTAACCAAATAATCATGAGCCAATGATATGACATAAAATTACACAATAAATTTAAATAAGCAATGCACTTAAGAAGAAAATGGCATAATGCAATTGGCTCATGATTAATGATTAATTAAACTAAAAGGGTATAAATTATGTACTCTCATAACCCTTCCCACACATGTGGATTAGGTTTTGATTTCCTTAAGCCACTTAAGTTATTAAACACCTAAGCATCTACCCAAAATAAATTGATTAAGTTCTAGAAGATTTTAGAATTTTATCAAGTTAATTAGGTAGGCAATTAGTGGATTAATGTGGAGAAAAATTCTATTAGGGTCGAGTCACCTTTCAAATCTATTGGTGAGAAAAGAAAGAGGACAAGTCCCATAAAAATTCATCTTTTTAGGATGCCATGCAAATTCATAGATGTACTTATTCAGGTGATCGAGTACGTCATCAAGAAATAGTATACTATCTCGAAAGACAGAAGTCACTACCCTTTAATGGACCTAATCACCTCAATAAGGACTTAAGACGATGGGTCATATGTACCGAGATTCTTCCCTACTTTACATAGAAAAGTAAAGGGGTTTATTTTAAATCTTCAGAAGTTCTCTGCAAGCCCCATTATTAATTGCATCCCAAGGAATAGGATTCCTTAGGAAAACTCTCGATTAAGGTAAATGATCATTATCTTTAAAGATTTCAATAGGAAAGGACTATCAATTGATTGGTTTATTTTTGAGGGATCATATGGGATTGATCAAAAGAAGGAGTTATTATTGAAGCCAAAATGAGAGATAAGTAGGAGCTGCTCACGATGCTAGAAAACCTAACGAGCAATCTCAAACTATCCTATAATTGGGCTTTACATTTTTGAAATTGATTTAGTTTGTTTGAGTTGCATTTTCATTAGAAATTTAGAACTTAAGATTCCCTAACACAAGACTAAGAAAATGCCTAAGAGGTGAAGAATTAAGATTATGGCCCACAAAAAGGAGAAGCAAACTTAGAACCTAAATCTAGGGAGCTTCGACGAGGGCTGAAAGCACAACTTAAATCTAAGACAAAAATGGATAATTGGTTTACCTTCATGAGAGAGGGCAAATCACCCGACAACTTGGACTTACAAATGCCTAGGGGTGGTCACCAACTAACTCCTCCTATAATTTTAAATACATGTAGGCAAGTCTTTATGTTTTGCAAGATAGCTAGGCTATTATTCATTTAGAAAGAGACTAAGTCCTTAAATTCACTTCCTAAAGAGACTAGACAAGTAAAGAGACATGCTTCAAATGATTTAAATCTAATGTAATTCAAATTTCATTTTATTTTCATTTTGGGCAATTATTTTGACTCAGGCTGATAGGATTCATATGAGTAATGCATGAGAAATAGAGTTATTGGCCAAAATCAACGAGACTGGAGGAGGTGAGTTTCCACCATGGCTCTCAAAGGTCAAGCCAAGTTTCTCTAGCAAAGGTATAAGCCCTCCAATCAAGAGTGAAATAAGATACTATTGTGCATGATGTTACAAAAGAAATGCTCATCCAGCTAAGGGGTTGCTAATTCTTTTATCTTGATTTTAAATTTAAGCTTTAGGTGAGGTTATGAGTTGTTTAATTTTAATTTGAGTTGTTTGATTGGGTAAAAGATTTATTTTTTCCTAAATAGCTTAATCCACATCCAGGCCATACATAAAGTAAGGAAGAAACTAGAAAAAGCATGCCACTTAATGCAAAAGCTAAACAAATCATCAACCAATTTATAAAGTTAATCACAAAAAGAATAAAAGGCCGTTGTGGTCAGCATCACCGCACAAACTCGATAATATCAAATGTGGGTAGCCAAGCTCTATGCTTATATAACCCAGATTATAAATGAATTAGATTATAATTAAGCAAGGAATTCATTATTATGGGGGTTCTGAAGCTTTATTCTTCTTTCTTCTTTCTTCTTTCTTCTTTCTTCTTCTTTTTTTTCTTTCTTCTTTTCTTCTTTCTTCTTTGGTTCTTTCTTTTGGGTGGTTGGAAGGTGATAGATGTTCCAAGGATTCACATGGTGTATAAGATACAATCTTATGACCAATATTCATCCTAATCCCCATAACAATCATTTTAAAATCCTAATTGCACAAATTTACATGAAAAGAAAAAGTAAAAATCTAACTAACACCTGTGGAACAAATGTTAGCTAAAACAAATCACATAAATCCCAAGCATGCATATTGGACTTATCACCCCACACATGGGTGACTAAGTCTACCTGGCATATGGATTATTCTTAGGGGTATACAACACCTTCAAGCAAAAGCATTTATATTTTTATTTATGATAGTGCCCCTTAAGTACAATCCCTTATAGAAATAAATAGTTAGACTAAGAACATCCTACCATTCATTCTACAAGCATACACCTAACATCCATTCTAAAATATATATCACAAAATAAAACAAAATATCAAACCATGCACCGACCTAACCTAAGGCTAGAAGTGTTGACTTAGGCTAATGTGTGTGCTTTGAAGGATTGTGTGGTATGCTTAGCTATGGCTTTAGGTTGAAATTTTCAAAATGTGAAGAACAAGTTCAACTTAGAGGAGGGTTTCATTTAAGTTATTTAGTTATTTTGGGTTAATTTTATTTCATGTTTTAGTTTGGTTCAAGTGGATCCTAGAATTAATTACTAAGTTATGAAGAGAGGAAAAAAAGAAGAAAACTTCTCTTTCCTTCCCTAACCTAAGTAATTTCTAAAGTAGATTCACATTTTAGTTTCATCTTGGTGAATATTTTAATTAAATATTTTAATCAATCCTAAGTTTAGATAAACTCTAAACAAGCTTATTCAAAAAGAAAGGCATTTTAAGATTAAATAAAATGAATCAAAATTCACACAACACACATTACTTCATTTCTTTCCTAACATATATAACATGCATATGGATGGACCTTAAGCATATCTATACATGACAATGAGAGTATTTAACACACTTTATGATGAATGCTAAGTAATCCATTTAAGGAAATTTAGAAGTTGAACATGCATAATTTTTCTTAAGTAAAAAAAAAGATTTTTCTTATCCAAATTTTCACACACACACATGAAAGTAAGGCATAAGTGAATACAACGCCATTGTTAACCAGAGGTGTAAGGTATAAGACCTACTTAGGGCTACTTAAAGCCTCACAATCTCATGGTTTTCCAGGCTAATATACCACTTTTCTTAAATACAAACATGTGTATAAAAGAAATAAAATAGAAAAGGAGAATGCAAAAGTTATATTAATGGATTCATTTTATTTGTGCAATTTATTTATATTAGTATAGGTAGCCCTTCTTAAGTAGTAGCATAGAGATGAATAGGATATGAAATTAAGTAAGTATTGGGTTCTTTTCATATGAATCCTTTATCTTACCAACTCCTATTCAAAACTATACCAAATTAAGAAAGAAAGGAAACCTATGCTAAGCATACCTTTATAATCTATCACATGCAAACTCATAATAAAAATATAAGTATCATACTTTTAGATTTGTTATTTGATTTTTATTTTTTTAAAAATAATTATGATTTAGTAGTGATAATAGCCATTCATATTTCTACTTTAGCCAACACATGCAAAATTGACATAAAGTAAACAATTTTATTTTAAAATTTGAATTTTAGAATTATGAATGCATGAAATCACATGACATACAAATTTAACATGTTGGGGAAAGATTCAAAGCAATGAAATCATGTAAACAAGTTCACTTCACTTAAATCCTAAAGTCATTCTTATAGAATAAGAAAATTTAGAATAAATCAAAGTGAATTCAAAGTGATATTTGTTTAGTTTGGAGTTTGATTTAATTTTGAAAAGGTGAGATGATTTTGCTATTCCTAACCCATTCCCACATGTGTTTGATATTTTTGTTCAATTTTTACATAATTAGATCTATTTTTATGAATTAATTAGGTTAAGGTATGAATTAAGTGGTTAACCCTTGCCTACACCACCTTAGAAGAATTAATTAAATAATTTTGAGCAAATGAGATAACATAAAATCCCCAAGGAATTTAAATTTGTAATGCACCTAATAAGAAAAAGGCCTAATGCAATTTGGCTCATAATTAAAAGTTAATTAAGCTAACAGATTTAGCTTAAGTAATTTCAAAACACCCTTTCACACATGTGAATTGGGTTTTAATTTTCTTAATTGAACTTAGGCTATTAAAAACCTAAGCATCTACCCAAAGTAGATTAATTAAGTTCTAAAAATTTTTAAAATTTTTAAAAATTAATTAAGGGGATAATTAATGAATTAACCCTTAATTAAGAGGAGATTAAGGAGAGAAAAGGGGGTTTAGGGAATAGATTAGGGGAAATATCCCAAAATATTCCATAAATCTCCTACTTACTAGATCTGACCTTAATAAACCCTAATCATGGGTTAAAATCACTAATTACACCTTAATTATACATAAGGGGAGTAATTAGGAAATTCATGTTCAATTCTTCTAATCAAGCCTTCAATAAATCCCAAAAAAATTTGGGGAGGCAGAAGTCATCCCCTAAAACATACCCAAAAAATTTGGGATTAATCAGAGGCCTAGTTAAAAGTAATTAGCAAAATAAACTTTTCAATAAAACCTAAATTCAAAGAAAAATATAATTTAAAACTCATTGAAATTAATTTTAAAATATTCTAAGATGAATTATCTTTCCATAGGATTTTATTTCATAATTTTTTGAATTTTCTAGAAGGAGTTATGAATTTTAGAATATCCTGAAGTTAATTAGGAATTAATTAAGCATTTTAAGTAATCCGCTGGCTCACAGCATGATGCATGGCGGCGGTGATCAATGCACTTTACATTTGTCAGGTTGTGAGGGGGTTACTTAAGTTGTCAAATCTCGGGTGGCAGCTGGCGGTGCAAGCGGTTTGATCCTTGACGTTCAATCAAAGATCGGATGGTCAGTGATCTTCCTCTGGTTTAAAACAGATAAAAGGAACTCTAAACGTGCAGAATTATCTCAGCCGTCCATCTAAAATATGCAGATGGACAATTGAGATCTCCCGAGTTCTTTCCCTTGATCAACAGAGATCGTCCATGATCAAGGGGAAGATCCAAGCTCGATCTAGCATGGATTCAAATCAAACCTAACCCACGCCATCTAAAGCTAAAGAGCGTCAAATCCAACGGTCAAAAATCGATGGGGTGAAAATTTCTTTCATAAAGCTTTACACCACATTGAGTTTAATGGTTGAAAAATCTCATACCCCACCAGAGGTGATCACCGGCACTCGATTCCCTTGGAGAAGCTTCATCTGGTTGAGACGAAGCTGTGTGGAGAATATGAGACCTTGAGGTTGAGTGGATTGATGTATGGACCAACTCCTCCTTAGCTAGCTTGCAGCTTTGATCCAATTAGGTCCCCCCTTGCCTTTTGAACTTGGGAAAGAACTTAGGTGAGCTCGACTTGGTCATCTAAGAGTACTTGCAAAAGGAATTTTAGTGGATTATAGTGTAGAAGAAGTTGGAGAATGGATTGAGCTCCCTTATTTTCATTATTTAAAAACTGAGAAATGGCTTTTTCAAATCCTCTCTAAGAAGCTCAGGAATACTCTCTGATGCTTTCTCTGAGTTCCCTAGCTTCAATCGACAGAGGGGGAGTGAGAATTGAATTGAATTAGGGGGAGTATATCTCCCCCTTGAAGGATTGGACGACCGATAATGCACTTGCCATTTTGATCCAATTGAGCTTAGGTTGTGGGTTTTTTGATCAGTTAAGAGTGTGCACATGGTCAGTTTGAGCCAAGGAGTGGATTTCCAACCTTCCATGTGCTTGAATTCGAGTGGGAGAAGGGTTTTAAAATTTTCAATTTTCACCCATAGGGTCGGGTTTGGTCTAGGGATCAATTGGGCTGACCCAAACCCATTGGGTTGGGTGCACCACTCTCCACTAGGTTCCCTTGAGCTTTTAGGAAAGCCTCAAGTGAATGTGGAGAGGGCATGACTAAATTACCCATGGATTAAGCCAAAATTTGTTCTATGGCCTAGGGGTAGGATGATCATATTGCTATGTTTTTTTACTGAGTATGTTGGGTATGTGGAGAAACTAAGTTTGGCCAAGTTTTATGAGATTTTGAATTCATTTGATAGGGTTTGACTCATGTTGACCCATTTAGGTCAAAATGGGTCAACTTGGGTCAAGTTGACCAATAGATAAATTTGGTTCAAACCAAGGGTTGGGTCAAGTTTATATGACCATTTGAAATTTTTTGGAGGCTTTGGTTTGATTCAATTTGGTATAGTTTTGGATTTGGCTCATATGACTTCATTTAGGTCAAATGGGTCAACTTGACCTATTTGACCCATTTTGACCTATTTGGGGTAGGTCAAGGGTAGGTTTAGGTTAGGTTAGTCATATGGTGTGGATTGGTATCATTGTTTCCAATCAATTTTGGTTATGTTAATTGGCTCAACATGACCCCTTGTCATGTCATGTCTAAGGTCAATCAGGCTAGTTAGGTCTAGTTGGCCAATTGAGGATTTGGTCAAGTTCCACAAGTGATTTGGAATGGACTTGATCCATTAGTTTGGATCAATTTGGCTTAGATCAAGTTTTGGTACATTTTGACCCTTTTGGTCAAAATGGGTCAACTTGGATCAGGTGGTCAATTGGGCTAGGTTGGGCTCAAGTGTTGGCTTGGTTAAGTTCAAACATAGGTCATGAGTGAACTTAGATCAATGGTTTCAATCAATTTGGTCTATGATGGAATTTAGTTATGTTATATTTTATTTTAGGTTAAGTGTTGACTTGGTCAACCCTTAGGTTTGACTTGGTTTGACCCAATTTGATTGATTGATCATCCCATGATGATTGTTGATCATGATGAGAGGGATATATGAGTTTGGTTCAATCCAATTTGGTTAGTATCAAAATTTAGCTCATAAGGGTACTTTTAGGTCACTTTGGGTCAAGTGAGCCTAATTGGGTCAAATGGTTTGGTCAAAGTTTGATTTGAAGTTGATTGATCTTGTGTATGGACTTATGATTGAAATATATATCCATTTATAAGTGGTTTGAAGTCAATGGGTTTTGATCCATTTGAAAATTTCATATTCAAAGTAAGAATATGAAGGGTTTTAGGTTTGATTTTTGAACTAGATTTTGATTGAGTGATTGAAGTTTGGATTTACATATATCTCATGATTGTAGGGTTGATTGAACCATAAGAGAAAATCAAGGGTTTGACTTGATTTGAAATTATTTTGGGTAAGTTCAAGATTTTGACTTGAAAGACTTAGATTGGATTTTGAGTTTATTTGAGCTTGATTTTTGGAATAGGTTATGATTGCTTGATTGAAGTTTGGATTTATATATGAGCTCATGATTGTAGAGTTGATTGAATCATGAGAGAAAATCAAGAGTTTGGCTTGATTTGAAAATGATTTGGCTAAGTTCAAAATTTTAACTTGAAAGACTTAGATTGGATTTTGAGTTAATTTGAGTTTAATTTTTTGGAATTGGTTTTGATTGTTTAAATTTTTATTTCATTTATATATGTGAATATAAATTGATCATGTGAAAATTTCAAGGATCTGAAGTGGTTTAATCATGATTTGAGCTAAGTCCATTAAGAAGGATTTTAAAGGACTTAGGAAAATTTAGAGTTGGGATTTGAATTTTTGAATTTGGTTTGATTGATTTATTTTTATATTTCATTTTATATGTGAGTATAAATGAGAATATAAAATAATTATGAGAAAATCCCATGACTTTGATATGGTTTGATCAAGATTTAGGCTAAGTTCATTAATGAAAAATTAATGACTTAAGGAGATTTTAAATTGGGAATTTAATTTTTGCATATTGTTGGATTGATTTATATTTATATTTTATTTATATATGTGAATATAAATGAGACTATGAATGAGTTTTGAGAAAAATCCATGAGTTTGAAATGGTTTGATCAAGATTTAGGATAAATCCATTAATGGAGAATTAATGACTTAGGAAATTTTTAGATTGGAAATTTAATTTGAGGATTTGATTTGATTGATTTATATTTATATTTTATTTATATATATGAATATAAAGGAGAATATAAATGGGTTATGAGAAAATCTCAAAGATTTGAATTGGTTTTTATTGTAATTTTGGTTAAGTCCTTAGGGGAAGCTTAAGGACATAGGCAAAATTTGGACTTGGGTATTTTTGATGAATTTTAATCATGGGTTTTAATCATGGATTTCAATCATATGGAGTCGATTTGAATTTCGAGAAAATCAATTAAGATTGATTTGGAGTTTGACTTGAAAGAAGGAAAGTGAGGAATGGTTTAAGCTAAGGGTAGAAAATTTTCCTAACACTCCCAAGGCATGACCTATTCCTATGACAAACTCTTTTAAGTCTTCTAGGGCTAGGTTGAGTGTTGACCTAATCACTAGATATGTCTTAAGACTAAGGAACTCTTAAAGTCTAAAATGAGTCATATGCCTAAGATGGAGGGGTTGAGAACTCATTATAAAAATGAGGTCAACAATTAATCCTTAATTAAGTTTGAATTAAGGAAGAAAGAGAGGGTTTAAGGAATAACTTAAAGAAAATACCCCAAACTTATTCCCTATACCTCTTGTTCATTTTAACAAACCTTAACTAACTCAATCAAGGGATTAAACCACTGATTACACACTTAATTAGGCTTAATTACATTAGGAGAGTAATTAGGAATCAATCTTGAAATTATCCTAATTAAACCATTAATAAATCCTAAGGAAATTAGGTGAGGCAGACGTCATCCCACTAAATATACATAAGAAGTTTGAGATTAATTAACGGAATAATTAGAGAGTAACTAGCATAATTATATTCCTAATAAAACCAAATTCAGAAAATAACATTGTTCAAATTCCATCAAAATCAATTTTATAATATTCTACATTCAATTATCTTTCGTATGCACTTTATTTCATATTTTTTTGATTTTTCTACACTTAGATATGAATATTTGAAGCTTTCATGATTAATTAGGTAATTAACCCCTTAATTAAATAGCTAATCTAGTCGACGCCACATGGAGGCTGACACGGCGTGCATTTTCCATGTGGGATGATGGGAGAGGCTATTTAAATTATCACATCGTGGTGTCGCGTCAGTGGAGGTGCTACGCGCTTTATCCCCGTCCGTTCGATCAAGGATCGGACGGCTGAGATCAAGCCTGCGGTTCTTAAAGGTTAAAACGATGGATCTACATTTCTTGATCATGGCCATCTATCCAAAATCTGTGAATGGATGACCCATGATCTATCCCTGATCTTCCTTATGAGAGATGGCCAACGTTCATCTTCTAGGGGTAGATCCAAGCTCGGTTTAACTTAGATTGAATCCAAATTCAACCCACACCATCTAAGAGCAAAGGGGAACACATCCAACGACTAGATTCTTATGGGATGAGACTTTCTTTCACAAAGGACCACACCATATCTAATTTAAGCTTGGTTTAATGGCATAACTCATCGGAGTCTATCACCGATGCTTGAATCCCTTGAAGTAGCTTCGTCTAGTGGAGACGAAGCCTTGTTGAAGATTTGAGGTGTTGAAATTGGATGGATCTTACTATAGGCCAAATTCACCTTCAAGTGGGCTTGGTCTTGATCATGAACACTCCTCCCTCGCTTGGAGAACTTGTGTGAAGGCTTGGGTGAGCTCGATTGAGTTCCCTGATGAAGCTTATAAAGTGAATTGGGTTGGTATTTATTGTGGAGTGAGATTGAATTTTTCTTGAGCTCCCTTGCTCTTGGTTTGAGAAAATCTGAAAATGGAGAAGTCGACTTGGCTTAAGAGAGCTTGGGGGGACTTGGAAATTGTTCCTCTGAGTTCCCTTAGCTCAATCGAATTGAAGAGTGTTGAATTCAAAATGAAATTGGCGAGAGTATATTTCTCCCTAAAGCAATTGGACAACCGAGAGTGCTTGTGCCATTTTGATCAAATTCACCACATTGAGTGGGTTGTTTTGGCCATTTAGAAGGGCATGGCATTCGATTTTGGCTAGAGAAGGAGTGAGGGAGCTTGCCATGTGCAAAATAAGGTGGAGGAAGGAATCCCATGTGCTTATTTCCATGGGGGTGGTCGGTTTTGACCTTGGGTTGGGTTTGGCTGATCTAAATCCATTGGGTCATGTGCACCATGTTATTAGTGACCATTTGGTCCACTAAGAAGATGCCAAGTGTCCATGAAAAGGAATCGACCAAATTCCAAGTGGTTTTAATTTTAGGTTACGCTATGGCCTAGGGGTAAAATGGTCATTTGACCTTAATTTCAGTTTGAATATGTTTGGTATGATTGAAAAATGGGTTAAGCCAAGTTTCATTGAATTTGGAGTTGGCTTGATGTGATTTGGCTCATGTTAACCCATTTAGGTCAAAATGGGTAAACTTGGGTCAAGTTGACCAATTAGTCAAATTGGGTCAAACCAAGGGTTTGGTCAAGTTCATATGACCATTTGAAATGTGTTGGCATCATTAGTTTGGTTCAATTTGATTTATATTTGGATTTGATTCATTTGATTTCATTTAGGTCAAATGGGTCAAGTTCACCAAGTTGACCTATTTGACCTATTTGGGTTAGGTCATGGGTTGGTTTATGTTTGGTTGGTCATTTGAAATAGATTGGTATCTTCATTTCCAATCAATTTTAGTTTAATTTGATTTTGGTTCAATTCGACCCTATAGGTCAAGTTGTGTTCGAGGTCAATTGGGCTAGGTTAGGTCTAGTTGGCCAATTGGAGCTTTGTTCTAGTTAAATAATCATTTTGGAATGACCTTGACCAATTGGTTTCAATCAATTTGGCTTAGATCAAGTTTTGACATATTTTGACTTTTTAGGTCAACTTGGGTCAACTTGGGTCAAGTGACCAATTGGGCTAGGTTAGGCTCAAATGATGACTTGGCCAAGTTAAACATTGATCATGAATGAGTTTTGATCAATGATTTCAATCAATTTGGCCTATGGTGGATTTTGGCTATGTTGGGTTTCATTTTAGCTAAGTGTTGACTTGGTCAACTCTTAGGTTTGACCTGGTTTGAACCAATTTGAGTGATTGATCATTTTATGTTGATTGTTGATCATGATGAGAGGATTAGTTGGGATTAGTTCAATCCAATGTGGGTGGGATTAGAATTTGGCTCAAAAGGGGTACTTTATGTCAGTTTGGCTCAAGTGAGCCTAAGTAGGTCAAATAGCTTGGCGAGAGCTTGATTTGAGTTTGATTGAACTCACATATAGACTTATGATTAAAATATAAATCCATTTGCAAGTGATTTGAAGTCAAATAGGTTTTGGTTCATTTGACAATTTCAAGTTCAAAGGGTGAACATGAGCTTGACTTGGGTTTGATTTTTGAATTTAGTTTTAGTTTGGTGATTGTTGTTTGTATTTATATTTGGATTCATGATTGAAGGATTGATTGAATCATGAAGAAAAATCAAGGGTTTGGCTTTATTTGAATTGGATTTGGCTAAGTTCAAGACTTTGACTTGAAAGGCTTAGGTTGAATTTTGATTGAATTTGAGTTTGACTTTTGGAGTTTAATTTGGTTGCTTGAATTTATATTTCATTTATATATGTGAATATAAATGAAAATATAAATGGGTTATGAGAAAATTTCATGAATTTGAAGTGATTTGAACTTGATTTGGGTAAGTCCATAAGAGGGGATCAAAGGACATAGGAAAGATTTTTGGAATTTGGATTTGATTCATTGGGTTTAGTTTGATAGATTTGAATTTATATTTTATTTATATATGTGAATATAAATGAGAATCTAAGCGGATTGTGAGAAAATTCCTTGAATTTGAATTGATTTTGATTTGATTTAGGCTAAGTCCATAAGAGGGAATCAAAGGACTTAAGAATTATTTTGAACTTGGAATTTCAATCATTAGTTTCAATCATGGGTTTCAATCATGTGAAATTGATTTGAGTTTTGAGGAAATCAAATAAGTTGGAATGGATTTAAGCTTTGATGTTGATTTGATTTGGAGTTTGACTTGAAGGAAGGAAGAGAGGAATATTTCAAGCTATAGGGTAGGCAAATTTTCCTAACACCCCTGAGGCATGACCTATTCCTATGGTTAACTCTTCTAAGTCTCTAGGGCTAGGTTAAGTGTCCACGTAATCACTAGATGTGTCTTAAGGCTAAGGATATTTTAAAGTCTAAGAGATGTTCTATGTCTAAGATGGAGGGGTTGAGAGTTCATCCTAAAAATGAGGTCAACACATATTTTGAGCAAATGATCGATTTTAATGACATACTTCATCCGAGCTTGTGACCGGTGGTTCCAATGATTGAGGAAGCTTTATTTGGTAGAAACGAAGCCTTGTTGAGCGGCACAAGCTTTAATTAATTATCTTAAGGTGACATAGGTAAGGGTTAATTAATTGATTTAATCCATGCTTAACTTAACCAATTCATAAAATCACCCTAATTGTTTTTTATTAAATCATATTAACTTACACACATGGTAATGAGATTAAGACCAGCAAACCTCATCCACATTTTATAAATAAAATCAAACATGAAATCAAAAGTGGCTTTAACAAACTTTGGTTTATTTTAAATAAGCTTCTTTAATGTGATTGTTCTTAGGAATTTATTTGGATTGAATGAGATTGTATGCTTTTTTAATGTTGTATATCATTTGATTCATCCATTCATCTCTTTTAAAATTGATCAAATAAAAAATGATTTCTGTTATGTCAATTTGCATGTGTTGACTTAATTAAAGATATGTGTGACTATTATCACTACTAAATCTCAAACATATTTTCAAAAGCTTCTTAATGAATAAGAATATGTGTTATGACTTTAGTTTTATATATATATATATATAGGAAGTGCATGTCAATATAAACTTAGTGTATGAAGTGACGGCTTTAAGTAGCCCTAAGGAGGTTCCTACCTCACTCCCTTGGTGTAGAATAATGATGATGTACTTGCCTGATTTCATTCTTATGCATCTTTTACATTAGAATTTAGATGAAGCTTTAATTCAATTACAAAAATAAAATCAATTAAATTGAATCTAACTTTTCTATAGTTTTTATTTCTATAGTTGCTTGCATGTTCATATATATTTAAGAATAATGGGTATATTAGTCTGAAAATCCTAGGGACGCATGACTTAAAGTATCCCTAAGGAGGTTCCTACCTTGCTCCCTTGGTGTAGAATAATGGCGCCATGCCTACTTGAAATTCTCATATATATATATATATATATACATACATGTATGTACAACATAACTAATGGATGAAAACTATAATTTAATCAAATCAAACTCTATTTTGCATAGTTTTCTATTATTATAGTTGTTTATACATCCATATGTATTTAAGAATAACATGTATATTACTCTGGACATTCCGGGGACGCGCATCTTTAAGTAGCCCCAAGGAGGTTCCTACCTTATTCCCCTGGTGCTGAACAATGGCGATGTACTTGCTTAAAATTTTCATACATTTGAATGTGTATTTAGCTAATGAATGAAAACCCTACTTTTTTTTTTATAAAAAAAGACATGCATTCATATTTTGTTCAAGTGGTTGGATTGATTAGTCAAATGATTTAGAGCTCTTTTCTTATGCTTTTGTATAAGAATTTAGATAGGGTTTTAAATTAATGTAACAAAATAATCCAACCAAAATGGAATATCAATTCCAAATATATTTGCTTACATTCATCATTCAAGTATGCTAAAATATAAATCACATATATAGGGATGCTTAGGACTTAACCATATGCATACTATATATGATGGAAAGAAATAAACAAACATATGTCATGTGATGATAGTTCATTTCTATTAATCTTATGATGCCTTTCTTATTGAATGAGTTTATTTAAAATGAACCTAAACCTAAACTAATTAAAAGATATAATAAGCTATTCACTAAAGAGAATTGTTTAATTAATTAGATTTAGATGTGATTTAAGGTAGGGATGAAATAGAGTGATCCTCTATTTTCCACTCTTTATAACACTTAGTTGTTTTGTGTAGGTTAAATAAAATAAAAGAAAATACTAAGTAAAGGCTTGCAAATTAACTAAACAACTTAAAGTGAAACCACCCTTCTACACTTAGGAAATTATAACTTTAAAGACTAGTTAGGACATACCACACAAGCTTTAATACACACACATTAGAATTAAGTCACCACTTCTAGCTTTATGTTAGGGCAGTGCATGGTTTGATGTATATTTTATTTTGGGATGTATTATTTTAGATTGGATATTAGGATGTATATTTCGCAGACTGAATGTTAGGCTGTTATTAGCCTAATTATGTCTCTTGCAAGGGATTGTGCTTAAGGGGCCGCTCAAAAATAAATATAAATGCTCTCTTTGCAGGTTGCTTAAGCCCCTAGGTATAATCTAAGTTAGGACAGGTGGGCTTGGTTATCCATGTGCGGGGTGCTAAGCCCAAATTATAAATATAATTATTTTAGTAGAATTTATGTTTAGCTAACCTTTGTTTTGCAGGTGTTGTTAGATTTATCTTTCCATTTGAATGTAATTCTGCAATTAAAAATTATGATTAATACTATGGGGGAGGGGGGATTAAGATGAGCATCAGCTAGAAAGACTGAGTCTTCTGTGCCATGTGATGCCTTGAAGTGAGTCAAATCAAAAATGCAAAGAGGAGAAAAGAAGACATGAAGATTTGAAGAAGATGAAGGCCCCCATAACATGTATTCATTCTTAATTGTAATTATTATTTTGTAATCTGGGTTTTATAACGGTAGAGCTCAACTACCCATTTTTCTTTTTAGGATGTAAGGCAGCACCCGACCGCACCGGCCTTTTATTCTTTTGCACTAGCTTTATAAATCATTTGATGATTTGTTTATATTGTGCACTAGAAATTGCATTCCTCTTATAATTTCTTTCTGTATTGATGCTTTGTTGTAAGGCCTAGATCCGATTAGGCTCTTTGAAAAAAATAAATTTTTTACCTAACAACAACTCATAATTAAATTTATAAATAAGGCATAACTTCATTTAAAGTCTAGGTATTAAATCAAGATAAATAAAATATTTAGCAACCCTTTAGCTGAATATTATATGTCTAATATTATGCATGCATCTTCTACTACTCTTGTTAAATGAGGACCCCCGTTCTTGCACATATGTGAAACGCTTGACCTATGAGAGCAACTCCTACTAATAGGACCTCACCCTCTTCTTTCTTGATTTTTCCCATGACTTATTTCAACATGCATTTAGGCATATAAAATCCTAAAGGCTTTGTCAAAATGAAGTCTTAAATACAAAAAAAAATTAAAAAGATTTGCATTATACTAGGTCATTACTCATACCACTCATGCTCTAGTCTCTTAGAGAGTGTGTTTAAGGACTTAGTCTCTTTCTAAATAATAATAACTTAACTATCTTGCAATTCATATGACCTGGTCACATGGATTTAAAGTGTAGGAAGAGTTAGCTAGCTATCATTCTAGGCGATTGTAAGTCCAGCAATCGGGTGATTTATCCTCTCATGTGGAGATAAACCATATACCTATCTCTACTTAGACTTAGGTCATGCTTTGGCTTATGACAAAGCTCCCTAGATCTAGGGTCTGAGGTAGCTATTTCCATATGACTATATGCATAAATCCTCACCTCTTAAGCATTTTCACAATCTTGTGTTGAGGGATTATAAGTCTTACCTTTCTAATAAAATGTCAACTTTAATAAAATCTATTTCTTCAATTTCAAATATATAAAGCCCAACCCTTTGATAGTTTGAGATGCTCACTAGGTTTCTTAGTATCATGAGCATCCCCTACACATCTCCTTTGGCTTCGATAATAAGTCTCTCCTTTCGATCTATCCCACTTGATTTTCTAAAAATAGCCAATTTATTGATAATCCTATCTTTGAATTCTTTTGAGACAATAATTACCTACTTTAATCGAGAGTATTCTTAAGGAACTCACCATCCTTAGGATGTATTTAACTATGGGGTCTTTCCCTTATAGGGAACTTTAAAACTCAGTTTAAATAAACCCTACTTTATTCATCCATATAAAGTAGGAAAAATATCTCTGGTACATTCGCAGACCCATCATGCCTTAGGAGTCCTTATTAGGTGATTAGGTCCATCGTAGAATAGTGATTTATATATTTTATGGTAGTGCACTATTCCTTGGTGTCATACCCGATCACCTCAATAAGTACATCCTCATATCTGTGTGGTGTCCCCCATACATAAATAAAAATAAACACCACAATTACTATCACATGAAACATATTCAACCATTACATTCCATCATATGTAGCATACATATGATTAAATCCTAAGTATACCTACACATACAACATGTTTCATTTAGCACACTTTAAATGAAAGATGCATATGTGTATTTTGTAGAAAATGAGATTTTTGCTCATTAGCTAAATGCACATTCAAGTGTATAAAGGTTTTAAGCAGATACTTCACCATTGTTAAACCAGGTGAGTGAGGTGAAGACCTCCTTGGGGCTACTTAAAGCCTTGCATCCCAAGAATATCCAAACTAGATATACCCACTATTCTTGAATACACATGAATGTACAAGTAACTACGAGAGTGGGAAAATCATGCAAGAGTTGTATTTCTTTCAATTGAGTTATTTATACATGTGAGCTAAAGTTGAAAAGAAGATTTTCATTCATTAACTAAATGCACATATAAGGGTATAAAAGTTTTAAGCGAATATTTTGACATTGTTAAACAAGGGGAGTGAGGTAAAGACCTCCCTGAGGCTACTTAAAATCTTGCATCCCTAGAATATCCAGACTAGATATACCCACTATTCTTGAATACACATGAATGTACAAGTAACTACAAGAGTGAGAAAATCATGCAAGAGTTGTATTTTTTCTATTAAATTATTTATACATGTGAGCTAATGTTGAAAAGGAGATTTCCATTCATTAGCTAAATGCATATACAAGTGTATAAATATTTTAAGCAGATACTTCACCATTATTAAATCAGGAGAGTGAGGTAAAGACCTCTTTGGGGATACTTAAAGTCTTGCATCCACAGAATGTTTAGACTGGATATACCCACTATTCTTGAATACATATGAATGTACAAGTAACTACAAGAATGGAAAATCATGCAAAAGTTGTATTTCTTTCAATTGAATTATTTACATATGAAAAGTTGAAAAGGAGATTTTCATTCATTAGCTAAATGCATATACAAGTGCATAAAAGTTTTAAGCAAGTATTTCTCCATTGTTAACCAAGGGAGTAAGGTAAATACCTCCTTGGGGCTACTTAAAGCCTTGCATCCCCAGAATATCTTGGCCACTATTCTTGAATACAAACGAATGTGCAAGTAACTATAGAAATGAAAAATCATGCAAAAGTTGTATTTCTTTCAATCGAATTATTTATGCATGTGAGCTAAAGTTCTATCTAAATTCTAACATAGAAATACATAGGAATGAATTCAAATAAGTGTTATGTCCTTTTTAAATGGGCCATACACTTGTTAACATTCAAACTTTATGTAAATTCATATAGATTAAAGAAAGAGAACTCCATATCACATGTTCTAAGCTATAGACACATGAAAGCTTATAAGTATCTATAACTATATCACTTCAAATATTATAGTTGACTTATAAACTTTTGAAAATATCTTTAAATTAATAGTGATAATAGCCACACATATATTAAGTTAATCAACACATGCAAGCTTAACATACATGAAATCATTTGATTTAATTAATTTTGCAAAAGATGAATGCATGAATCAAGTGACATAGAATATTTAATATGATTGGAGAGGAATAAGTAAACATAAGCATGTGATTTCATTCAACTAAATGAATTCCTAACGACAATCATGTCAAATAGAATTATTTAAAACAAACTAAAGCTTTTTAATATCATTTTTAATTTCATATTTAATTTAATTTAAAGAAAGTGAGAAAAGGGTTTGCTAATCCTAATCCCATCCCATGTTTGTAAGTTAATTTGATTTAATGAGAGGTAATTAAGTTGATTTTATGGATTGATTTAGTTAAGGTATGAATTAGATCAATTAATTAACCTTTATCTATGTTACCTTAAAGTTATTAACTACGTAATTATGAGCCAATGTGATATGCAAATGAATAGAAAAGTAAATTAGTAATGGTGCTATGAAATGAAAGGGCCTAATGCAATTGGCTTATAATTAATGATTAATTAAGCTTAAGGAACTTACTTAATTACTTTTATGATTTTTCCACACATATGGACCAATCATAATTTCATTAAATCTCTTTAGGCTATTGGACCCCTAAACATTTACCTATGAATTAATTAGGTTCACATGTATTTTTGATTTTGATTTGGTTAATAAAATCATTAATCACTTAATTAAATTTAAACTTAAGTGCCAAACGGGTTAACTAACCTCCAAATGAAGTGGACTTAGGAAAGAGATTATGAAAGAGGCCATAATTTAATCCTTAAGTCTCCTCACTATTAAATAGTGACAAATGAGCCCAATTAATGAATTAATTTACTATTCATGAGATTAATTAACCCTTAATCAATTTAGAAGAGTAATTAAGGACTAATTAGCTCATTCCCCTAATTTATTAACCAATAAATCTCAAGAAAATTAGGAGAGGGAGAGGTCATCCTCTTAAACATTCTCAAAAAATTTGGGGTTAATAAATTAATTAATTATAGAATAATTGAGGTAATTAATTTTTTAATTAAACCTTAAATAAACTTTAATTATTATTCAAAATTAATTAAATATATTTTTAATAAATTCCTCTCTGAAATATCTTCAAACTGAGTATTCATTTGCTTTTTTGTGATTTTTCTATGATTTTTTATACTTTCTTAAAGTTTCAGCTGAATTAAATTGATTTGTCATGATTTTAAAAAATCTGTTAATTTATTTCATTAAAATAGACTATTTGAACTTTAAAATTCAATATCTCCTTATCCAAAAATTCTTCTGACTTGAGATTTTTATGGTAGGTGTCTTTTAACCTCAGTTTCAATCCTTAAAAATTTCAGATCAATTTGATTTGTATTTTTAGTTTAATTAATAAAATTTATTACTTACTAAAACCTACATCAAGCTCAAAATACCTAATAGAAATTGGGGATTTTGGTCTCATTAGATTCCTCTCAGAAAGATAAATCGAACGAGTCCTTATTTGTAATTTTTTTATTGGATATTTTATTTTCTATGAATTTTTAAAGTTTTAGGTGATTTAAATAATTTTTAAAATAAGAAAAACTAGATTTTTCTTACTTAACTTACAATGCATTTGTGAGCCTGACGCGTCAATTTTGGATCGGAGTTGTAGTTATGCGTGGCCAAAATGAGCGAGAAAGTACTGTGGTGTTTATTTTTGGATGTAGGATACCACACATATCTTAGAGGGTACTTATTGAAATGATCAGGTATGATATTAAGGAATGAAACACTATCTAGAAAGATAGAAATGATCACCCTATAATGGACCTAATCACCTAATAAGGACTCCTAAGGCTTGATGGGTCTTCGATTGTACTAGAGATTTTTCCCATTTTAGCTAAATGATCAGGTATGGAAAAGTAAGTAAAGCATGGTGTTGACCTCATTTTTGGATGAGGTTAATTTGGTAATTAGGAGTTCCTAATCTCAAATAGGACTTTCTTAATGCTTAGGACACCTCACTTAGTGTCCTAGAAAATCTTTATGAGTTTATTCTAACCTATTTGATATAGGTAGAATCATTCCAAATTCTCAATTTGGATTAACTCAAATAAATCAAATTAAAACTAAATTAAAATGAATGAAAGGATCCAAACCCATTCCATTTGAATCAAATTGATCAATTGAACTCATTTGAAATCATACATATCCCATTTAAGCTAAATGAGTTAAAATAAAATTAAATTTAAAATCAATTCAAATTAAATGGTTTAATCAAATCATAACACAATTGATCATCAATTACATTATGGTTTAAAAAAATAAACTAAACAAATTCAAAGGGTAAAATCAAATCCAAATACTTTGCATCAAAGCATTTGGTTGGATTCAAATTCTCTAAGATAATTTAAATGAAATTAATTCTAATCTCAAATCCATTTTGAGATTAATTTGGGCATATCATACTTTAATCCAAACTAGGATGATAATTCCATATTGTATGGAAATAATAAAAGCTAAATAAAAGAAAAAGAGAAATTAGAAAATGGGATATAAAAAAAAGAAGAAGAGAAATGCTAATTTCCTTCTTCCATCTCTTCCCATGCAAACTCCCTTCTTCCCACCTCATGCACTCCAAGACAAAATCCACCTCTTAAAAGGTGGCTACCTTCAAGTGAAGGCAATGAAGGCAATTAAGGAAAAGGCAAACCTCTAAGAGTTTCCCTTAATCATAGCCAACCAAGGGAAGAAGAAAAAAGAAGAAGAAGAGGAGAAGTAGCTTTCGTCCAAGTGTGGAAATCAACCAAAGAAGCTCTCTACTTGAGCTGTGAACACTCCAATGTACTCACAAGGGTAAGGGGAGTTGATCTCACACCTTGACCGACCTTGCCGTCGCCGGTGGCTGGAGTTTGGCCACCAAAATTCTTCCTTATGGAGCTCTCGGCCAACAATGGAAAGTGGGTAGGGGAGGCATATTCCTTCCCCATTTTCGTTCTAAAAGCTTCGCCAAGGCTAGGGAAGAAGATCCCGACCATGACCCGACCCTCGCCATCAGACAGATGAATGGATGAAGAAATCCTCAATGGTGAAATCCAAGATAGGGAGTTTCACCTCAAATTGAAGCTACCAACATGTTCTAGAGCTTGTGATGATCCAAAATGAAATCCTACCCTACCTCCTCGCCGTCAGCAAGCCCCACTTAAAACTGTTAGGATTAGTTGTTTAATGGTTTAATTAATTAAAGAAAATCATAAAAACTTCACAAAATCATATAAAATCAAAGAAAAATAAAAAAAAATTACGAATAAAAGTTCTATGGATTCGTCTTAATGAGAGGAATCCATAGAAATTAAAATCCCCAATTTTTATAGGATAATTTTCCCTTAATTTAGATTTAATTGAAAACATTAAACCCTAATTATCCTCAAATTAATAATCCATTTAATTTGAAACTTTAGGGAAATTAAATTAAGCTTAAAACATACCTCAAAAAAATTTTTGGGGATTTAATTCTTTGAATTCAAGAGAAATTGTAATTTCTTGTATTTAACCTTTAAATTAATTAAATTAATTATCCTTTAATGAAATAATTAGAAAACTTTAGTTTAATAACCTTAAATCAACATAATAAATATCAATGAATATCAGAATACTAATTAAACCTAATCAAACCTATATGAATCTAATAGATTACTAATTAACTCAATTATGTAACTAAAAGAAGTAAATAATTCAATTAAATGACCTAAAATTAATTAAATCATAATAAATCAACCATTTAACTAATAATTATGAATTAATCCTCATTAAAATGGTATTTCAGTGAAGAATAAGTTAAAAATAAAATCCTGAAATGAATTTTAATAAATTAGGCTTAATTTAGGTTTTAATGAAATAATTAAAACCTTAATTACACCATAATTACATCTCTAATCAAGCTAAAACCTTAGGAATATAAAATTGGCATGCAACCCTACTTGCCAAAAATATTTCAAGTCCAAATAATCTCTTGATTAGGAGTTTTCAAATTTCTAAATCCCTAGGTCAATGTGAATCAAATATTAGGTTAATTCAATTAATTAACATATTAAATAATGTGGTAATTCAAACTAATCTCTATCAAACAACAAAAAACTATTAAGAAACTCTTCTAAATATCCTAAGTCAATTAAAGTGATCAAAATTCAATCTTAGGTTAATAAATTATTTCTTAACTTAAATCTCAACCTTTGAATCAATGAAGTTTAATAAAATCATTCATCTCTAATAAAGTTAAATTTGAACCCAAAACTTAGGTTAATCAAATCATATCAAGGAATTAACCTAAGTACTTTAAATTAAGAATAATCTATGAACCAACCTAAAGTATTTATTCATATTAATAAATTTAAACCTAAAGCTTACAAATCTATAATTTTAAATAACTTAAGTTAAATTGAATAAAATCAAACTCTTTAAATTAACATAAGCCAAATCAAATGAAACCCACAAAGTTTAATTCAAAATGAAATAAGTCAAATAAATCAAATAAAATAAAGAAATTCAAATAGATTAAATAACATAAATCAAACCCAGACCTAAATAAAATCAAAAGGACTAATTAAAATACTTAAGGATTTTAGTTAGACTTTTAAAAATTTTATTGGGATTTAGGATGTTGAATGGAAGGAGCTCCATCCAAAAATGGAATCATTCCATTCTACATTCTTGAAAACCTATACAACTTTAACCAAATAAAATGAACATAAAAATGGGAATTAAATAACTGAATCATTTGAATTGAAACCACCCAAAGGTAAAAATTAAACAAATTCAAACTTCAAATTAAAACTTGAACTTAAAGGCAAGCAAAGCCTTGACACACAAACCACACTTCTACACACACTAGATTACTTAGGTTAGATCATTCTGTGATTTTCTTTTAATCTCCTGTGATATGTTGTGCTGTGCTTCACATGTCTGTGTGGTGTATTACTTTAGATTGGATGCCGAGGCTTATTTGTTCGTTAGAGATGTTAGAGCGTCCTTTATAGATTTGACATTATTTTTTGCAGGGGACTGTGTTAAAGGGATTACTATGATAAATAAATCATAAAATTATTGTTTGCTTGCAGGTGATGAAAATCCCTTAGCTTAGTCCATAGGATAGGTGGGGTTGGTAAGAAACTAATGCTAAGCCCATATGTTTATGAAATATAAATAGCTTTATGTGCTGTGTGTATTTTCTAACATCTATTTTGTAAGCCTTAAGATTTCCTTTTTGAATATTAAATGTAAATTTGAGCTTAGAATTAGATTAGGATTTATGGGATTTAGGAATAGCAGGAGCTGACCCAACCAAGAGATGGTGCGTGGTCCCTTGTGGAGCCTGATGGATGTCCTTGAATAAGGAGACTTTCCGGAAAGAAGACCCATAGATCTGAACTTGTAGTTATAGTAGGGTTGTATGGCGAACTTGCCCATTTTTCTTTCTTTCGGGGTGTACAACAATACTTGGCTGCATTGGCCTTTTCCTTATATAATTTAATTTAGCTTGATTTATTTTGGGTGCGCAATAGAAATAACATGCTTTTCTTAGGTTTCTTTATGTGCTATGTTTATGTTGTTATGAATGCCTGGACATAGGCTTATAGGATAAACTAAATTTTCTACTCAATTAAATCAATTGAAACATAATAATAAATACAACTCATAATTTTCATATAAAAGCCTAGGTATTAAAGCAAGATAAAATATGTAGAAACCCCTTAGTTGGATATTTTAATATCATGCATAAATCATATTATTTCACTCCTGCTTAATGAAGGACTTCCATCCTTGTCAGAGAACATGGGCTTGACCTTTGAGAGCCTATGATGAAAGTACACATTCTTCTATTCTGATTTGGCCCATAATCTTTTTCTAATTGCATGCATTAGAGATAAATTGCATTCCTATGACCTAAGTGAATGTTGAGTCAAAATTCATAAAATCTAAAAATATGCATTAGTTAGGTGCATCTTCATACCCTACACAATCTTGGGGATTAGGGAGTAAGTCTAGGTTCATAGATTTCTTTCCTAAAACTGCAACAGGCTTGCCATCTTGCATTTATATGACTTAGCCTCATGGTTTTGAAATACAGTTTGGTGGTGTTAGCTAGCAGCCTTCTCCAAGCAGGTTGTAAGTCCAGAAGAGTCATGGATATGTTAGTTCCCTCAAGTGAGGAGAATGGCCAATGATTCCCAAGGATAGAATTAGGTCAAGCATCTGACATGTGTCAGAAGCACCTGTAGACTAGGTTCTGAAGCATCCTTTTAGGAATAAGTCTTCAACCCTAGGGATTTTTGCTGTGTTGTGCTGCTAGAATCTAAGTCCTAGATTTCTAAAAAAATGATTACTTGAAATCTAAAATTAAATCTCAAATTTGAAGCCCAATTATAGGATAGTTGAAATGTCTACTGGGTATCCCAGTATCAATAGACATTTCTACTTTTTCCCATTTGATTCTTAAAAGTAACTCTCTCCAATTTGGATATCTCCCAATTGAATTTCTAAAAATCATTCCTTTAAAAAGCTACCTTTGTAGTCTTTAAGAATAACCACTTGTTTCTTTAATCAAGAGTATTATTAGGAAGAGACCCTTCCTAAGAGGAAATTAACTATAGAGGCTTTCCTTTATAAGGAACCATGATCCCAGGATAAAATAGACCCTGTTCTACTTTTCCATAAAGTTCAGGCGAAAATAATCTGGTTCACGAAAGACCTATTAGCCTTTGGAGTATTTTATTGAAATGATTGAATCCAGTACAGGAGAGCATGTTTATCTTTCAAGGTAATATGCTGATTCCTTAATGTTGTATTTAGTCATCTAAATAAAATATTCCTAAACTCTATGTGGTGTCATTTATTTTCTCTATTTTAGAGAAAAAACTAACACATGGTTTATTTTAAACTGGGACTATTAAGTTCCTTATGGAGGCAAACCCCCATAGTTAATTACATCCCAAGGAATGGGATCCTTTAGGAATATACTCGATTAAAGTAGATAATTAGGGTCTCCAAATATTTTAATGCTAGACTATCAATATATTGGTTATGTTTGGAAAATAATCAAATGAGATTGTTCATGAAGAAGACTTACCTTAGAAGCCAAAGGAAATAAGTAGGAAATGCTCATGGTACTAGGAAGCCTAGTGAGCATTCTATTATATCATATGGTTGGGCTTTATATGTTTGAAATTGAAGAGATTGATTTTATTAAAGTTAATATTTTATTAGAAAGCTAGGACTTATAATCAAATAACATAAGGTTGTGGGAATGCCTAAGAGATAAGAATTTATGCTAATAGCCCGAAGAAAACAACTACCTCAGATCCTAGATCTAGGGAGCTTTGATATAAGCCAAAGCATGACCTAAGTCTAAGAGAAGATGGGTATATAATTTACCTCTATAAGAGAGGATAAACCACCCAACTGTTGGGCTTACAATTGCCTGGAGTGGTAGCCAGCTAACTCATCCTACACTTTAAAACTATGTAGGCAAGTCATATGATTTTGTAAGATAGTTAGATTGTTATTATTTAGAAAGTGACTAAAGTCCTTAAATCGACTCCCTAAAGAGACTAGAGCATGAGTGGTATGAGTAATGACTTAGTCTAATGCAAATCTTTTTAAGTTTTATTTGTTTTTGAATAGTTCATTTTGACAAAAGCCGTAAGATTTTTGTATGTTGTTGACCTCATTTTTAGAATGAGCTCTCAACCTCTCCATCTTAGACAAAGGACTCCTCTTAGACACTAAGAGTTCCATAGTCTTAAGACACTTCTAGTGATTAGGTGAACACTCAACCGAACCCTAAAGACTTAGCCATGGGAATAAGTCATGCTTTAGGGGTGTTAGGAAAACTTACCTGCCATCTAGCTTGAACTAAATCCTTACGTCCTTCTTTCAAGTCAAACTACAAATCCAAACCAACTTCAAACTCAAATCAATTCCAACTTAATTGATTTTCTCAAATTCAAATCAACTTCAAACTCAAATCAACATCGATTCCAAATCAAATCCCAAATTAATTCCAAGTTAATTGATTTTCTCAAATCCAAATCATTCCAAATTCAAAATATTTTCTGATAACCCATTTATATTCTCATTAGTATTTAAAAATATAAATGAAATATAAATCCAAATAACCAAAACCAAATTCAAAATTCAAACCCAAATCTATCCAAAATCTAACCTATACCCTTTCAAGTCAAATTCTTGAACTTAGCCAAATCAACCTCAAATCAATTCAAACCCTTGAATTTTCTTCATGACTCAATCAATCATTCAATCATGAAACCAAATATAAACACTAACTTCAATCATCAACCAAAACTAAATTCAAAAGTCAAAACCATGTTCATCCTTTGAACTTGAAATTGTCAAATGAATCAAAATCCATTTGACTCCAAATATCTTGCAAATAAATTTATATTTAAATCATAAGTCCATAAGCGAGTTCAATCAAACTTGAATCAAGCCTTGATCAAGTCAATTGACCCACTTAGGCTCACTTGACCCAAAGTGAGCTAAAGCACCTTTTTGAGCCAAATTCTAATCCTACCTAAATTGGATTGAACTAAGCCCATCTAAGCCTCACATTGTGAGCAACAATCATCATAAGATGATCAATCACTCAAATTGGGTCAAACCAAGTCAAACCTAGCCTTTGACTAAGTCAACATTTGACCCAAATGAAACCTAAACTAGCCAAAATTCATCATAGGTCAAATTGATTGAAACCATTGATCAAAACTAATTTATGATCAATGTTTGAACTTGCCAAGTCATCATTTGAGCCTAACCTAGCCCGATTGGCCACTTGACCCAAGTTGACCCAACTTTACCTAAAAAGTCAAAATGGGTCAAATCTTGATCTAAGCTAAATTAATTGCAACCAATGGGTTCAATTCATTCTAAATCAATTGTTGAACTTGACCAAAGCCTCAATTGGCCAACTAGACCCAACCTAGCCCAATTATCCATGAACCCGACTTGACCTAAAAGGTCAAATCAAACCAAAATCAAACCAAACCAAAATTGATTGAAACTAAAGTTACCAAAACTTTTCAAATGACCAACCAAACCTAAACCAACCCATGACCTAACCCAATTAGGTCAAATGGGTCAAATTGGTCAACTTGACCCATTTGACCTAAATGAATTCAAATGAACCAAAATCAAATATAAACCAAATTGAACCAAACCAATGATACCAAAATATTTCAAATGGTCATATGAACTTGACCCAACACTTAGTTTGTCCCAGTTTGATCAATTGGTCAACTTGACCCAAGTTGACCCATTTTAACCTAAATGGGTCAACATGAGCCAGATGATATCAAATTAACTCCAAATTCATTGAAATTTGGCCCAACCAAATTTCAAACTATTCAAAATCTGCCTAAATTGAAATCAAAGCCAAATGACCATTTTACCCCTAGGTCAAGAGGTTAGCTATGGCTAATTCCACTTGGAATTTGGGCATATCCTTTTCATGGCAACTTGGCACCCTTTTAGTGGACCAAATAGACACTAATAAGAGTGGTGCACATGACCCAATGGGTTTGGGTCAGCCATAACCCAACCATGGCCAAACCAACCACCCAAGGGAAAATTCTCCACATGGAATCACTCCCACACTCATTTAACGCATGGGCAGTTCCTCCACTATATCCCTACCTAAAATGAATTAGATGGCACCAGTAACTACCTAACAACCCCATTCCATGTGATCAATTTAATCAAAATGACATGTGAGCTCACGGCTGTTTGATCCTTGTATGGGGAGATATACTCCCCCTAATTCAACTTCATTTGACACCACTTGCACTCGATTGAACCAGAGAGACCTAAGGAAAGCTACCTAAGCTTTCTCAAGCAATCCCCAAGCTCTTCCAAATTCTCCATTCTCTATTTCCTTAAGCCAAAAATAGGGGAGGTAGGAAGAAATTCCACTTTGCTCAATTCACCACCAAACTCCAATTCCTCTTGCAAGCACCATCAGAAGACCCAATCAAGCTCATTCAAATCAAATCCTAAGCAATCAAGCCACGGGAAGGAGGAGCTAGATCATAGCCGCAAGCCATTGAAGGGAGCTTCGGCCAATAGGAAGATCCACTCCACCTCATGCCTTCAAACCTTCAACAGGGCTTTGTCTCCACTAGATGAAGCTACCTCGATGGTTGGGAGCATCGGTGATAGCCTCCGATGAGGTATTCCTCAAAATCAAGCTTAGGCTAGATTTTTTTTTGGTCCTTTGTGAAAGGAACTTTCATCCCAAGTGAATTTGACCGTTGGATGTCTTCCTTATTGCTTCTTGATGGTGTTGGTTGAATTCTCACCCAATCCGAGCTCAAGTGAATGTAGAATAACTAAATGTAGAATAATTCAAAAAATGTGAATTCAACTTCATTTTAAAGATAATTCAAAGGGGAATAATACAAAATTAATTTAAATTAATTTTAAAAAGTGACATTTTCTTAATTTGAGTTTTATTGGGGATGTAATTATGTCTATTAGTCCTTAATTATTCTAAATTCCATAAGATTAATTAGTGGGATGCCCTCTACCTCCCATGATTTTCTTGGAATTTATCATTAGATTAATTTAGGTATTTTTTTTCATCTCTAATCACCCCCTTAATCATTTAAATGATTAATTAACCTATTAAATGATTATAAATTTATTAATTAAATTTTTTAATCATCTCTAATCACCCCCTTTTCCAAATCTTTTCTCCTAAGTCTATTTCATTTGAATGAGAACTTAATTAATTTACAAATTTATTAATGATTTAATCATTTCATTAAATAGCTTAATTAACCAATTTCAAAATAAAAAATTAATCCAGAAACTTAATCACTTAATCAATCCTTTCTTGGGTAGATATTTAGGTGTTCAATAACCTAAGTAAACTTAAGGAAATCAAATCCAACCTACATGTGTGGAAAAAGTTATGAAAGTACTTAATCAAAACCTTTAGCTTAATTAATCAATAATTATGAGTCAATTGCATTAGTCCCTTTCTTTCTTAGGGTGCATTACTGATTTAAATTCATTATGGTTGCATATCATATGTTGGCTCACAATTGTTTGAATAATTATATTAAGGAGGTGTAAGTAAGGGATAATTAATGAACTTAATTTACACCTTAACTTAAACTAAACATAAAATCAATATAATGGTTCTAAAAATTAAATTAAAATAACACATGCATGTGGGAAATGGGTTTGGACTAGCAAATCTTTCCACATTTCCTAAAATTAAATCAAACTCAAAATTAAAACAAAATTTCCTTAAACAACTTTAATTCACTTTAAATGATCTTATTCCATAGGATTGTATTTAAGAATTAATTAAGATGAATGAATTTACATGCTTGAATCGCTTTATTTCTTTTCTAGCATGCTAAATGTTGTTTGTCATATGAAATCATGCATTCATGTCTTTTAAAAAATCAAATTAAAATGAAATGTTTCCTTTATGTCAAATTGCATGTTTTGGCTAAAGTAAGAATATGAATGGCTATTATCACTATTAAATCCAAAATTATTTTCAATAATTAGAAATCAAAGATTAAAAATGAAAGGTATTCTACTCATAACTTTTTATAAACTTGCATGAGAGTATAATATAAGATGTGCATTATGTGACTTTTCCTTCTCTTCTCTTTTAATATAGTTTTGAATAGGATTTGCAAAGTGTATAGTTCATTTGAAAAGAACAAAACACTTGCTTAAAAAAAATTTCTATTCATTGCCATGCTATCATTTAAGAAGGATCTTCACATTTACACATGAAAATTGCATAACCAAATCAAACAAACGAACATAAAGTTTTTGCATGACTCTTTTTCCATTCATTTATTTTTATACATGCACGTGTATTTAAGAAAAGTGGTATATTAACCTATACATCCCGGGGTTGCAAGGCTTTAAGTAGCCTTAAGAAGGTCTTGTTCCTTATACTCCTGGTGTATAAAATAATGGTGTCGTACTCACTTATGTCTTTCATACATGTAAATGTGCATTTGATTAATGGATAGAAGAATCTCTCTTTTCTACTTAACAAATCATGCATCATAAAAACATCCAAATTTCCTTAAGAAACATCTCTTATCATCTATCATTAAGGTGTGCTAACATTTCCACTTGCATGTATAGATATGCTTAGGATTCATCCATATGCATGTTACACATGTTGGAAAGAAATAAAGTGTTATGTGTTTTGTGATTGTAATTCACTTTAATTAATCTTAAAATGCCTTTCTTATTTGAATAGGTTTGACTAAAGATTAATTAAAATACATAATAAAACATTCATACAAAAAATCATTAATGAATCTACCTTAGAAATTACTTAAGGTTGGGAGGAAAGAGAGGTTCTCTTCTCTTTTCCTCTCTTTACAACACTTAATAACTGAGTGTAGGTTCATTCAAACCAAATCAAATTATCAAATAAAATCAACCAAATTAATTAAATCACTTAAATGAAACCACCCTCTAAGTTAAACCCTTTTACACTTAAAAAATTCTAACCTTAAAGCTTAGCTAAGACATGCCACACAAGCCTTAAATGGCACACACATTAGGCTATGTCACAATTTTTAGTCCTATGTTAGGCGGTGCATGGTTTGATGTCTGATTTTATTTTGTGATGTGATGTTTTAGTTTGGATGTTAGGGTGTATGTGCGTAGACTGAATGGTAGGGCGATCTTAATCTAATTATATCTTCTGCAGAGGATTGTGCTTAAGAGGCACTGTAATAAAAATATAAATGCTTTTACTATGCGGGTTGCTCATACCCCTAAGCATAATCCAAAAATAGGCCAGGTGGACTTGGTTACCCATGTGTGGGGTGTTAAGTCCAATTTATTCATATACATGCTTAGGATTGTGTGGTTTGTTTAGCTAATCTCTTTTTTGCAGGTTTTAGTTAGATTTACTTTTTCCCATTTTCATGTAATTTTACAAATTAGGAATTGGAATAAATGTTATGGGGGATTAGGATGAACATTGGTCATAAGACAATGTCTTATGCACCATGTGAAGCCTTTGGAGAAACCATATTCCAACCAACCAAAAAAAGAAAGAAAAAAGAAGAAGAAAGAAAAGAAGAAAAGAAGAAAAATGAAGAAATGAAGAGTGAAGATCCCCACAACATGAATTCCTTCTTGATTATAATTAATTCATTTATAATCAGGTTATATAAGGGTAGAGCTCTGCTACCTAATTTGTTTTCAGGTTTGTACGGTGGAGCCTGATCACAAATACCTCTTATTATTTTGCGCTAGCTTTATAAATTATTTAATGTTTGTTTAGCTTGTGCATTAAGATGATATTTTTTTCCTAGTTTCTTCCTTGCTTTGATGAATGGCCTAGAATCGATTGGGCTCTTAGACAAAAAATTTTTTTCTTTCCAATTAATCAACTCAAAACTAAAAATTAATAACTCATAATCTCATCTAAAGCTTAGGTTATAAAATAAGATAAAATATTTAGTAACCCCTTAGATGGATGTTGTATGTTTTCACATCATGCATAAAAAATATCTTATTTCACTCTTATTGTGGAGGGCTTCCACCTTTGTCAGGGAACTTGGCTTGACATTTTAGAGTCATGGTGGAAATACACCTCCCTTCTTGATGATTTTGGCCCATAATCCAATTTCTCATTCATTAGGCATATGAATCTCATAGCTTGTGTCAAATCAATTGCGCAAAAATAAAAATAAAACATAATAAAAATTTGCATTAGATTTAAGTCATTAATCATGCCCTACATGATCTAGTCTCTTAGGGAGTGTGTTTAAGGACTTAATCTCTTTCTAAATAAATAATAGCCTAACTATCTTGCAAAAGAATATGACTTGCCTACATGTATTTAAAATCATAGGAGGAGTTAGTTGGCGGCCACCCCCAGGCAGTTGTAAGTTCAACAATTGGGTGGTTTATCCTCTCTTGTTAAGGTAAACCAAATACCATTTTGCCTTAGATTTAGGTCATGATTTGGCCCTTGCCAAAGCTCCTTAGATTTAGGTTCAGAGGTTGCTACTTCTCTTTACGGGCTACAAGCATAAATCCTCACCTCTTAGGCATTTCCATGGTTTTGTGTTATGAAATTGTAAGCCCTAGATTTCTAATAAAAATTTAACTCAAATAAATAAATCACTTCAATTTCAAAAATATCAAGCCAACCATAGGATAGTTTGGGATGCTTACTAGGCTTCCTAGTATCATAGGCATTCCCTACTTAGTTTCCTTTGGTTTCGATAATAACTCCTTCTTCTTGATCAAACCTACTTGATCTTCTAAAAATAAACTAATTGATTGATAGTCCTATCTTTAAATTCTTTGGAGACAATGATTATTTACCTTAATCAAGAGTATTCTTAAGGAATCTCATTCCTTAGGATGTAAATAACTATGGGAGCTTTCCTCCATAAGGAACTTAACGAACTCGATTTAAAGTAAACCCGACTTTACTTTTTCATGTAAAGTAAGGAAAGAATCTCTGGTACATAGAAAGACCCATAGTCCTTAGGAGTCCTTATTAAGGTGATTAGGTCCATTGTAGGATGGTGACATCTGTCTCTCGAGATAGTACATCATTCCTCAATATCGTACCCGATCACCCTAATAAAAACATCAACAGATCTACGTGGTGTCCAATGAAAGAAAGTTTTATTTTTATTCTTCATTTATTTTTCTCTCTCAGAAAGATAGATGAATGATAAAAATAAATTTTTACCACATATGCCTAAATGCATGATGAAATGAGTTATGGGAGATATAATTTATGCCTCTCTATTTTCTATGCTTTTGGAATTGCCAAAAATTACCTCATTCCTTGTGATTTTGTCTCCTAGTGGGTGTCCTTGGCTTGGGGTGGTTATGATTCTCCTTAAGTGGCTTGATTTGAGTGGCCAAGGCATGGGAGGTGGCTTCCATGATGGACTAATAGATTTCCTAGCAGGGCAAGGTGGAAGTCCTTCATGCCATGTGTTTCAATTGGAGAGGATGAGGTGAATTCACCTCCCCATGAATCATGGCTATAGCAACCACCTCTTGGGTTAGGTTGGTCAATGTCCTTGGTGCATATGCAGACCAATGGATGAGTGTCACATGGCCAAGGATGAGAAATGACCATTTGGGCAAGTGTCTTTTCCCATGGGATGCCCTTTACCCAGGGGCAAAGTGATCATTTGGCATTAGATTTTATTGGGGCAGATTTGAATGAGTCAAAAGTGAGTTGGATCAAATTTCATATCATTTGGAGTTCATTTGATTTAATTTGGGTCAATTTGACCCATTTAGGCCAAATATATCAAATCAGGTTAAATTGACAAATTGGTCAAATTTAGTCAAGCCAATGGTCGATCAAGTTCAAATGATCATTTGGAGTGTATTGGTGTCATTGGTTTGGTTTAATTTATTTTAGATTTGATCTTGGCTCATTTGAGTTTATTTGGGTCAAATGGGTCAAGTTTACCAATTTAACCTAATTGACCAAATTGGCTTAAATCATGGCTTGGTTTGGGTTTGGTTGATCATTTGGAATAGATTGTAAGCTTTGGTTAAGTTTAATTTGGATTTTTTGGGTTATATATTGATTTAACCCTTTAGGTCAAGTTGGGTTCAATGGGTTTAGGGTTTAGTGAATCAATTTGGCCCAATTAAGGCTTTCATCAAGTTCAATAATCATTTTGGAATGAACTTGAGCTATTAGTTGGAATCAATTTGGTTTAGGTTGTAATTTGGCTAGTTTAGGTTCATATGGGTTACAGGGTTGACTTGGTCAATGGGCTAGGTTGACTTGGTTTGACCTAATTCATGAAAATTGGTTCACTTAGGATGATCAATAATCATGGCATGAAGTTTGGATTGGATCTATTCACTTTGATTTAGATTGAACTGGATTTTGGATCATATAAGTCAAATTGGCCATTTTGGGTCAAGTGAGCCAATTGAGTTTAGTTGGCTTAATTTTTAGTTGAGGTTGATTTAGTTTTGTTTATATATGGATTTGAGATTGATATATAAATCCAATTGCAGTTGATTTAGATTCCAATGGGATTTGGTTCATTGGAACATTTCAAGTCAAACGGGCTAAGTTGGGTTTGACTTGAGTTGATTTTGATTTGTCTTGATGATTGCAGATTTCATTTATATTTATGAAGATGATTGAAGATATGATTGATTCATGAAGGGATCAATCAAGTTCGAAGTGTATTGGATGGAAATTTGGCTAAGTCCATAGGATCCAATCATAAGGCTTAAGAAGGATTTGATTTTGGGCTTCAATCATTTGATTTGGGATTTGAATTTTGGATTTGGTATTTAGAGTTAAGTTCGAATTAAGTTTGAGGTTTTTTTTTAAATTTGGATTTAGATTGAATTTAAGAAGGTGTACATGAATTAGGTTTAGGCTATATGGAAGGTGATCTCCCTAATCCCTAAGGCATGGCCTAATCTTGGGTTGAACCCTTCTAAGTCCCCAGACTTAGGTTAGGTGTTCACCTAATTACTAGATGTGTCTTATGACTAAGGAAATTTTAGTGTCTAAAGATTTCTATGTCTAAGATAAGGAGATTTAGAACTCACTCCAAAAGTGAGGTCAACGAAAGGACCCCCAATAGGTGTGGTGTAACTGACGAGGCACACCGCTCGTATTGGCGTTGATCGAGATGATCAATAATATCCAAAAGATTGCAAGAACTAATAAAAATGATCTAAACCTAAACCCAAAATGTAGATAGAATCATGATCTTAGTGCAAAGCAACTCAACTTATGTCAGGGGCATAAGAGAGAAAGGAAGATATGGTTGGAATTTCATGTCATGGACATGAAGGAAGATCCAAGGGATCACACATGTATTGGACATGACATGTAAGAGGTTTATGCCAAGGGCAGAAAGGAGGAATCCAGGGATTGTAAATGTGAGCCTTCCACTAGGGAAGCAGGTTTAAGTTATCCACTAGGATATGGATTTGAGTTTGTTGTTAATATGATTTGTTTGGGTGTGTATCTGCTAGGTATAAGAATCTATAATTTGCTGGGGATAAGAGTTTAATGAGGTCTGTTATGGCTCCACTGGGGAGATTAATTTGATATGCTCCTCACTGGGGAGAAGTTTGGTTAGTTTGATTTGTTTTAATTTGACTCCACTAGGGAGGTTGGTTTCGAATTTAGTTTGTTATGGACCCTATCGATGTGCGATGGACCCACTAAGAAGGGGCTATGTCGGCCTTAACCTATCTCAGATTAATTCAAAGGGGTATTCTACCATCCATAAGATAGGACTATTCAACCTGAGGGGTTACGTTTCGGTGTGCAACGACTGTACTAAGAAGAAAGTATAGCAGACTTACATCTTCCAAAGCATGGGTCAACCGTTGGGGTGATCTGTTGGATCCGTAACAAATTGAACCCGACCTAGGGGCGACTATTGAGTGAATGCCACCGGGGGACTTATATCAACTCAAAAGTAGCGAAGATTAATTTCATTGATTTATTTTAATTTGATTTGGTTTATTTTCATTTGTTTTATTTCATTTGATGGATTGTGTCAATGTGCGATGGACCGCACTGAGAATGGGCTATGTCGGCCTTGACCTATGTTAGATTTACCGATCCAAAGGGGTAGTCTACCAGCTGAAGGGTAGGACTATCCAACTTAAGGGGTGTCTTTCGGTGTATAATGGTTGTGCTAGAGAAAGCATAGTAGACTTACATCTCAAAAGCAAGGAACAGCCACTATGGTGACCCATTGGATGCACAATAAATTGAACCTTACTTAAGGCTGCCCGTCAGTGTGCAACGGTCATGCTGAAAAGAATGAATAACAGACTTACATCTTCCAGAGCTAGGACAATTGTCGGGGTAACCTGTTGGTGGCAGAACATATTGAAGCCAATCTAAGGGCGACTACTGAGAGAGTGTCGCGAGGGACTTATCTCAACTCAAGAGTAGTCATGCGATTCCTATTAATAGTTTTGCTAAAACTGTCCTAAAGATAGGATGTGTGCTTGGGTAAGGTGTCGTTAGGGGCATTAATTCCTAATTCATAAGTGAATTTATATTTTCTTTGTTTGTTATCGTGGACCATGTGGGGGGTGCAAAGGACCACACTAAGAAGGGGCTATGTCAGCCTTGACCTATCTTAGATTTATTGGACTAATGGAGAATCTGTGCATCTGCAAAACAAAATCTCCAACCACAGGGGTGGCTATTATGAAAGGGGGACTGTCCAATCCAAAAGTAACATGAGTAGTGTCTAAATGGGGTCGTAAAGGATGTGATCCAAATAGAGTGCCCACAGGAGAGGTGCCACTAGGGGCATTATTTTGAACCCTGAAGAGAATAATGTATGTAGGTATACGATGGCCAACTCAAGGAGAAAGCGTAGTGGTCTTACATCTGCCAAGAGTGGTGTATCCACTTGGTGGGTCGCTATCAGCATACTGAGAATTAACTAACCTAAGGTGCCCATCAGTGTACGATAATCTGTCTATGAAGAAGGCATGTAGACTTATATCTCCCTAAAGTGAAATAAATTGCCGGGATAGTCTGTCGTTGGCTCAATAGGTGCTATCTGACCTAGGGCTGCCCGTCGGTGTGCAGTGGCTATACTTAGGAATAAAGCGTAGCAGACTTACATCTTTTAAAATGAGGAACAATCGCTAGAGTGACCTATTGTTGGCATAACAAGTCAAACCTAACCTAAGGATGACTATTAGGTAGGGAGTCACAAAGAAAGATTGGACCCAGACTTGAAGAAGTTAAGAGGAAAGGTGACGCTGGGGGACTTACCCTAATCCACTACTTGACCAAGTCAGTTCACGATGGCTAGTTTAACAAAAAGGCGTAGTTAGACTTACATCCTCTTAAATGAAGCCAACATGACGGTAGCTTACCGACCGCGTAGTAAGGTCTATCATGTTAACAAGATGCTCATCGATATGCAATGGTCTGGCCAGGAAAGAAAACATAGCATACTTACATTCTCTTAAACAAGGGGCCACTAGGGTGATGCACTAGCGGGGTAGTTCATCAGCTTGACCTAGAGCATCTAATGAGTGAGGGCTGCAGGGGGCATTATCTCACATCAAACTAGCCCGAGACAAAAGATATGTGTATGTGTTGTGATGATGTGTAGTTTGTGTTTGTGTTGTGTTGATGAAGGATAGGATGTCGATCAAGTGTTCTACACCTAACCTAAATGCGCATCATGGCAGATTCACAAACAAACAAAGATGTTTCAAATGAAGAGAAGGTTTGACTTGGAAAGAAATTTTATTGATAATGATTATCTTTGGAACACAATTTAATGATAATATTTCTTTAAGTAAAGCCCATTGATTGGAAGCATCGGGCGCTCTTCTCTATGGTTGATCAACTAATATGATCCTAATTTGTAGGCTTTTTTTTATAAGAAAATGGTCTTCCCAAGTGGGTTCAAACTTGTCTCCGATCTTGCGATGAGCAACAATTGGTCTCCTTAGAACTAAAACAAGTTCTCCTACTTGAAAAGCTTTAGGATAGACCAACTTGTTGTGAGCTTGAATCATTTTGGCTTTATACAACTCGAGATTCTAGCATGCCCATATGCATCTCTCCTCCAAACCTTCGAGCTCTTCTAACAACAACTTGGCATTCTGCTCCGTTGTGATCTTACTACCCATAGCTATCCTTAGTGATGGGAGCTAGACTTTTAATTGTAGAATGACTTCGAACCCATACACTAAGGAGAAAGGAGTAGACTGAGTTGGTGTTCTATATGTGGCACGATATGCCCATAAGGCTTCAACTAATTACTCATACCACTGTCATTTATAGTCGTTGAGTGCTTTCTTCAATATTTGGATGAGGGTTTTGTTGAAGGCTTCTGCCAAACCATTTGCCCTCGGGTAGTAGATGGTAGAGTATCTTCAAACTATGCTATGCCTCTGGGCAAAGCTATTGATCTTGGTGCTTTTCAATACAGTACCATTATCAGATATAATTTATCAAGACACCCCAAACTTATATACAATGTAACCACATATGATCAAAGAACCACCGGTACAAGATGCCATCCACAAGTGCATATGAAAGTGCTCTTTGTTTCACTGATGGGCTTGAGACTTCTCTTGAGATAGTTTGCCTCTGTTTAGGTAATGAATGAATGGTTGTTTCCAACCCAACTTCTCATCCTTTTTGGCAACGACAACCTCCACTTCAAGAGAGCACTTATCGATGAGTTCAGTATCAATAAGAGATATGAATTGTTTATTTTGAATCTTTATTATTATGGACTCATCTTCCATACATGCCAATTCGTTAGCGAGTTTAGCTAAGGCATCCACTACTGCATTCTCTCCTTGAGAAATCTTGTAAATGATAACCTCTGGGATTTGAGTCAGTAACTCCGTGGTGTACTTATGATAGTAATGGAGCATAAGCTTGAGGACTTTGAAGGACCCAGTGATCTAATTAATGACTAACTGAGAATTTCCAAAGATGTTGAAACTCCAGACAGGTAATTTGAGCCTCATATTCGGCTTCGTTGTTGGTGAATGGATTGGATAGATTGTGTGAGAATCTCATCACATCGTGGTCTAGAGTTAGGAGAACTATCCTTACCCCCATCTTCCCTGGAAGAGTAGATTGCAGTTCTTCTCTTCTTTGAGAGAAAGCTGCATCATTAAAGTACATCACCCAGCAGTGAATGCTAGTATCCCCTAAGTTCATGATTTATTCATCAGGGAGGTTATCACTAAGCGGAGAACCAGCAGAAAGTGGGTGTGCTGCTAAAAAATCCGCAAATGCTTATCCTTTCATCGCATGAAGGGGTACGAATGCAATGTCAAATTGTGAGAGAATCTTGGACAAACGTGCCAACCATCCGGATAATGTCGGCTATGTCATGAGGTACTGCAGTGGATTAATTCTAGAGATCAAGTTCACCTTATGAGAAAGTATGAAGTGTCGTAGCTTTTGGGATGCAAAGATTAAAGCTAGGAAATGCTTCTCAATAAGTGGATAATTGGCTTTAGTAGGGATTAGATGATGACTGAGATAGTAGATTGCATTCTCCTTCCCTTCATCATTGGTTTGAGCCAACAAAGTGTCAAAGGAGTCATTTAATGCAACAGTGTAGACGATGAGTGGCTTGCCCGAGATAGGGGCTGCTAGAATTGGTAGTGTCATCAGGTATTGCTTAATGTCTTCAAAAGCATGATGACACTTATCATCCCACTTGAACTTGGCATCCTTTTTGATAAGTACTGAGAATGGCTGGCATCTCCCTAATAGGTTGGATATGAAGTGTCTTAGATACGCCAACTACCCTTGGAATGATCTGAGTTATATTAGAGCTTTAAGGGGCGGCATTTCTAGTATCCCATTGATCTTCTCCAGATCGATTTCAATTCCTCAATGTTGGACAACAAACCCAAGGAATTTCTCTAAAGCTACTCCGATGCACACTTCAAGGGATTCATTTTGAGGTTATATTCTCTTAACTATTCAAAAACTACTCTCAAGTCAAAGAGGTGGTATTCCTTTTCTTTGCTTTTGATAATGAAATCAATGACATAACATTCGACTTGGTGATAAATGAGTTCATCAAAGATTCGAGTCATGGCTTGTTGGTATGTGGCATCAGCATTTTTAAAGTAGAAAGGCATGACTTTATAGTAATATATTCTGATATGGGTTCGAAAGGCAATATTTTTTTCATTTTTAGGGGCCATCTTAATTTAGTTGTAGCTAGATGAACCATCCATGAAGGAGAAGACTTCATGAGATGAGGCAATATCCACCATCAGTTCTAGGATTGATAGTGGAAACTCATCTTTTGGACATACCTTATTTAAGTCCCTAAAATAGACGCATATACATTTGGCCATTCTTCTTCTTAATTGGGATGACACTGGACAACCAGGTAGGATAATTTTCTTCCTTTATAAAGCTAGCATCGATCAATTTCTTGACTTCATAAATGACCTGTTGTTCATTGTCTAATTACATGCATCTTGAAGCTTGCTTGATAGGGTTAGCATTAAGTTCTATTACTATTTTATGGACTACTACGTCAAGAGATAAATTGGGCATCTCTTCATAATTCTATGTGAAGCAGTACTTAAAATTAGTCAATAGCCTAACTAAGTCATTGGTTTCAGTTTCATTCAACAAAGAATTGATGTATGTCAGACTTGGATTGTCTTCAGTCCCCAAGTTGATTTCTTTGAGCTCATCAATGGTTGACCTGATCTCTTCTTCAAACTCTGGTGGTGCATCTTTGACTTTAAAATCACTTGGATCATCTGAAGTTTCTCAACACACCTCTTCATTTAAGTTAATGTGATTTGAAAAGAACCTATCAGATTTCAAATGATTAGTGATGACTAAACAATAGTTGTCATCATCAACTGGACCCATTATACCAAACCTAGTCCTAGTCTTGATTGAGAATATGTGCATTTATTGTTCCATCACCTCTTGAAGTAATCTAACCTATGTTTAGACCAAGTATGTGGGATTAATCCTTTCTTTACAAGATTAAGAACACAAGACGAACACTAATCAAAATGCAATTCTATTAAATCTTTATATGAATCATCCTCAAGTTCTACATCAACTTCTCCACTTGAGGATGATGCTCTAAGAAAGAACCTCTTCACTTTTACATTTGAGGAAGATAGTAGGCCTCATCCTCATATATTTTGACCTCATGAACTGTGAATAGCTTGAGATCTCCTTTGACATAATATGAAATCCCACCTCTCATGAACTTGATGCACTAGTGTAGAGAGGATGGAACCAAATTATTTTCATATATCCATGGTCTCTCTAGCAAAGCCTTAAAAGATGTATCCGAGTCTATAATATGAAACTTGGTTGTAGTTTTCCAATCATCTATCTTCAAAAGGTAACACTATGGAACCTAAGGCCCTCTTTTCTTGTTCATTGAATCCTCACAAAATCATCCTTTCTTTTGAAAGTTTGGAGATGTCGATCTTCAAGTAAGCAAGGGTTCTTAGACTCATATATTCACAGATGCACTTGGATTAACCAATACTCTAGATAATGTAAATCTGCACATGTCAATCATGATGTAGAGGATATGATTATGCTCGATTGTCCTTAAGAGAAGATCTTCATCTATGAATGTGACTCCTAGGACTTCCTTAGAGTAATGTGCCTCCTCTCCTATAGTGGTCAACTAAGCCAAACATATTTCAGGATCAAGTAAATCTTTGATCAATGACTTCCTCATCTCTTTGGATAAGATAAAGACATCGTATGCTTAGCTTAGCTGGCAACTACCTAAGGTGAGCAAGGACATTATAAATGACTCTAGGTTATTTGTCCATCAAAGTATCTGTAGGTGGAATCTCTGGTGGAGGGGATGTCTGATCGGTAGAACTAATGACTTGCTTATCCTTATCTTGAGGTACTACCCTACGAGGTAGAACCTTGTCACAACAAAGGTTAACTTCGGTGGCTTCCTGAGATGATATGGTGGAAGGTTCTACCTGTTCGTTAGGTACATCTACAGCTTCTCCTATGGGACTCTTAGAGTCAGATGACTCCAAGTCAATCTCAAAGGGTGAACCCATAAGATTTAGGAATGGATAATCCATTTCTATATCAGATAAAGAATGATCAGAATTATTATAGTTATTATCACTTTCTAGACTTTGAGATTTTTCTATAGGAAAAAAAATAAAGAGCATCAGAAGTAGAGAAGATGTAAGTGGAATTAGGTTTCTTCACTGATTTATTTTTGGGTGGAGGTACATGATGAAAATTAAATCAAATAAACAGTGTAAGGGTTTTGGTGCCCTTATCCATTGACACAACACTCCTATTAGAAGAAGCACTAGATGAAATGGTAGTTGCAACGGTGGATGGAATGCTTGACTCAGATGGTGTTTGAGCTACCAGAGTATCCCGGGAAAGTGAGGGTTGTTGCTGCTGCTGCTAAGCTCCCACCTTCCTCAACTTGCAAACCTTTCTTGATGTTGAAGATTTGAGCTACCATAGGCACCTATAAAGAAATTTTCTTGATCTTATAATTAATTTTCTTAGAGGTTCAGGATAAGGAGATACTCAACTATCTTTGGTCTTAAGAGGATCACATGTATCATCAAGAATTACTCTAACATAACTAGATGATTGTTCCAACAAATATTCTTTAGGGATGATAATGGTGCCTAACTTATAGCTACGCTCAAGATAATCATTAAAGGTGATTTAATCCTCTAAGATATTACCTCACATGCGGTGGTAGGGGCAGAAGTTAGGATCATCATTCTTGCCCACTTCCTTTGGCCTCTTAGGCTCACGTAACTGAAAATCAGGCTTCTTTAAGAGATTATTAAATATTTTTATGACTACCTCCCTCTTAAATGAATATGGCTTGTTGAGTTTATTAATAAGAGTAGGTGGGTAAGAGCTACTTGATGGTGGATATGAGTATCATTGTTGTGTATGTTGTGGAGGAGGCAGTGGCGGCTGCTGTGGTAGCTGTGGTGACCATGATGTCCTTGATGGAGGCAAAGGAGGTGGTTGTGTAGGTTGTTGAGCTAGTGACCTCTCATACTGAACCATGGTAAGTTGCTTTCCCTTGTCAACTGATACAACTACCCCTAAATTCTTTTCAAAGATCTTCTGAGGATTGGAATTGAATGACTGATCTTGAAAAGGTAGATGTTTGCTTCCTCTTGCAAGCTAGCCGCCTTGTTGATTAACTTCTCAAAGATCTTAATTATAAATCCCTTAAGCATGAAAGCGATCAAGCCATGAATATTCTTGAGAAGAATTTTTATGGCATGTTGTTCAGACAGTTGTGGTTCATATTTTATACTCAAGTTATGCTACCTAAGAATATAATCAATAAGAGACTCATTGAGATTTTATTTTGCCATAATGAGGTTGCCTACAGTTGTTGACCTCACTTTTAGAGTGAGGTCTCAACTTCTCCATCTTAGACATAGGACTTCTCTAGACATTAAGAGTTCCTTAGTCTTAAGACACTTCTAGTGATTAGGTGAACACATAACCTAACTTTAGAGACTTAGAAGAGTTAACCATAGGAATTGGTTATGACTTAAGGGTATTAGGAGGACTTGCCTACCGTATAGCTTAAACTCAATCCTTACTTCTCCTTCAAATTAATCCAAATCAAATCTTAAATCAATTCAAACTCAATTGAATTTCACAAATCATAAATCAATTTCAAAATCCAAATCATGAATCAATTCCAAATGATTGAAACCCATGATCAATTCCAGAAATAAAACCTTACCTAAGCCCTTTTGATTTCATCTTATGGACTTAGCTCAAAATAAATCCAAATCACTCCAAACTCAAAAACTATTCTTATTTATATTCACAAATATAAATGAAATTTAAATTCGAATAACCAAAACTGAATTCAAAACTCAAATCCAACTTAAATCCAACTTATACATTTTCAAGTCAAATCCTTAAACTTAGCTAAACCATCCTCAAATCAATTCAAACCCCTTGGATTCTCTCTTCAAACAATCATTTCTTCAATTACATGCCCAAATATGAACATATACTACAATCACCAAACCAAAATCAAACTAACCCAAGTCAAACCCATGTTCACCCTTTTGACTTGAAATTGTCAAATGAACCAAAACCAATTTGACTCCAAATTACTTGCAATTGGATTTATATTTCCATCATAAGTCCATATATGAGTCCAACCAATCTTGAATGAAGCCTTGATCAAGCCAATTGACCCACTTAGGCTCACTTGACCCAAAGTGACCTAAAACATATTTTTGAGCCAAATTCTAATCTAACCCAAATTGGACGGAACTAAGCACATCTAAGCCTAATATTGTTAGCAACAATCATCTTAGGATGATCAATCACTCAAATTCGATCGAACCAAGTCAAACCTAGCCTTTGACCAAGTCAACACTTAGCCCAAATGAAACTCAAACAAGCCAAAATTCACTATATGCTAAATTGATTGAAACCATTAATCTAAACCAATCAATAATCAATAATTGAACTTGACCAAGCCATCAATTGAGCCAAACCAAGCCTAATTAGCCACTTGACCTAAGTTGACCTAAAAAGTCAAAATTGGTCAAATCTTGATCTAAGCCAAATTGATTACAACCAATGGATCAAATTCATTCTAAATTGATTGTTGAACTTGACTAAGGCTTTAATTGGCCAACTAGACCCAACCTAGCCCAAATGGCCATGAACCCAACTTGACCTAAAAGATTAAATCAACTTGAAATCAAACTAAACCAAAATTGATTAAAACTGAAGCTTGCAATACATTTCAAATGATCAAACAAGTCTAAACTAACCCATGACCTAACCCAATTGGGTGAAATGGGTCAAATTGGACAACTTAATCCATTTGACCTAAATGAACCAAAACTAAATCTAAATAAAATTGAACCAAACCAATGAAACCCATAGGCTCCAAATGATCATTTAAACTTGACCTAACCCATGGTTTGACCTAATTTGACCAATTGGTCAACCTAACCCAATTTGACCTAACTTGACCTAAATGCGTGAAATTGAACCAATTCAAATCAAATGAACTCCAAATCACCTGAAATTTAGCCCAACCCATTTTTGAATCATTTCAAATCTGTCCAAATTAAAATCATGGCTAAATGACCACTTTGCCCTTAGTTCAAAGAGTATCCTATAGACAAATGCACTTAAAATCTGACCAATTCTTTCTCAAGGCTGCTTGGCATCCTTCTAGTGATCCACATGGACACCAAGGAAGGTGGTGAACATGACCCAATGACCTTGGGTCGCCCATGACCCAATGACCTTGGGTCGCCCATGACCGAACCTATGGCTAAATAAACCCCTCCGATGGAAATTGAGCACTTGGATCACCCAATGCACTCACCTAGCACATGGGCACTCACTCTCCTCCACTCCTCTGCCTAAAATGACTCACATGGGATGTTAAATAGCCCAAACTGTGAATCAATCTCACCCATTGATCATAAATGACAAAACTGCTCTTCATCGTCCGATCCAAGGAGGGGGGAGATAAACTCCCCCTCATTCTCACTCAAACGAGAAGGATTCATTTCCATAGAGCCAAGGAGAGTGAGTTGAAGCTCCCCAAGCTTTTCCAAGCCCTTCCCAAGCTCCATTGATTTCTCCTTCTCAGTTTTTGCTCAAAGCCAAATCCCAACTCATCCAACTATCCATCAAAACTAAATTAACCTTACAAGCACCATCAGTGGACCTCATCGAGCTCAACCAAGTCATTTCCCAAGTTCCAAGCTACGGGAAGCATCACCTTGATCAAGCCTAACTTACATTGAAGGAGAGCTTAGTCAACCGAGCCATCCACTTCAAATCAAGATCCAAAATCTTCAGGGCTCTACTAGGCGAGCTACCTCTCTTGGAAGCGGTGATAGCCTCCGACGAGGTATTTCTCAAAATCATAGCCATAGAAAAAATTTCTTGGTCTTTTTTGAAGGAAAGTGTCATCCATTGAGACCTTGACCATTAGATACATTGCTTGTGCTTCCCTGAAGGTGTGGGGTGAGCTTGAACTCCATCCTAGCTCGGCTGAGCTCGGATCGAGCGATGATCGACCAACTGCATCTATCTCTCATCGCTCGGGAGGAGATAGATCACACACCATCCATTTTGTGTGATTGGAATGGTTAGTTATGATTAGATCACGATAGATTCTCCGGTGATTTAAACTTAAATCGTGGGATAAATCCGGCCCGTGGATGCGCGTCTCACGGTGACTCAGTGGATGTGATGATAATAACCTATCCCATCATGCCACATAGAAAGCGCTCCGTGTTAGCTGCCATGTGGTCTGATGGGATTAGGGGGTTTAATTAGCTCTAATTAATTCATTTTTAATGCAAAAACTTTCTAAAATCATAACTAATTGTAGGAAAATCTAAAAAATATAAACTCAGGCTCATTTTAAAGATAATTCAAAGGAGAATAAGATAAAATTAAAATCAATTGATTTTGAATTGTAATTTTTACTCAATTTGGGTTTTATTAGAAATATAATTAGGTTAATTACTCTTTAATTACTTTAGTAATTAATTCCAAACTTCTTAAGGTTGATTAGTGGGATGACCGATGCCTCCCATGATTTTCTTGGAATTTATTGTTAGATTAATTAGGGGAATTGCTTATTTCATCCTAAATCCCTCTCTTAACTAAATAAATGATTAATTAACCTATTAAATAGTGATAAAATCATTAATTAAGTTTGCTAATCATCATGAAATGGTGAATGGATTTAGGAAATGAGATTAGGATCTTTTCCAATCTTTTCTCTAAGTTCATTTCATTTGGATAAACACTTAGTTAATTTATAAATTGATTAATGACTTAATCACTTCATTAAATGGCTTAATTAACCAAACTTAAAATAAAATTATTCCATAACTTAATCATCCAATTCTTGGGTAGATTCTTAGGTGTTGAATAACCTAAGAGACTTCAAAAGAAATTATAATCAAACTATATGTGCAAGATGATTATGAAAGTACTTAATTAGACCCTTTAGCTTAATTAATCAATAATTATGAGCCAATTGCATTGGGCCCTTTTAGTTCCTAGGTGAATTGCTAATTAAATTCCATGTGATTGCATATCATATGTTGGCTCATAATTATTTGGTTAATTATGTTAAAGTGGTGTAGGTAAGGAGTAATTAATGGATTTAATTCACACCTTAACCTAAATAAAACATAAAATCAACCTAATTGTTATAAAAATTAAACTAAACTAATTCACATGTGGGGGAAATGGGTTAGGACTAGGAAACCTTTCTCACATTTCCTAAGTCAAATCAAATTCAAAAATAAAAATCTTCTTAAAGAATTTTGATTCATTTTAAATGATCATATTTTATAGGATTGTCTTTAGGAATTAATTAGGGTGAATGAATTCATGTGCTTACATCCCTTTATTTCTTTCTAAGCAAGCTAAATATTGTTTGCCATATGAAATCATACATTCACATCTTTAAAAAAAAATCAGTTAAATAAAATATTTTATTTTTTGTCAAATTGCATGTGTTGGCTAGAGTTAAGAATATGAGTGGCTATTATCACTATTAAACCAAAAAATATTTTCAAAATCTATAAATTAAAGATTATGAATGAAGTGATGCTACTTATAAGTATTTATAAGCTTGCATGTGATTATAACATAGGATGTATTTTTATGTTGCTTTCTTCTATTCTATTAACATAGATTTACATAGGATTTGCAAAGTGTATAGTTCATTTGAAAAGAACATAACACTTGCTTAAATCTCTTCCTATGCATTTCTATGTTATGAATTAAGAAGGATCTTCATATTACACATGTAAACTATACAACCAAATCAAACAAAAATATTTTGCATGATTCTTTATCCATTTGATTCTTTTTGTACATCTACATGTATCTAAGAAAAATGGTATATTAGTCTGGACATCCCAGAGGTACGGTACATGGTTTGATGCCTATTTTTTGTTTTGTGATGTAATATTTTTAAACTGGATGTTAAGGTGTATGTGCGTGGTCTGGATGTTAGGCTACTCTTAGCCTAATCAAGTAGGGGTTGTACTTAAGGGGCGTTATAATAAAAATATAAATACTTTTGATTTGCAGGTTGCTTATACCCTTAAGCATAACCCAAATTATGATAGGTGGACTTGGTTACCCATGTGTGGGGTGCTAAGTCCAAGGTTTGTTTAGCTAATCTCAGTTTTGTAGGTTTAGTTAGATTTATCTTTCCCTTTTTGATGTAAATTTTGCAATTAGTATTAGGAATGAATATTATGGGGTAATTAGGATGAATAGTGATCATAATACCATGTTTTATATACCATGTGAAGCCTTGGAGCAAACTACATCCCAAGTCAAAATGATGAAAAAAAAGAAATGAAGAAAGGAAGAAATGAAGAAATGAAGAATGAAGACCCCCTATAACATGAATTTTTTTAAATTATAATTATTCATTTATAATCCAAGTTGTATAAGGGTGGAGCTCGGCTACCCATTTTCCTTTTCGGGTTTGTGCGGTGGAGCCCGACCACATCAGCCTCTTATTCTTTTGCACTAATTTTATAAATTGATTCATGTTTTATTTATGATTGTGCAAATAGGATGGCATGATTTTTCTTGTTTCTTAATTGCTTGATGGTTGTTGAATGACCTGGATGCAATTAGACTCTTAGGGAAACATAAATTTTCTATCTAATTAATTAACTCAAAATTAAAATTAAATAACTCATAACCTCACCTAAAGCCTAGGATATAAATCAAGATAATAAAATATTTAGTAACCCCTTAGCTAGATGTTGTATGTGTCATATCATGCATAAATTATATTACTTCACTCTTGCTAATTGATGGCTTCCACCTTTGCCAGAGAAAATGGCTTGACCTTTGAGAGCCACGGTGAAAACACACCTCCTTTTTGATTTTGGCCCATAAACAATTTCTCATGCATTAGAAATATGAAATCTCATAGCCCGTGTCAAATAAAAATGTCCAAAAATAAAAAATAAAACTTAATAAAATTTGTATTGAATTTAAGTCATTATTCATGCCCTTCATGATCTAGTCTCTTAGGGAGTGTGTTTAAAAACTTAGTCTCCTTTCTGAATAAACAATAGCCTAGCCATCTTGCAAAGCATAAGACTTGCGTACATGTATTTAAAATTGTAGGAAGCGTAGTTAGAAGTCACTCCTAGGCGGCTGTAAGTTCAAAAGTCGAGTGGTTTACTCTATCTTGTAGAGATAAACCATATACCCATTTTCACCTTAGATTTAGGTCATGCCTTAGCCCTTGCCAAAGCTCCTTAGATTTAGGATCTGAGGATGTTGTTTCCCTTTGCGGACTACAAGTATAAATCCACACCTTTTAGGCATTTTCACGATCTTGTATTGTGGAATTATAAGCCCTAGATTTCTAATAAAAATTCAACTCAAATATATAATCCTCTTCAAATTTCAAAAATATAAAGCCCAACCATAGGATAGTTTCGGATGCCCACTAGGCTTCCTAGTATCATGATCATCCCCTACTCATCTCCTTTTAGTTTCAATAATAACTCCCTCTTTTTGATCAATCCCACTTGATTTTTCAAAATAACCAATTTATTGAAAGTCCTATCTTTGAAATCTTTGGAGACAACGATCATTTATCTTAATCAAGAGTATTCTTAAGATTGTCATTTTTTAGGATGTAATTAACTATGGGGGCTTGCCTCCATAGGGAACTTAATGAACCCAGTTCAAAATAAACCCTTCTTTACTTTTCCATGTAAAGTAGGGGAAAGATCTCTGATACATTCGAAGACCAATTATCCTTAGGAGTACTTATTAGGTGATTAGGTCCATTGTAGGATGGTGCCTTCTATCTCCCGAGATAGTACATCATTCCTCAATGTCACAGTCGATCTCTCTGATGAGTACATTTGCGGATCTACATGGTGTACCAATAAATAATGCATTTTTAAATCCCAGTGTTTAAGAAATAAACACCACAATAAGTCTTAGAAGATTTTCTTGCTGCACATCCTATCCCCATGAACTCTTCTCTTAACGATAATTTGCCGATGAATAAATTATGCTCATTCATGAAAGAGAAAAATCATAAGTTTTGGAAATGTACTTTGATGGAGCCTCATCAATCAAACAAGTCCAACCTCTAAATTTCACAAGAGCAAGAGCAAGAATCGACATCATCTTCATAACATCAGAAGGAGGGATAATGAGACGATCATATGGGTTGACCGAGCCAAGAACTAATAATGAAGCGGAGTATGAAGTATTAGTTGTAGGTCTTGAAGAAGCTATTTTCATAGGCATTCAAAACTTGCATTCTTTTCAGCGATTCTCAGTTTATTATAAATCAAGTACTTGACACTTATAAAATAAACAAGCTTGAGTTAGCTTTAAAAAAAACAAAAAAAACAAAAAAAAATAATAAAAAAAAAAAAAAAGAAGAAGCTTGAGTTAGCTTTCTATCACAAATGAGTTCTCGAGCTTATGAAGCAAATACCAAATATCACATTTACTTGAGTCTCTCAATCCTAGAATAGCAAAGCAGATTGCTTAGAAAAATTAGCTAAGAAAATGGCAAGTATGAATGGTGATTATGTCATGATCGGGATATTTACTCGATGAGTTTTAGAGCCAACAAAGTACCAATCCCTGCAGGTAGATGGGTTATCAAATTCAATGTTGTAGGATGTGACTCAGGTTGCTCCTCATTCTCCCTGAAATCAACAAGAAGTTATAACAAGAACACCTAAGCATGATATTGCCCCAGAAAAATAGTATGAAGCCTTTATAGTAGAAGAGACACACGATTGGAGGAAGCCCTTCATTGACTACTTTAAAGAAGCTAAATTACCAAGTAATAAATTACTAGCAGCTCAAATCGAGAAGAGAATGTTATGCTATGCTTTTGTCAATAACACTTTATATCGTAGACTCTTTGAACAATTGTAGCTATGATGCCTAAATACAGATGAAGGTACCAAAGTGATGGTTGAAGTTTATGAAGGACTTTATGGTGTATATCAGTCAAGTCTCAAGATGGCAGTAAAGATCAAAAAGATGGGCTATTATTGGCCATCTATGGTGAGAGATTGTATCAATCATGCTAAGAGGTGTCATGAATATCAAGTACATGGGAATATAATCCATCAAGCTCCAAATCTACTACACTCAACAATAGCATCCTGGTCATTCGAATGCTGGGGTACAGATGTAATTAGACCAATTGATCAGCTGTCTTCAGCTAGACACCGCTTCATCCTAGTAGTGACTGAATTTTTCTCTAAGTGGGTTGAAGCTACTCCATTTAAAGAAGTTACTACTGATTGAGTGATTAACTTCTTTACGCATAATGTGATATATACATTTGGAATGTTGTATCGAATAATTTTTTATAATAGCACAGCTTTCAAAAATACAAAGATTTATAGATTCATCGATCGACACAAAAATGATTAGCAGTACTCTTCAATATACAATTCAAGAGCAAATGGTTTAGGAGATTCCTTTAATAAGACATTAGTCAAGCTGCTCAAGAAGATCCTTACTAAAAATAAGAGAGAATGGCATACTAAACTAATAAAGGCACTATGGGCATATTGAACTATCTACAAGATGCAGACTAAAGCCACTCCCTATTCATTAGAATTTGGAATCGAGGCAGTCCTTTCGCTAGAAGTTGAGTTGCCATCACTTCAAATAGCGATCTAATACGACCTAATTAAAGATCAAAATGCTCATTTGAGAATGGAGGAACTCGATGCGCTTGATGATGTTAAATTGCAAGGTCATCAAAATCTGGAAGTTTATCGAGCAAAGATGTCCATGGATTTTGACCATACGATGCAGCCTCGAACATTTCAAAAAGGAGAATTATTCTTGGTGTTGAGAAGACCAATTTTTTTTAATAAAAAATTTGGTGGCAAATTTGAGCTTAATTAGGAAGGCCCTTTTGCCATTGAGAAAGTGTATTAAGAAGGGGCATATCAACTCATTGACATAAAAGGTGAAAGTCCAATGCTGCCAATTAATGGTCGATACTTTAAAAAGTATTATACATGACGAATGCATTCTCGAGGTATAATAGAAATCATCTTGTAAGATAGGGGGCATTTTTTAGTATATTTATTTTGGTCGACATCAGACTTCATGCTGAGATCCCTAAATAAATATACCTGCTCAAGAAAAAAATTTATCCATGAAAATTCCCCTGTTACATATGAGGCATTTTTAGATTTCTATACATAGATGAAATCAATGTTACATGTCCAAACCCTCTTAAGAGCATATCAACTCAAATATTGATGTATTTGCATAATTTTATCTTAAAAGTTCTTCTAAATGTGCTTTAGAATTCCCCCTGCAAAACAGGGGATATTTTTATTTTATGTTAAGTTTATTTGAGTTGACATCGTGCTATAAGGTGAGATCCTCAAATATATTCTAATTGAGGATGACATCAAGCTTTATGCCAGAATCCCTAAATTTAAGATCAGATCTTGAAGGAAGGTGGTGGCATGAATATTGGAATTAATTCTTTCCTTTGGGTATGCCCTCAAGCTTACGCTTCCACCATTTAGTTCTCCATTTAGTTTATGTATTTTTCTTGCACGAAGGTTCTGTCTATGACCTTTCTATGCAAACTGCCACTATCCTGGTCCATGGGAGAGGTACTCTTTGAATGATCTAAGGTATGTAAAAGGTCAGGTCGATCGCTCTCCATTGGCAAAGGCTATGAAATTGAGGCTTTGTTCTGCAATGCTAGGACTACCGCTAATAGATCCTCAACCCTCTTCTACATTCTCATGATGTGCTCATCCTTCTGTATGAGCTGTTGAAGGAGATGCTGGGTCTTGTGAGCTATGTCATCCTCCTCGACCACAATACCTTCATGATTGTGCTGCTCTTTAAGGAGGGACCCCTAGTATCAACCATATGGACTCCCACCGAGCACTCTAAATCATCCTCTTTGAGATCAAAGTCTACCTTAGCATCCTCCTCATCGGAGCGATTGCTTCCAAGAATCTCCCTCTTCTCGGCAAAGTACTGTGCGAGAATATCATCTGATGAATGTTCACCTACCTTCCGGCAAATACTTTAGTTGCGGTTATGGTCGAGGTGATGCATCGGACCGCCGGTGGTGTACTCTCCCTAGGAGGGTCAACTGCCATGTGAACTATACTAGTGTCCCCTGCCTCCTCTGTCTACTACTGCTACTGGTGACTATTGTGGCTGCTGTAGTTATGATGGTGGCACGACCACGGTAACTTTGGGTCACCATTCCTTCTTCGTGATAACTAAAGAGAGAACTCAAATGGGAGAGCTCAACCTCACCTCAGCAAATGGAGTAGATGGAGTGAGATCCTTAGGCCGTAGCCAGATCACCAATGGGGACTTCCTCTCCTCAGATGCAGATCTCTGATCCTTGGTAGGAATAGTGGAAGGAGAGACCTGGATAGGTGATGGTGGATGGGGAACGGAGCGGTGTGATGGGGGTAACATCGACTGCCCTTCTGCTGAAGCTCTCCTTTGATGTCTGGTGGTGCCGGTGAGTACTATACTATCTGTGTGATCATCCCTAATGGTCAGCTGATAGGGGAAATCAACAAGGATGAAGGCCGCTGACTACCTGGTATACCTCTCTCTCTCCCTACAGCTCGCCTAGGCTACAACCTTGGCCTTAGTGGCTCTCTCTATGGATCTAATAATGCGGGATCACCTGATTGAATGACAGGACTATGAGCATCCATAGACTCTACTAACCCGGCAAAGAACTATCCTGAGGCCATCATGGGTTTCCTCCTCAGCCTAGCTGGTACCTCATAGTGGTGAGGAGATCAGAATCCTCCCAGCATCCTCCCTCCATCCCCAGAGTGGAATCTACTACCACCCAAGAAAGGGGAGACCTCTCAAGGAGAACCCTCCTCTATGTGATGTGCCTCTCCCACTCTCTCATGGTGGGATCTTCCTATTTTTGTATGGCATTAGTGGGATAGAGCTAGAACATACCTTGAAGGTAGGGGAGACTATCTCATATGCTAAGATAGCCTTCCCCTTTGAGGGGACCAAGGAGGAGGTAACAACTCGCATCGAGTTGTAGTAGGTACAATAGAAGTAGACTAAATTGGCACTACGACAAGGACCTCCAGCTTCCTCTTCAGAGAGGGAAACTTAGGGTTGGACTCAACATCAAAGCAGAGGAGTGGCTTCTGCCCTGCCACCTCCTCCCTGTTGATAGTTATGAGGGCTTCCCCCTCACAGGTAATCCTAACCCCCTTGAAGCCACAACCAAAGTAAATTAGGTGGGTATCCTCGATCATGGTATGATCGGCTTGATCCAAGACCAAGTCTACACCTGAGGGAAAGAGAAAACAAACTTGTTAGAAGCCATAGAAACTGTACTAACTGGAGATTGAACTGAACTGACTGCTCTGATATCTTTGCATGTGAAATTATAACTGAATCATACTTTGACCTTCTTATTTGCCTTCAGTCATTTATTTATGATTTGAATTTGGAATTTAAACCCACACTCAAAAAATTTAAGGATGCAAAGTGGGTTCATTGATTTGGAGAGATTCAAAATTTTGAAGAGAGACTTTGCCATAAGAATTGGTTTGTTGATTTTGGAACCTTCATCCAATAAATTAGGATATATTGAATTAGGTTCCTCCATTTGGAGAGATTTTTGGAGATGATTTTGTTTTGCTAATGCTTTGTTTTGAGATTTTGATTTTGGTGCTTTCACGTACCAAATTTGGATATGCTAAGAGACATCCAAGTGCATGTTTGAAAATATTTTTGAAAATATCCTTGTTGTTTGCAATGATTATTTGTCATGTATTTGATTTATTTTGACTTGACAAAGAGATCTTTACTTAGTAAATTTAGGTATGCTAAGTGAAGCCCAATGTGTTTGATGTATTTTGATTTGATTTTAAAAAATAAGACCCTTACTTAACAAATTTGATATGTTAAGTAGGGCTCAAGGGTGTTTAATATTTTAGACAGTGAGATTCTTACCTAACAAAAGTGGTATGCTAAGTAAGATCCAAAATATTTGATGTTTTGTTTTGATTTGAAAAGTGAAACCCTTACTTAACAAATTTATTATGTAAAGAAGTGTGTTTGTTGCAAATTTGATTTTGATGGTTGTAAATTTGATTTTGATTTTTAAAAGAGGACCCTCATTTAAAAAATTTAGGTATGTTAAAGGAGGTTTGATTGTCTTCTATTTTAAAGAGATTTGAAAAGTTTTATGTTTTTGAAAACTTCATGTGGAGTGAATTTAAAAAATGATTTTGTTTAGGAAAAGTTCTTTTGAAAATATTTTGCAAAATGCTTTACATGTTTTAGTTTGAGTTTTCTTAAATGTGGGATAAACCTTACCTCACCAAGCTAGTGGTAAAGAGTTTCAAAATTTTGTATTTTGTCATCTCCTTTATTTAGTTAGTTTATTTTTAACTATTGGGAGACCCAATAGGGATTTTAAGACCTACACAGAGTGAGGTCCTAAAACTTAAAGGATGTTGGCTAGCTTTGCTTAAGGATGAAATAAGCTAAGAAGAATTAGTGGCTTATATAAAATATAAGTCCACTATCGATTCTTGGAGATAATAATTGTCTACTAAAGATGGAGAGAGGAACTAACCCCAGCAAAGTCATCAGAAAAATCTGTGGTGTTTATTTTTGGATGTGAGACACCACATAGATCTTAAAGGGAACTTATTGAAGTGATCGGGTATGATATTAAGGAATGATTCAGTATCTTGAAAGATAGAAATTATCACCCTATAATGAACCTAATCACCTAATAAGGACTCCTAAAGCATGATGGGTCTTCGAATGTTTCAGAAAATTTTCCCCTACTTTACATGGAAAAGTAAATCAAGATTTATTTTAAATTGGGTCCGTTAAGTTCCATAGAAAAGTGACCCCCTATAGTTAATTACATCCTAAGGAATAGGATACCTTAAGAATACTCTCAATTAAAGTAGACAATTAGGTTCTCCAAAAATTTCAAGGCTAGACTATCAATAAATTGGTTTTGTTTAGAAAATCAAATAGGATTGTTCAAGAAGAAGACTTACTTTAGAAGCCAAAGGGAATAAGTAAGAAATGCTCATGATACTAGGACGTCTAGTGAGCATTCTAATCTATCTTGTGGTTGCACTTTAGTGTTTGAAATTGAAGAGATTGATTTTATTAAAGTTGAAATTTTATTAGAAAGCTAGGACTTATAATCCCACAACACAAGGTTGTGTAAATTCCTAAGAGGTGGGGATTTATACTTGCAGCTCAAAGAAAATAGCTACCTCAAAATCTAGATCTAGGGAGCTTTGGCATAAGCTAAAGCATGACTTAAGTCTAAGCGAAGATAGGTATATAGTTTACCTCCATAACAGAGGATAAATCAACCCACTGCTGAGCTTACATTCGCCTAGAGTGGCAGCTAGCTAACTCATCCTACACTTTAAAACCATGTAGGCAAGTCATATTATTTTGCAAGATAGTTAGGATGTTATTATTTATAAAAGACCAGAGTCCTTAAACCCACTCCCTAAAGAGACTAGAGCATGAGTGGTATGAGTAATGACTTAGTCTAATATAAATATTTTTAGATTTTATTTATTTTTAGAAACTTTATTTTGACAAAGGTCGTAGCATTTTAGTATGCCTAAATGCATGTTGAAATGAGTTATGGGAGGAAGCATTTTTACCTCTCTATTTTTTGTGCTTTTTGAATGGCCAAAAATCACCTAATTCTTTGCGATTTTGGCTCCTAATGGGTTTCTTTAGCTTGGGGTGGTTGGGATTCTCCTTAGGTGGCTTAATTTGAGTGGCCAAGGCATGGGAAGTGGCTGCCATGAAGGACTAATGGATATATTATAGGTTTTTGTTAAGTTCAATTTAGATTTGATTGGGTTTTAAGTTGATTTGACCCTTTAGGTCAAGTTGGGTTCAATGGGTTTTGGGTCTAGTGAGTCAATTAGGTCCAATTGAGGCTTTGGTCAAGTTCAACAATCAGTTTGAAATGAACTTGAGTCATTGGTTGCAATAAATTTATTTTATGTTACAATTTGGCTAGTTTGAGTACATATGGGTTAAAGGGTTGACATGGTCAACAAGCTATGTTGACTTGGTTTGACCAAATTCATGATAATTGATTAACCTAGAATGATCAATAATCATGACATGAAGTCTGGATTGGCTCAATTCACTTTGATTTAGATTGAATTAGATTTTGGTTCATGTAGGTGAAATTGGCCACTTTGAGTTAAGTGAGCCAATTAAGTTTACTTTGCTTGGTTTTGAGTTGAGTTTGATTTAGTTTTGTTTATATATGGATTTGAGATTGATATATAAATCCAATTGCAATTGATTTGGATTCCAATGGGTTTTGGTTCATTAGAACATTTCAATTCAAATAGGCTAAGTTGGGTTTGATTCAAGTTGATTTTGATTTGGCTTGATGATTGTAGAATTCATTTATATTCATGAAGATGATTGAAGATATGATTGATTCATGAATAAATCAATGAAATTTGAAGTAGATTGGATGAAAATTTGGCTAAGTCCATGAGATCCAATCATAAGGCTTAAGGAGGATTTGATCAAGGGCTTCAATCATTAGATTTCAGATTTAGATTATGGATTTGGTATTTGGATTTGAGTTCGAATTGACTTTGAGGTTATGTTTGAAATTTGGATTTGGATTGAATTTAAGAAGGTGTACATGGATTATGTTTAGGTTATCAGGTAGGTGATCTCCCTAATCCCTAAGGCATGGCCTAATCTTGTGGTTGAACCCTTCTAAGTCTCTAGGCTTAGGTTAAGTGTTCACCTAATTACTATATGTCTCTTGACTAAGAAAATTTTAGTGTCTAAAGATTCCTATGTCTAAGACATGGAGATTGAGAACTCACTCCGAAAGTGAGGTGACCTCCCTAATCCCTAATGCAACTTAACTTATGCCAAGGGCATAATAGAGGAAGGAGGGGATTAGAATTTATAATCCGTCAGGGATGGGTCATGAACCTTCCACTAAAGAAGCAGGATGTGAGTTTGATTTCGTGAAGGTATGCACTAGGGGATAGGAATTTGGTCATATTTGTTTGGAGATGTATCCACTGGGGATAAGAGTTTGATTTCATGTGCTTGATTGTTATGATTTGGGGCTCCACTGGGGAGGATGGTAACCTTCCACCAGGGAAGTAGGTTCAGGCTATCCGCTAGGGAAAAGAGTATATGGGTTTGATTTCCTGGACGTATCCAGGGGATAGGATAGGATTGGTTAAATTGGTTAACATCCATTGGGTATGAGAATTTGACTTGATGATTTGGGCCTCCACTAGGGAGAGGATGTGATTTGGCTTGAGGTTAAGGTCATATCTTCTGTGGATATGAGCTTGGATCTGCTGGGATATGGGTGGATTTAATTCATGGACCCTATCGGTGTGCGATAGATCCACTGAGAAGGGGCTATATTAGCCTTTGCCTATCCAGGTTTACAAATCCAAAGGGACGGCCTAGCAGTTGCGGGGTAAAATAATCCAACCTAAAGGTTTCCTTTCGGTATGAAACTGTTGAGCTAGGAGGAAAGTGTAGTAGACTTACATCCTCCAAAGCAGGAAACATTCGCTGGGGTGATCAGTTGATAGCACAATAAATCGAACCTGACCTAAGGTGACTACTGAATGAATGGCGCTTGGGACTTATATCAACTCAAGAGTAGTCAGGAGATTCCTATAGGGAGTTTTGATGACACTGCCCTAAAAAAAGGATGCCTACTTGGGAAAAGGTACCACTAAGTGTGTCCTCCAAATCCACAAGCAAATATATATTTCTTGTTTATATGTTTGTGTGGACCCTGTTGGTGTGCGAGGGACCACACTGACAGGGGGCTATATCAGCCTTGTCCTATCTTAGACTTACTAGACCAAGGGAGAATCTGCATATCTACAAGATGAATTCTCTAACCACAGGGGTGGCTACTAGGAAAGGGGGATTGTCCAATCCAAGAGTAACCCAGGTAGTGTCTAAATGGGGTCGCTAAGGATGTGATCCAAATAGAGTATTGTTGACCTCATTTTTGGAGTGAGTTCTCAATCTCCTCATCATAGATCTAAGACTCTTATAAACACTAAGAACTCCTTAGTCCTAAGACACTTCTAGTGGTTAGGTGCACACTTAACCTAAGCCTAGAGACTTAGAAGGGTTAGTCAAAGAAGCAGGTTATGCATTAGGGATCTAAGGAGACTTATCTACCCTATGGCCTAGACCCAATCCATGCTTCCCTCCTCAAATCAAACCCCAACTTCAAGTATAATTTCAAGTCCAAACTCAATTCCAAATGATCAAAATCCAAAACCAAATCTAAGCTCCAAATCCTTCATAAACCTTATGATTGAACTCTATGGACTTAACCCTAGCTAAATCTGATTCAATCCATATTCAATTGATTTTTTTCAAAGATCAATTCAATTCCTCAATAATTTATCAAATTCAAGTCCAAACGCAATTCAAATGATTTAAATTCAAAACCAAATCCAAGCTTGAAATACTTCATAAGCCTTATGATTGAACTTCATGGCCTTAACCCTAGCCAAATCTGACTCAATCAAAATTCAATTGATTTTCTCAAAGATCAATTCAATTCCTTAATCATTTATCAAATTCAAGTCCAAACTCAATTCCAAATGATTAAAATCCAAAACCAAATCCAAGCTCAAAATCCTTCATAAGTCTTATGATTGAACTCCATGGCCTTAACCATAGCCAAAGCCGATTCAATCCAAATTCAATTGATTTTCCCAAAGATCAATTCAATTCCTCAATCATTTATCAAACTCAAGTCCAAACTCAATTCCAAATGATTGAAATCCAAACTCAAATTCAAGCTCCAAAAATTCTTCTTAAGCCATATGATATATACTTTCATAAGCTTAGCCAAAATCCCCTTTAAACTAAACCAAAATCAGTTGATTTCTTTATAAATCATTTATTCTATCATTTATATTCATAAATATAAATGAAATCCAAACTCAAATGACCAAAACTAAATCAAACTAAATCAAACCAAACCAAGATCTTTCTTAAGCCATCTGGACCCACCTCGATAAGCTTAATCAAATCTCAACCCAAAATCAATTGATTTCTTTTTAAATCAATTTTTCTTCACTTATATTCACAAATATAAATGAACACACTTTCCAATGATCAAAACTAAATCAAACTAAATCAATTTCCTTCCGAGCCCTTTTGACCTACCTCCATAAGCTTAGTCAAATTTGCATCCAAATCACTATAAACTCAAGTGATTTTCTCATAAGTCATTTATGTCTTCATTTATATTCTCAAATATAAATGAAAAATAAATTCAAATAGCCAAAGCCAAATCCAAAATCAAATTAAAACTCAATTCAAGCCCTTTAAGCCAATTTTTTTGAACTTGACCAAAACCTATCTAAGTCAAGCTAAAACTAATGGATTTTCATTGAATAAATCATTCCTTCAGTCATCTATCCAAATATAAATGAAGTCTACAATCATCTATCCAAATTGAAATCAACCCAAGTCAAGCCCAACTTAGCCCTTTTAGCTTGAAATTTCCAAGTGAACCAAAACATGTCATAGCCTAAATTGATTGCAATTGGATTTATATTTCAATTCTAAGCTCATATATAAATTTTATTAAACCTTCATCAAACCAAAACCAAGCCAATTGGCCCACTTAGGTTCACTTAACCCAAAGTGGCCTAAAGAATTTAAATGGACCAAGTTCTAATCCAACCCAAATTGGACTAAACCAAACCTATCCAAACCTCATACTATGATCATTGATCACCATAGGATGATCAATTACCTTGAATTGGGTCAAACCAAGTCAACCCTTAGCCCAAATGAAACCTAAACTAGCCAAAACTCACCATACACCAAATTGAGTGGAACCATTGATCTATGCTAACTCATAATCAATGATTGAACATGACTTGACAATTAATTGAGATAATATAAACTCAATTGGCCATTTGACTCAAGTTGACCCAAATTAGCCTAAAATGCCAAAATGGGTCAAATCATGATCTAACCCAAATTGATTACAACCAATGGCTCAAGTTCATTTCAAATTCATTTTTGAACTTGACCAAAGCTCCAATTTGATCAATTGGACTCGACCTAGCCCAATTGACCAAACCTACCCCAAATTGACCTAAAAGGTCAAATTGGCCAAAATCCAAATTAAAGCTAAATTAATTTAAAGCAAAGCCTACAATCATTTTTAATTAACCAATTGAACTTGAGCCAACACCCAACCTAAGGCAATTTGTCCAATTTGGTCAAATTGGTCAACATAGCCCATTTGACCTATATGAATTCAAATGAGCCAAAATCAAACATAGGCCAAATTGATTGAAACCACTTGGACCAAAACTCTTCAAATCATCATTTGAACCTTACCTAAGGTTTGATTTGACCTAATTTGACCAATTGGTCAACCTAACCCAACATGTCCCAAATTGAACCCATATGACCAAATTGAGCCAAAACCCATGAAACCAACACATGACCCATTTGAGGCTGATCAAACTTGACCCAAACCCATCTTGAGTCACCTTAAAGTCAGCCCAAAAGATAATTGAGTCCACTCCAACCCATTGCCCATTGGTCAAGCCCTCTTTATATAAGATTCCACACATCCACTCTTCCATCACTTGGCAGCCCTCACTCATCCCACTTTGGGGTCTAACTTAACCCCCCAGCCCACCCTAAGTGGGCTAGGACTTACATTAGACTAAAGAGAGGTGAGTTAACTCACCTCCCTTGCTAACCGACCACCCAATCGATCCAAGGAAGGAAATTAGACCATATCAAGCCTTAAGCCACCACCACTCCTTCCTCCAACCAAAACGAGCCACATGGACATAATGGCGACCACTTCAGTGCCCTGGCGGCGGCTGACCGATTGAAAAATGTGAGACATTCTCTTCCATCCATTACAACAAATTCAAACTAAATTTTACTTGCATTCGACTCCTCTGAGCTCCCAAGAGAGAAATGAAACTCCTAGCACTTCTAAGAGTTTCCCCAAGGCTTCCCCACTTCCAATTTCTCCTTCCCGAGCTAGGCCAAAATAGAACACCCCCTCTTCGATCCAAACTTCTTCCTCTCTCAACCTAACTTCAATTACTCATCCACACACTTTCCCCACACCTCGATGAGGCTACCCAAAGCTTCCCTCGAGTTCTAAACCCACTGGAGCAAGACCTTCGATCACCATCGAGCTCTAAATTGATGGAAGTTGGTGCACCGAGTTAATAAGAGGAAATTGGCTTGTGTGCTACTCAATAGAGCCTCATCTCTAATAGACGAAGCTACCACCATTGATCCCAACACCAATCTTGAGCTTCGGCGAGATAATTTCTCAAAACCATAGAAATAGGGAATTTTTTGTGGTCTTTGTGAAGAGAATTTGCATGAGAATCAATCATGAATGTTGGATGTCTATGGATCCCTTCTCTAATTGTGTGAGATCATTTTGAAGTTCATCCAAGCTTGGATCGAGTGATCCATGGCAGATGGACTCCATCGTTCATCGTTCACAGGAAGAAGGATCACGGGTCATCTGTTCCACATGATTGGAACGAACGGCTCTGATCAAATCATGTTGGATCTGCCTGATTTTTCCTTTAGCATCATGGGTTTGATCGTGATCGTCTAATATTTGATCGGACGGCCCATGAGAAATTGCGTCTTGTCGCCAGCTGAGTCGGCCACTGATGTGACTACTTAAATAGCCAATTCTTTGGTGCCACATGGAAAGCGCATCACGTCAGCGTGCTACGTGACGCCGATGGGATTAAGGCCTAATTAGGTTAATTCAATCAGTTTTTAAGGCTGAAACTTCCATAATTCATAACTAATTATCAAAAAAATCCAAAAAGATAAAAATAAGGACTCATTTTAAAGGTATTTAAGGGGAATCCATTAAAATTATCCTTAATTAATTTTGAACATTAATTTTAGCTTAATTGTAATTTAATTGAAAACTTAACTAACCTAATTACTCCCTAATTAATCATCAAAAATGGTTTCAAATTTTTTTGAGGTTGAATAGGGGGATGACCTTTGCCTCCCACATTTTTCTTGAAATTTATTGGATGATTAATTATGAAAGTTGATGGATTAAGCCCTAATTACCTTCCTAACTTAATTAAAGATTAATTAATCATGTGAACAGTAAATTAACTAATTAATTAGACTCATTTGGCACTGATTAATAGTAGGGAGGTTTAGAGATGGGGTATTTTTCCTAATCTTTTCCCTATGTTTCCTTTACTTTTCAAGAGAAATTAATTAGGAATTAATTAACTAATTAATTACTTAATTAGTCTAATTAAATTTTAAAATGGATATGTTTTCCCTTAATCAATTCATGGGTAGATCTATATGCATTTAATAGCCTAAAGAGATTTAATGAAATTATGATTTACACATATGCATGGGAAAATCATAAAAGTAATTAAATCAGTCCCATAAGCCTAATTAATCATTAATTGTGAGCCAATTGCATTAAGCCCTTTTCATTTCATAGGACCATTGCTAATTTACTTTCCAATTGATTTGAGTAATACATTAGCTCATAATCATTTGATTAATTACTTTAAGGTAACATAGGTAAGGGTTAACTAATTAATTTAGTTCATACATTAACCTAATTAATCATTAAAATTGACTTAATTACCTTTCATTTAATCAAATTAACTCACACATATGTGATGGGATTAGGATTAGCAAACCTTCCTCTCACTTTCCTTAAATCAAATTAAATATGAAAGTAAAAGTGACATTAAAAAGATTTGGTTTGCTTTAAATACTTCTATTTGATATGATTGTCCTTAGGAATTAGTTTGGTTGAATGAAATCACATGCTTATATTTATTTATTTCTCTCCAATCATATTAAATATTGTATGTTATTTAATTCATGCATTCATCTTTTGAAAAATTAATTAAATCAAATTGTTTCCTTCATGTCAAATTTTCATGTGTTGATTTAATTTGATATATGTGTGGCTATTATCACTATTAAATCAAAAATTATTTTAAAAGTTTATAAGTCAACTATAATATTTGGAGTGATAATAGTTCTAGATATCTATAAGCTTGCATGTGTTTATGACTTAGAACATGTGATATGGAGTTCTCTTTCTTTAATATATATGGATTTACATAAAGTTTGAATGTTAACAAGTGAATAGCCCATTTGAAAAGGACACAACATTTATTTGAATTCATTCCCATGTATTTCTATATTAAGATTTAGATAGAACTTTAGCTCACATGTATAAATAATTCAATTGAAAGAAATTCAACTTTTGCATGATTTTTCATTATTGTAGTCATTTGTACATTCATGTGTATTCAAGAATTGTTGGTATATCTAGTCTGGATATTTTAGAGATGTAAGGCTTCAAGTAGCCCCAAGGAGGTCTTTACCTCACTCCCATGGTTAAGAATGGAGAAGTACTTGCTTAAAACTTTTATACACTTGTATGTGCATCTGACTAATGAATAAAAATCTCCTTTTCAACTTCACTCCATATACATAAATAATTCAATTGAAAGAAATACAACTATTGCATGATTTTCCATTCTTGTAGTCATTTGTACATTCATGCGTATTCAAGAATAGTGGGTACATATAGTCTAGACATTCCGGGGATGCAAGGCTTTGAGTTGCCTCAAGGAGATCTTTACCTCACTCCTCTGGTTTGATAATAGCGAAGTACTTGCTTAAAACTTTTATACACATGTATGTGCATTTAGCTAATGAGTGAAAATCCTATTTTCTACAAAATATACTTATGCATATTTCATTTGAAGTGTTTTAAAAGAAGAATATTGTATGTGTAGGTATACTTAGGATTTAATCATGTACATGCTATATGTGATGCAAAGGAATGGTTGAACATGTGTCATGTGATAGTAGTCAAATTAATCTTGAGATGTCTTTCATATTGAATATAATTATTTAAAGTGAACCTAAACTTAGGATTAATTTAAAATATGTAATAAGCCATTCACTAAAGAAAATTGATTAATTAATATGCTTTAGATGTGACTTAAGGTAGGGATGAAAGAGAGTAATTTTCTCTTTTCCTCTCTTTAAAACATTTAGTTGCTAGGTGTAAGTCAAATGAAACAAAAGAAAATACTAAGTAAAATTTTAAATTCAATTAAACCACTTAAAGTAAAACTAACCACTTATAATTAAATCCTTTCATACTTAGAAAATCATAATAAAGCTTAGTTAAGGCATACCAAACAAGCCTTAATACACACACTTTAGAATTAAGTCAACATTTCTAGCTTTCTGTTAGGGCCGTGCATGGTGTGAATTATGTTTTATTTTATGATGAATTATTTTAGACTGGATGTTAGGGTGTATGTTTTATAGACTGGATGTTAGGCCATGATTAGCCTAATCATATTTTCTGCAGGGGATTGTGCTTAAGGGGTGCTTAAAAATAAATATGAATGCTGTCTTTTGTAGATTGCTAAACCCCTAAGCATAATCCAAGTTAGAATAGGTAAGCTTGGTTACCAATGTGCAGGGTGCTAAGTCCAAATTATGTAAATAACTGCTTAGGTTGTATTGTGTGTTTAGTTAATACTTATTTCACAGGTGTAGTTAGATTTACTTTCCCTATTTTTAATGTAATTTTATATTAGAAATTAGGATTAGTGTTACGGGGGATAAGGATGAACATTGGCTAGAAGGCTTAGCCCAAGGGTGCCATGGGATGCCTTGAAGCCTACCAAATCAAAGGAGAAAAGATGGAAAAAATGAAGGAGACTTGCAGATTGAAGATTTGAAGACCCCCATAACATTCATTCATTATAATTATAATTATTATTTTGTAATTTTTAATTGTATAAGGGTAGAGCTTAGCTACCCATCTTTTCTTTTTAGGTTGTACGACGGCACCTGACCGCACCGATCTTTTATTCTTTTGCGCTAGTTTTATAAAATTGATTGATGTTATGTTTAAAATTATGCATTAAAAATGACATGCTTTTCTTAGTTTCTTATATGTTTGATGCTTTAATATGTGGCCTAGATGCGATTATGCACTTAGAAAAAAATAAATTTTCTACCCAACTATAACTCATAACTAAAATTTCCTACAACTCATAACCTCACCATAAAGCTTAGGCATTAAACAAGATAATTAAAAAAATTAGGAACCCTTAGCTAAATGGTTGAATGTCTCATAACATGCATGCATATTCTTTCTCTCATGAACACGAAGGATCTCCATCCTTGCACGATAGGGGAATGCCTGACCGGTGAGGGCATCCCTTGTGGTAGAGAATGCCTTCTTCTAGCTGATTTGGCTCATAACCTATTTTGATCATGCATATAGGCATCAAAATCCTATGGCCTTTGTCAAAATAAAGTGTCCAAGATCAAATAAAAATTGAAAATATTTGCATTTGTAAATTAACTCATTACTTATACCACTCATGCTTTAGTCTCTTAGGGAGTGGGTTTAAGGACTTTAGTATCTTTCTAAATAATAACAACCCAACTATCTTGCAAAATCATATGACCACAAAGTTTTAAAGCAAAGGAGGAGTTAGCTGCGTGCCAGTCCAAGTGACTATATGTCCAACGGTCGGGGGGTTTACTCTCTCTTATGGAGGTAAACCATATACCTATTTTCACTTAGATTTTGGTCGTGCTTTGGCTTATGCAAAAGCTCACTAGATTTAGGATTTGAGATAGCTATTTCCTTTGAGCTACAAGCATAAATCCTCACCTCTTATGCATTTTCACAACCTTGTGTTGGTGGATTATAAGCCATAGCAATATAACAAATTTCAACTCAAACAAATAATTCTCTTTAATTTCAAACATATAAAGCCCAACCATAGGATAATATTGGTGTTTTCTCTATAATAGAGAAAAGAAATGACACCACATAGAATTTAGGATTATTTTATTTAGATGATCAAATACAGCATTAAGGAATAAACATATTATCTCGAAAGATAATTGTGCTCTCCTATAATGGATTTGATCATTTTAATAAAAGACTCCTAAGGCTAATGGGTCTTTCATGTACCAAAGTATTTTCCCCTGAACTACATGAAAAGTAGAACATGGTTTATTTTATCCTAGAATCATGGTTCCCTATAAAGACAAGCCTCTATAGTTAATTACATCTTAGGAGGGGTCTCTTCCTAAAAATACTCTCGATTAAAGAAATAAGTGGTTATTCATAAAGACTACTAAGGTAGCTTTTTAAAGGAATGATTTTTGGAAATTCAATTAGGAGAGGTCCAAATTGGAGAGAGTTATTTTTAAGAGTTAAATGGGAAAAAGTAAAAAATGTCTAATGATACTAGGATACCCAGTAGACATTTCAACTATCCAATAATTGAGCTTCAAATTTGGGATTTAATTTTAGATTTCAAGTTATCATTTTTTTAGAAATCTAAGACTTAGATTCTAGCAGCGCAAGATTATAGAAATCCCTAGGGTTGAAGACTTATTCCTAAAAGGATGCTTCATAACCTAGTCTACAGTTGCTTCTAACACATGTCAGATGCTCAACCTTATTCTATCCTTGGGAATCATTGGCCATTCTCCTCACTTGAGGGAACTAATCTATTCCTGACTCTTATGGACTTACAGCCTACCTGGAGAAGACTGTCAGCTAACACCACCTAAGCATATTTTAAAACCATGAGGCTAAGTCATATGAATGCAAGATGGCCGGGTTATTGCAGTTTTAGGAAAGAAATCTATGAACCTAGACTTACTCCCTAATCCGTAAGATCATGTAGGGTATGAAGATGCACTTAACTAATGCATATTTTTTAGATTTTATGAATTTTGACTCAAGATGGGGCCCCTTTATATTTTTGAATACCCTAAGATCATGTAGGGTATGAAGATGCACCTTTTGATTTCATATTTTTCTGATTAGCTAATAAGATGGGGCCATTAAGGGCATAATCCATCCAAAATAGTTGATGAGGAGAGGGTTCCTTAAAGACATGATCCAAATTAAAACTCTAATTACTCCCTAATTACAAATCTAATCAAGATGGAACTCTGAACATTTGAAATTGGCATGTAACTCCATTCGCTAGAAAATTTTCAATCCTAATTGATATCTAGATTAGGAGTTATTAAATTTCTAAATCCTTAGGTCAATGTTAATCAGATATTTGGTTAAGGTAATTAATTAATCTATCAAATTAAATGATAATTCAAATCAATTTCAACCAAACATCAGAAAACTATTAAGGAACTTCTCTAAATTTCCTAAGTCAATTAAAGTGATCAAATTCAATCTTAGGTTAATTAAGTAAAACCTTAGGTTAACAAAATTATTAATTAACTTAAACCTTAGCCTTTCAATCAATAAAATTTAATGAAACCACTCATCTCTAATGAATTTAAAGAATGAATCTAAAACTTAGGTTAATTAAAATAAATCAAATAATTAACTCAAGTGCTTTAGGTTAAACATAATCCATGATCAAACCTAAGGTACTAATTCATATTAATTAACTTAAACATTAAGCTTACAAATCCATAATTTAATAAATTAAGTTAAATTGAATAAAATCAAACTCTTTAAATTAACATAAGCCAAATCAAATGAAACTCACATAGCTTAAATTAAAATGAAACAATCAAACAAATTAAATTAGACATAGTAATTCAAACAAATAGAATAATTCAAATCAAATCTAAAAATAAAAGAAACATAAGTCAAATCTAAACATAAATAACATCAAAAGGATTAATTAAGATACTCAAGAATCTTAGTTAGACTTTTAGAAACTTCATTAGTATTTAAGATGTGGAATAAAGTGAGTTTCACCTAAAAATGAAATTCATTCTATTTCTCATTCTTGAAAACTTAAATATTACTTTAACCAAATAAAATGAACATAAAATTGAGAATTAAACCACTAAACCATTTGAATTGAAACGAACTAAGTCAAACTTTAAACTTAAACTTGAACTTAAAGGAGCCTAGCAAAGCCTTACCACACAAACCCCACTTCTACACACACACTAGATTACTTAGGTCACTAACTCTAGATCTAGGTTAGATTATTTTATGATTTTCTTTTAATCTCCTATGATATGTTATGCTGACCTTCACAAGTCTATGTGGTGATTGCTTTAGACTGGATGCCTAGGCTTGTTTGTTCATTAGATTGGATGTTAGGGCATTCTTTTTAGATTTAACACTATTTTTTGCAGGAGACTGTGTTAAAAGGATCGCTGTAATAAATAAATCATAAAATTATTGTTTTCTTGTAGGTGCTGAAAATCTGTTAACATAATCCATAGGATAGGTGGGCTTGGCTAGCAACTAATGCTAAGCTTTGTATGTTATAAGCTGCTTTGTCTGTATTGTATTTCTAACATCTTCATACCTAGACTTCATACCCCAGTCGGCATTCTTTATAATCACCTGTGTACATGATTGGATCAAGTCATTGTGACCCACACAGGTGATTTAGATTGGATCAAGTCTTTATGACCCCTTTCTAATAGCCAAAAAGATGTAAGTCCCTTAGTCGGCATTCTTTCTAAACAACTTGGAGAAAGTCCACCAGTCGGCATCCTACATAGGAGCAAGTCCCCCAGTCAGCATCTTACTTTTGTGTGCATGATTGGATAAAGCCATCAAGGCCCTTTCATGTTACACAGGCAATTTAGATTAGATCAAGTCTTTATGACCCCGTTCAAATAGCTAGAAAGATATAAGTCTCTAGTCGGCATTCCTCATCTAGGAGTAAATCCCCAGTCGACATCCTACTTTTGAGTACATGATTGGATCAAGTCATTGTGACCCCTTTCATGTTACATAGGTAATTTAGATTGGATCATGCCTTTATGACCCCTTTCTAAAAGCTAGAAAGATGTAAGTCCCTTAGTCAGCATTCTTTCTAAACATCTAGGAGTAAGTCGCCCAATCGGCATCCTACCTTTGTGAAAGGTTTAAGATCGTGTCATCAAAGGCCCCTTTTCCTATACACGGAAGAGTTATATTGGATCAAGTCTTTATGACCCCTTTCTAATAGCCAAAAAGATATAAGTCCCCATTCGGCATTCTTTCTAATCATCTAGGTCCCCATTCGACATCCTACTTTTGCATACATTATTGGATAAAGCCATCAAGGCCCCTTTCATGTTACACTGGTGATTTAGATTAGATTAAGTCTTTATGACCCCCCTTTAATAGCCATAAAGATATAAGTCCTCAGTCGGCATTCTTTCTAATCACATAGGAGTAAGTCCCCAGTTGGCATCCTATTTTGATGATTTGATCATGCCTTTAAGGACCCCTCTCCTCTTCAGTTATTTAGGATGGATTATGCCCTTAACGACCCCAATTTATTAGCTAATCACTTAGGCGTAAGTCCCTAATTGACATCCTATTTTTAGGATTGGATCATGTCTTTAAAGACCCCTCTTCTCTTCAACTATTTAGGATGGATTATGCCCTTAATGGCCCCATCTTATTAGCTAATCACATAGGAGTAAGTCTCTAGTTGGCATCCTATTTTGAGGATTGGATCATTTATTTAAGGACCCCTCTCTTTCTTTAGTTAATTACGATGGATCATGCCCTTAACGGTCCCATCTTATTAGCTAATCACAAAGGAGTAGGACCCCAGTTGGCATCCTATTTTGAGGATTGGATCATGTCTTTAAGGACCCCTCTGCTCTTTTCAAATAATTAGGATGGAATATGCCCTTAACAGCCCCATCTTATTAGCTAATCACATAAGAATAAGTCCCCAGTTACCATCCTATTTTGAGAATTGGATCATGTCTTTAAAGAACCCTCTCTTTTTTAGCTAATTAGGATGGATTATGCCTTAACAACCCCATGTTATTAGCTAATCACATATGAGTAAGTCCCTAGTTAGCATCCTATTTTGAGTATTAGATCTGCCTCTAAGGACCCTCTCTCTCTTCGCCTATTTAGGATGGATTATGCCCTTAATGGCCCCATCTTATTAGCTAATCATACAAGAGTAAGTCCCTAGTTGGCATCTTATTTTGAGGATTAGATCATGTCTTTAAGGACCCCTTTCCTCTTTTCATCTAATTAGGATGGATCATGCTCTTAATAGCCCCATCTTATTAGCTAATCAAAGAAGTAAGTCCCTAGTCAACATTCTTTCTAATCATAGGAGTAAGTCGCTTTGACATCCTACATAGATGTAAATCCCCCAGTTGGCATCTTATTTCGAGAATTGGATCATGTCTTTAAGGATCCCTCTTCTCTTTTTAGCTAATTATGATGGATCATGCCCTTAGCGGACCCATCTTAGTGGCCCTAGATTTCTATGAAAATGACAACTTGAAATCTAAAATTAAATCCCAAATTTGAAGCCCAATCATAGGATAGTTGAAATTTCTACTGGGCATCCTAATATCAATAGACATTTCTTACTTTTTTTCTCATTTGACTCTTAAAAAACTCTCTCCAATTTGGACCTCCCCGAATTGAATTTCTAAAAATCAATCTTTTGAAAGCTACCTTAGTAGCCTTTAGGAGTAACCATCAAAACATAAATTAAGACTAATTTATTTAGATTTAGTTAATGATTTTATTTTTCATAAATTCTTCACTGAAATACCTATCCAATGAGATTTTATTCATAATTTTTGGATAACTGGTTGACTTAGTATAATTTAATTAAGCTTGGGTTATTTAATTGAATTTTTTAATTTATTTAATTGCATAATTAGGTCAATTTAAGGATTTTAGGTTTAATTGAGTTTAAGTGATGTTTTAATGCTTACTTAAGTTCATTAGGGTGATCTAAGGTTGTTAGATTAAAATTACCTCATTATTTCATTAAGGATTAATTAATTTGAATAATTTAAAGGTTAAGCATATGAAATTTCAATTTCCTTTGAATTCAAAGAATTAAATCCCTAAAAATTCATCTAAGGTGTGTTTTATGCTTACTTTCATTTCCCCAAAGTTTCAAATTAATCGGATTATTTGTTTGAGAGCAATTAGGGTTTAATATCTTTCAATTAAACTCAAATTAAGCAATAAATATCATATAAAAATTAGGGATTTTAATTTCTATGGATTCCTCTCTTCAAGATGAATCCATAGAGCCCTCATTTGCATTTTTCTAGTTTTTTTTATATGATTTTTAGAATTATTTTGCATTTTTTAATTATTTAAATCATTAAATAATGATATTTAAGTGATGGGTCCATGTGGTGTGGCGGGTCACTTGTCACGCACTTCATGCGTGCACTTACGCGCACGCATGGATTGGGCCACGAGGGATCTCACATGGCACAGTGTCAAAAGCACGCCATGCAGGATGATCTTGGACCATCCGATGGTGGATCAGACGGTCTGGATCATTCTTGTAGTCTTTAAGGATTTAATCAAAAGGTCCACCTAGATCAAAGTATAGTTCTAGAAGGATCGGACGTTGGGACTTAATCAGGCTTCACCGGTGGATCGCTACACCGTCGTGATTTCTCACTATTTTTGACCTAAACAAATGCAATTAAGCTCGATTTTGATTCCAAATCAATCAATGATCGAATTAAGATCAATCCATATGGTTGGATCCATTTGGGGATCCAACTTTCTTCACAAAGCTCCAAAATTGATGGCTTAGAGGAATAGAGAAGAGTCATACCCAGATTCTGATGATCACCAGTGATGGCATCAATTCTAATAGCTTCGCATCGACCCAACGAACGTGTACATGAAGTTCGGTGGCTTGGCTCCCTATGGATAGCTCCTTAGACCAACACACGCTCTATTTGAGGAGGCGTTGATCATTTTCTAGATTTTTGATGGTGAGGAGGGTCGGTGAGGTTTCATTCAAGCTCCCCTTGAGCTCTAAAATGTATTGGTACTTTCAATTTGGGATGAAATCCACTCATTGGGATTTCAACATTAATGGTCGTTCAACCTTCATCCATTCACCGGCGTGCTGGCAGGGAGGGGGTCGGGGTATGGTCGGGAACTTCATCACTTGCCTTGGCGATGCTTTTGTAATTAAAATGGGGAGGTAATAGTCTCCCCTACCCCACTTTCCATGCTTGGCGAGAATATATGGAAAGATTTTGATGACTAAACTCACACCAGCATGCCGACCAAGGGGTGGGATCAACTCCTCTTGGCCTTGTGAACATGTTGAGATGTTCATATGGAATGGATGGTGGCTTGGTTTCCTCTTGGTGAGCTTCCTCTTCCTCTTTCTTTTTTTTTCTTCTTCCTTCCTTCTTTTCTTCTTCCTTCCTTCTTCTTTTTCTCTTTCCTTGGGAGAAGCCCATTTCTCATTTTCTTTCTCCCTTGATTGCCTACCTTTACTTGAAGGCAGCTCATTAGGAGGTGGTATGGGATGAGGATGGGAAGAAGTGGAAGAAGGAAATTGACATTTTTCTTTCTTCTTATTTTTCATTTTCTAATTCCCCCATTTTTTTATTTTTCTTTTATTATTTCCATAAAATATGGCATTATCATCTTAGTTTGGACTAAAGTATGATATGCCTAAATTAATCTCAAATGGATTTGAGATTAGGTTTAATTCCATTTGAATTGGCATAGGGAATTTGAATCCAACCAAATACTTTGATTCAAAGTATTTGGATTTAACTTTAGCCTTTGAATTTTTAAGTTTATTCTTTAAACCATAATTCAATTGATGGTCAATTGCATTATGACTTGATTAACCCATTTAATTTGAGTTGATTTTAAATTTAATTTCATTTTAACCCATTTAGCTTAAATGGGTTAGGTATTATTCCAAATGAGTTCAAATGATCAATTTTATTCAAATGGAATGGGTTTGGATTCTTTCATTCATTTTAATTTGGTTTTAAATTGATTTATTTGAGTTAATCCAAATTGAAAGTTTGGATTAATTCTATCTATACCAAATAAATTCATAAAGATTTTCTAGGACACTAGGTGAGGTGTCCTGAGCATTGAATTAGGAGATTCTTATTTGAGAATAGGAATTCGTAATTACCGATTTCAAATTTGATGTTGATCTCATTCAAAATGAGGTCAAAAATGGACCCATGTATAGTGGATTAATTAAAATACGGTACATATTGGTGTTGACAGATTGATCAACATAAAAGCATAAGCTTGGGTTTCCATATCGATTTCAATTTTATTTTAACTTTGATTGTGAAAGATAGGCATATACATATATACTTATTTTGGAGTGATTCATGTGATTAGCTAATAAGATGGGGTCGGTAATGATCCATCTTAGTTAGCTAGAGAGAGAGGGGTCTTTAAAGACATGATCCAATCCTCAAAAGCTATACTAGGGAGAAGAGGCTTGAAATGCTTGATCCTAATCCATAGCACTTAGACTACTAAATAGGGGTCACATGGACTTAATCTTATTTAAGTAGTCCAAAGAAATGGGGCCTTCAATGGCTTGATTCCATTCCTTAGAAATTTGAATAGGATGCCAACTAGGGACTTACTCCAATATGATTAGCTAATAAAATGGGGTCGTTAAGGGCTTGATCCATCCTAATTAGCTGAAAAGAGGAGAGTGGTCCTTAAAGACATGATCCAATCCTCAAAATAGGATGCCAACTGGGGACTTACACCAATGTGTTTATTAATAATATGGGGTTGTTAAGGGCATGATCCATCTTAATTAGCTAAAAAGAGGAAAGGGATCCTTAAATACACAATCCAATCTTCAAAATAGGATGCCAACTAGGGACTTACACCTATATAATTAGCTAATAATATGGGGCCTTTAAGGGTATGATCTATCCTAATTAGCTCAAAAGAGGAAAGGGGTCCTTAAATACATGATTCAATCCTCAAAATAGGATGCCAACTGGGACTTACACTTATGTTAGCTAATAAGATGGGGTCGTTAAGGGCATGATCTATCCTAATTAGCTGAAAAGAGGAAAGGGGTCCTTAAAGACATGATCCAATCCTCAAAATATGATGCCAACTGGGGACTTACACATATGTGATTAGCTAATAAGATGGGGCCATTAAGGGCATGATCCATCCTAATTAGCTAAAAGAGGAAAGGGGTCCTTAAAGATATGATCCAATCCTCAAAATAGATGCCAAAATAGGATTTCTTCTATGTGATTAGCTAATAAGATGGGGTAGTTAAGGGCATGATCCATCCTAATTGGAAAGGGTCCTTAAAGACATGATCTAATCCTCAAAATAAGAATAGGATGTTACTCTAACCCATGTGAATGGTGCACAAAGGCCTCCAATCCCAAAAGATATGAGAAAGGTGTCACAAAGACCTTGCTCCCAACTCAAGATATGTATAGGAAAGGTGGCACAAAGGGCTTGCTCTAACCTATAGGTGATACTGAGATGAGAAAAAGATGTCAAAGTGACTTATTCCTAATCCCCAAAAGTTTTGACTAATAAGCAAAAGTATCATGAACTTGATCTTTACTTGATTAGGCTAACATGATGAAGGGTAATGGATGGTTTGCTTCCATTTTGAAATACATTTACAAATGAGTTCCCAACATTCTAGATAAATGATACAAGTTGAAGTAAAATCCATAAGAGAAATAAGCTTTTATTTTATTGATTTTTATTTAGCAACAAGTTATAATTTACACATAATATTTCTTTAGATACCGTCCATTGATAGGTGGTGTTGGACATTCATCATCACAGGTAATAAGTTGGTAAGAACCCCCTTCATAGGCTTTTTCCACTACAAATGGTCCTTCCCATGTTGGCTCGAATTTGTTGTCGATTCTTTGATGAGCTAGGATTGGTCATCTAAGAACCAAGACCAAGTCTCCTACTTGGAAAGTTCTAGGATGAACCAATATATCATGTGGCTAAACCATATTGATTGGTGCGGTTCAAGGTCTTGTTGAGCTTTCAATCATTTTCCTTCAAGATTATCAAGTTTTTCCAAGTGAATCTTATGACTTTGATCTATCATAGCATTATTAATAGCTATTCATAATGAAGGCCATTTGCACTTCTAATGGAAGAACTACTTATCCCCAAAACAAAAGCATATGGTGAATCGAGTTAATGTCCTATATGTGGTCCGATAGGCCCATAAGGCTTCAACCAACTTTTCATGCCATTGACGCTTGTTTTCATCAAGTATCTATTTTATAATTCTTACTAATCTTTTATTAAATTCCTCAGCCAATCCATTCGCCCTAGGGTAATAGATGGTTGAGTATCTCCAATCAATTTTATGTCTAGCCACAAATTGATTTATTTTTGTGGACCTAAAGGAAGGACCATTTTCAAAAATGATTCGGCGAGGAATGCCAAATCGATGTACGACATTTTCCTGAAATAATTTCAACACATGATATGCTTTAACCTCTTTTAGTAATATCACTTCAGCCCATTTGGAGAAATAATCTATTGCAGCTAAATTAAACTGATGTCCTTTCGATGAAGGAGGGTCAATGGGCCCTATGATGTCAGTACCCTAACTCTCAAAAGGCCAGGAGGCAACTATAGGGTGTAATACATTGGGTGGTTGATGTAATACCACACCATGTACTTGGCACTGATGACAATGACGTGCAACCTCCATGCAGTCATTCAATATCGATGGCTAATAATACCCAAGTCTCTTGATTTCTAATTTTATTTTGTGGTGTGTGCTCCACATAATCCAGTGTATCTCGACACAACCTTATGGGCTTGGTTGTCTAAATAATGGAGCCACATTTGTCAAATGACCTATGATACAAAGCATTATTAATTAATGCATTAAGATAAAACACATTTCCTTATTTGATTTGCTAACAATTTATTTTCAAGAAGCCTCCCCTTACTTAAATAGTCAATAAACGATTGCCTCCAATCGCATTCTTGACCTTCGAAGAGTAGCTATTCTTTGCATTTCTTCTTGCTATTAATGTAGTCAAATATATAGGAGACAAAACACTTGATTTTCAACTTCTATAGAAATTGATTATTTTTCTAGGCATGTGATTTCTTTGGCTAGTTTAGCCAAAGAATCTATGAATTCTCTTGGCGAGATATTCTAGACAGCATGTTACATATGAAATCTTTTCAAGTAATTTCAGTTGTATATTGATGATAATTGAAGAGTTTTGGATGCAAAACCTTATAGATTCCACTTACTTAGTTTATAACCAGTTAGGAATCCCCAAAAAATTTTATATTTTTTTAATTTTCATAAGGATTGCCAACTCTAAACCAGTAATAAGAGCTTCATATTCAGCTTCATTATTTGTACAAGGCTCTGTCAAATGATATGAATATCTCATCATTCCTTTATCTAGGGTTATAAAGATTAACCCAATTGCCTTCCCTAGGATAGATGAGTTTGATTCTTTATGTATTCTTGATGATGATGCACCATCAAATTATAATTCTTAGGTGGCATTAAGTTCACCTTCCAATGCTATGATCTGTTCATTTGGGAGATTGTCATTTAAAGGAGACCCTTCAAGCACAGGGTGTGCTGCTAGGAAATCTGCCACTATTTATCCTTTTACAGCATAAAGAGGAATATAAGTGATCTAAATTGTAATAAAATCATTGACCATCATGCTAAACATACGCGTTGGATGGGTCATGAGATATTCCAAATGATTCACCCTTGAAATCAGTTGATCTTATGAGCATATAATGCCTCAATTTTTGAGCGACAAAAAACTAAGCCTAAGCAATGTTTCTCAATAGGAGGATAATTCTTTTCATTGGGATAAGCAGGACTTAGATAATAAAGGTCATTTTCCTTGTCTTCTTCATTTTTTGAGCTAATAAAGCTCCAAGAGATTCATCCATAGCTGTAGAATATAGAATTAATGGCTTTCCCAAAATCGAGGAAGCTAAAACATGAGGTTTCATTAAATATTTCTTTAGATTTTTGAAGGCACCCTAGCATTTTTCATCCCAAACAAATTTGGAATCGTTCTTTAGTAATGTTGCAAAGGGTTGACACCTTCTAGATAAATTCAACATGAATCTCCTTAAATATACAAGCCTTCCCTAGAATGATCTTAACTGTGTAAGACTTCTAGGTGGTGGCATTTCTATAATAGCTTTTATATTTTCTGGATCAATTTCTATCCTATGATGCCGCACTACAAACCCTAAGAATTTACCTGAAGTCACTCCAAAGACACACTTTGGAGGATTCATCTTTAAGTTATAGTGGCACAATTACTGAAAAATGACCCGTAAATTATAGAAATGATCTTATTTTATCTTTCTTTTAATGACTAGATCATCAATATAGCATTCAACTTGATTATGAATCAAATCATTGAATATTCTAGTCATAGCTCTTTGATAAGTAGCTCCAGCATTTTTGAGACCAAATAGCATGGCCGTGTAATAGAAAATTCCTATTGGAGTTCTGAACGTCATATGTTTTCATCTTCTGGGGACATCTTAATTTGATTATAACTAGATGATCCATCCATAAATGAAAAGATCTCATGCAAGGAGGCTAGGTCAACCATGAGTTCGAGTATAGGTAAAGGGAACTCATCTTTGGGACAAGCCTTATTTAGGTCTCTAAAGTCAGCATAAATGCGTTTGACCATTCTTCTTTTTTACTGGAACTATGCTAGCTACCCAATCGGTATTGTGTATAAAGCCTACTTCAATTAGTTTCTTCATTTCAATGATCACTTGTTGTTCTACTTCTAGGTGCATTCTTTGAGGCACTAGGATGATATCAAGTTTAATTCCTAGTTTATGTAGAGCCACATCTTGGGATAAACCTAGAATTTCATCATAACTCCATGCAAAGTAATCATTATACTCAAAGAGTAAAGTGATTAACTCTTGAATCTTCTAGACCTAGGAAAGAGCTAATAAAAGACAATTTTTTGGTTCTCAGGAGTTCTTAAGTTAACCTCCTTTAATTCATCTATAGTAGATTTTATCTCTTCCTCATATTTAGGAGGTGCACTCTGAAGTGAATCATCTTTGGATTCCTTCATAGTTTTTATGAATGAGTCTTCTAGAAGAGTAGAAGAGACTTCAAAGATTTGATCGCTTGTGACTTATCATTAAATAATGCTCTGTATCGTCAAATAATTCAATAGCACAAACTCAATGCCAGCTTTGGAATGAAAATTTCTATGTTTTTCATTTCGTAAGCTCTCATTGCGTTGGGCTTTATCTTTGGACAAAACATTTGTGATAAGACCATGTTTCATAGAATTCTTTACACAAGTCGAATACTAGTCAAAAGGAAGTTCTATTATTTCATTGAAAGCTGGTTCTTCAAGCTTTACATCTCCTTATGAACTTGAAGGACCAGGTATAGAATAAAATTTTGTTGACTTAAGGGCTACTTTGACCTCTAATTGAGATATTTTATTTTAATTTATAGAGTCAAAGTTAAAGTATCTACATAATTTTAAATTTTTCATATGTGGCTCTTCCTTTAATGTTTTCATTTCTTCCTCATCGATTAATCGATTCTAAGGAAATCTCAAATTTTATTGAAGCAATTCTATGATGGGATTCTTCATCTAAGATTCCAAATCAATATGAATTATTGGAGGTTCTTCTTCTTTTTCTTTTTCTTTTTCTTTTTCCTCATTTTCTTTCTTTTCATCTTTCTTGATTATTATATTTTGTCCTTCAACAATGATGGATTTCATAGAATCAAATCTAGGTTTCTTAGGCATGTAGTAAATAGCATCTTCATAGAGCACAATCTCATGAATAGAGAATGATTGTATATCTCCTTTTATAACATATTCTACTCCATCCTTAGTGTACTTAATACATTGGTGGAGTGAAGATAAAACCATTCTATACTCATGGATCCAAGGTCTGCCTAAGAGAGCATTAAAGGAAGTTTCTGAATCTATAATGTGAAATTTAGCTTCAATTTTCAATCCTTCTATTTCTAATAATAGAGTGATTGAACCTAAAGCTTTTTTAGTTAAATCCCTTAACTAACATCTTATCGAGTGAGTCTTATACAATCAATTTTAAGAATGCCAATGTTCTAGAGTTCATGATGGTAACAGATGCATCAGGATCTACTAGAACTCTTGGCAATCTTGTATTTTCAATTTTTACAACAATATAGAGAGGACGGTTATGGTCACTAGTTCCTAAAAGTAGATCCTCATCAAAGAAAGTAACTCCTAGGATCTCCTTAAAGTAACAAGCCTCTTCTGAGGAAGTAGCTGCTAGTTGAGTCAAGCTTACCTCTTGATCAAGTAATTCTTGTACTAATGACTCTCTCATTTCTTTTAAAAGAATGAGAGCATTATAAATGCTTAATCTAGTAGGGAGCTTCCTAAGATGGGCTAGAACATTATAATCTACTTTGGGAACCTTTATTTCTGCTGGTATTTCCTTAAGTAAGGAATCTGAACTTGGGTTTTCATCCACGATTTGCTTCCCTTTTTTTGAGGGAGTAGGAAGTAAATGAGGCGTAAGACTCTTCCACTATGGAGATTTGCTTCAGTAATATATCCAAGGTTTGAAACAACTTGTTCCTCATTTTGAACATCCATTTCTGATGAATGATCAGAGTTTAACAGTTTTATACTTATGATAAGTAAGTCACCATGCAAATCTTTCATGTAAGTTTTTGACTCTAAGTCATGTTAGACATCATGAGATTCTTCTTCTTTTATATTTAATTTTTCAATATTTTCATTAAAAATAGCATGAATGTAAGAAATATCATCGAGACTTTTATTCATTCTTTTGAAATAAGTACATAAAGATAAAGGCTTATATGGTACCGCCTTTCCATCTTTATCATACAGAGTTCTATCACTAGATACAGATGTCCCTCCCTCACCACACTTTTGATCTTCTGTAGTTAAAATGTTGAGGTGAAACTTGTACTAGACTCTAGTGAATCGACTGGGTGATCACCTCCGAGTCTAGCGATCACATGGCATGTTTTAAAATTTTCATCATATGTTTCTTTGTAGAACGAGATAAAGCTATATCACATTCATTTTGAAATGAAGAACTAGAAGAAGAACTACTATATAACCTTAATGGACCCTTATCCGAGGTCCACAAGGTACTCATTGAATAGTCACCAATCCCATCTTAAAATTTCTTTCTTCTTGAATAAAAGCAATCCTCAATGGTATGCCCCAACATCTAGTGATATGGGCAATAATTGAGCATTTACTTTCTTCTCTCGGCCTTTTCGTGAGGGAGTTTAAAGTCCGGCTTTTCATCAAATTTTGAAAATTTTTCTCACCTCTTTCTTAAAGGAATAAGTGGTTCATCCTTTCTAAGAAAGTTGAAAAGTTATTAAGGAATGATGAATTTTGCTTCTGCGATGGTTCATAAGATGAAGCTCTCAGTTCTGCATAGAGCTTCCCTATCCACCAGACATTACCTCTTTTTCTAAAGGCTTCCTAGCTTGGATGACTCAGATTGGTCTTTCAAAGACATCCTAGGAACTTTCTCTTATAAACTAAAGGCTTTATTCAAAAAAATTTTGAAGGTTTTAATAGTAAAGCCTTTGAGCAGAAGCTATATGGCCATGTATGTTCTTGAGGAGGATCTCTATAGCATGTCTCTTGTGTCTTGTATTTTAAGGCGAGGATTCTCCATCTAAGCATATAATCTACTAGAGACTCAGAGGCTAATGTGCTTCACTAGATCTCCTACTAACATGATCGAACACCTATGAATCTCTTCATAAATATTTCTTATAATTCGATGAAAGTGCGCACCAAATCGTTTGGAAAATCAGCATACTAATCAAAAGCAACTCTGCTCAAGCTACTAATGAACTATCTAAATAAAAGAGCATCGCTCCCTCCGGCATTACAACAGCTTGTGCAGAAGTGAGCCAAATGCTGGGATTTGGGTCCATCAAATACTTTGAAAGATGGGGACACAAACCCTTTAGCATAAGGAATGGAATCAAACTCCCTAGGGTATGGTCTACCCTTTCGAGTCAGGGTTGTGCCCCGAATCTATACAAATGCTTCTTTTGCATATTGTTCTACTAATGTCTTTAGTTTAGTGTTGGAAGGTACTATACTTGAAGGTTTTAACTCTTGTACTCTTCCAAACCGACCTCAAATTATCGGTAGGGGCCGCGTGAATCTAAATGCTCAATGGGGTTGGGAAGAGAATGGAATCATACTTTAGAGTGATTGCATGGTAGTAATCATCTCTTCCATTTTCTTACTCATAGAATTAATTTTCTCATCATTCTTTTGAAGTTGAAGGATAAACTACTAGGTTGAAGCTAAAGTAGGGTTTTCTTGTCTCTTCTTGCTCTCTCTTAGATGATCTGGTGTCAACCATACTGGCAATCCTAAATCATCATCCAATAGGTCATCTTGCTCATGATCAAAATATTCAAAACTTTTTTTTAATTTTTCTTTTTCTTGATCTTCTTTAATAATGTTTTCCATCTCTTCTTTGGATAAATAGAGTGGAACATCGTTACTATCTAAGATGACATCCATCAGTTCACCAATTTCCATTGGCTTTAATTCAGATGATTCATTCACATTCCCCTGAGATGTAGGGATACTCTCAAAGAGGGCTCCCAAGCCTAAGTGACTATCATCAGTAATTTTCGTGACATAAGGAGATGGATGAGAAGAATCCATTCCTTTATTGGGAATATCTAATGAATGTACCTCAGCCTGAGGCCCTGGTGATGAAAATAGAGGCACATCTGAACTGGGCCTAACAAAAGATCTCTACAAAGTTGAAGAAGGTAAGGGTAGTGAAGAATCCTGTGCTCAGAAGTAGAAGGGACTTTCCTAATATAAATCCTTTTATTCTTTTTCTTAGGGAAAGTCCTATCATTTTGTAACCTAGTAGATTTATCTCTATGCCATGTAAGTGAGTGCACAGAATGAGGATATCACCCTGATATTATAGCCACAAGGTAAGAAGGTTTCCTCCTATCGGACATGGCCTTCCTTTCCTTTGATGATAGAAGGTGGCGGTCTTCTTGAAAGTTCTCTAACTAAATTTTGAGAAGTTTGATTCTTCATGGATCTCAATAGATCTTCTTTAGTATAGGAAGAAGATCTAGGAATCCTATGTAAGGTTTGGTGAAGTTGATCTTGAGATTCCCTATTTACTTGCTTAAATCTTTTCTTTTCAGGATGGATGAAAGGATGGGGTGGAGAACTAGCAATCCTCATGACATCCTCCTCCTCTAGGGCAGTAGACAAAGGGTAGAATCTGCTTCCACCTAAGAGTGGGGAAGTGTTAGGAAGGATAAATCCATCCCTCTCTATGGTTAGGTCCATGTCTAGCATATCTCTCTACCTCTCCTTAAGGGTTATCCTTAAGTCTCCTCCCTATTTTTTGTTCACTTTTGGTCATTTTAGATGTTTTAGAGGTTGAACCTACTTCAAAGGTACTAAAGGAACTAGTAGGAAATGCCTCTAAATGGGTAGCTTTGATTTCTTTTGAACGGTCCCTACTTGACCCTCTCAATAGTCTAAGTAAAAAATCCTATCCCCTATAGGATTTGGAAAAGAAACACTAGAAAACTCCATAATAGGTTGCTTATTTTTTCGAGTTTCCTTAACAGACCAAGAGTTACTCATTGGCGATCGTTGAGGTTTTCTAGCACTAAATTTGATGATGGAGCCATCGTGGTTTTGTCACAAAAGCTAATGCTAGAAGTGGTAGCAAAGATCAATTGGCCAACCATTTTCCTATTTTAGAAATAAATTAATTTTATTGAAAATGTAAAATAAGCAATATAGTCAAACAGTTCTTAACCTATCAAGAATATTTTAGCCAATAATATGGCCAAGATTTTCTCTCTCTCTCTCCCTCTCTCTCTCTCTCTCATTTTATTTTCTTTTAAATTTTATTTCTAGATGTTGGATAAATTCAACCAAGGATGAAATGGAGAAGTATCCAATAGAAAGAAAGGCAATCATGATTAGTGACTCACACTAGTACATTGTAGATATATAAAAATAACCCTTTATTTCTAAAGATGGAGAGTAACCATTCTCCAAGGAGTCTCTAGAAAATAATGTAGGTGTTTTCTCTGGAATAGAGAAAAGAAATGATACCACATAGAGTTTAGAAATCTTTTATTTAGATGATCAAATATGGTATTAAGGAATAAACATATTATCTTGAAAGATAAACGTGCTCTCCTGTAATGGATTCGATCATTTCGATAAAAGACTCCCTAAGGCTAATGGGTCCTTCATGTACCCGAGTATTTTCCCCTAAACTACATGGAAAAGTAGAACAAGGTTGATTTTTTCAAGTGATCATGGTTCCCTATAAAGGTAAGCCTCCATAGTTAATTACATCTTAGGAAGGGTCTCTTCTTAAGAATACTCTCGATTAAAGAAATAAGTGGTTATTCATAAAGACTACTAAAGTAGCTTTCAAAGGATTAATTTTTGGAAATTCAATTAGGAGAGGTCCAAATTGGAGATATTTATTTTCAAGAGTCAGATGGGAAAGAGTAAGAAATGTCTATTGATATTAGAATACCCAGTAGACATTTCAACTATCCTATGATTGGGCTTCAAATTTGGGATTTAAATTTTAGATTTTAGTTATCATTTTCTTAGAAATCTAGGACTTAGATTCTAGCAGCACAATACTGCAAAAATGCCTAGAGTTGAAGACTTATTCCTACAAGGATGCTTCAAAACCTAGTCTACAGGTGATGCTGACACATGTTAGATGCTCAACCTAGTTCTATTTTGGGAATTATCGGTCATTCTTCTCACTTGAGAGAACTAGCTTATCTCTGACTCTTCTGGACTTACAACCTGCCTGGAGAAGGCTGCCAGCTAACACCACCTAAGCGTATTTTTAAATTTATGAAGTCAAGTCATATGAATGCAAGATGGCTGAGCTGTTGTATTTTTAGGAAAGAAATCTATGAACCTAGACTCACTCCTTAATCCTTAAGATCATGTAGGGTATGAAGATGCATCTAACAAAAGCATATTTTTTTAGATTTTTATAATTTTTGACTTAGGATTCATTTTAGGCCATAGGTATGCAATTTAAGCCTAATGCATGCACATAAAAAAAGGTTATGGGCCAAATCAAAATAGAATAAGGTGTTCTTCCATCATAGGCTCTCAAAGGTCAAGACTAAGTTCTCTAGCAAAGATAGAACTCCTTCACTAATCAAGAGTGAAACACTATGATTTATGCATGATGTTAAAATATCCAAGGGTTGCTACATATTTTATCTTGCTTTAATACCTAGGCTTTCATATGAAGATTACAAGTTGTATTTATTTCTATGTTTTGATTGATTTAGTCAGGTGGAAAATTTAGTTTATCTTATAAGCCTACATCTAGGCATACATCACATCACAAACATAGAAAGAAACCTAAGAAAATCATGTTATTTCTATTGCGCCAAAATAAATCAAGCAAAATTAAATTAAATAAGAAAAGGTTGGCGTACTGCACAACCCGGAAGAAAAGAAAATGGGTAGTCAAGTTCTACCCCCAAGATAGAACTACAAGTTTAGATCTATGGGTATTCTTTCCGGAAAGTCTCCTTTATTAGGGACATCTATTAGGCTCCATAGGGGACCACTACATCATCTCCTGGTTGGATCAACTCCTACTAATCCTAGACTCTATAGATCCTAACCTAATTCTAAGCTCAAATTTACATTTAAAATTCAAAAAGAAATCCTAAGCCCTGCAAAACATATGTTAGGAAATACACACATAATACAAAGCAGTATATATTTTACAAACATATGAGCTTAGCATTAGTTGATAGCCAAGTCCACTTGTCCTATGGAGTATGTTAAGGGATTTTCAGCACTTATAAGCAAATAATAATTTTATGATTTATTTATTACAGCAATCCATTTAACAACGTCCCCTATAGAAAATAGTGTTAAATCTAGAAAGAATGCCCTAACATCCAGTCTAATGAATAAACAAGCCTAGGCATCCAGTCTAAAGTAATACACCACACAGACTTGTAAAGCATAGCACAACATATCACAGGAGATTAAAAAAAATCACAAAATGATCTAACCTAGATCTAAAGTTCATGACCTAGGTAATCTAGTGTGTGTAGAAGTGGGGTTTGTGTGGTAAGGCTTTGCTAGGCTCCTTTAAGTTCTAGTTTGAAGTTTGAATTGGTTAAATTTTACCATTTGTTGGTTTTAATTCAAATGGTTTAGTGGTTTAATTCCCATTTTTATATTCATTTTATTAGGTTAAAGTAATATTTAAGTTTTTTGAGGATGAGAAATAGAATGAATTTCATTTTTAGGTGAAACTCACTTTATTCCACATCCTAAATCCTAATGAATTTTCCAAAAGTCTAAGATTCTTAAGTATCTTTATTAATCCTTTTGATGTTCTTTATGTTAGGATTTGATTTATGTTTTTTCTTTTTTAGATTTGATTTGAATTATTTCATTTGTAAATTACTTTGTTTGATTTGTTTGATTTGTTTCATTTTAAGATATGTGGGTTTCATTTGATTTGGATTATGTTAATTTAAAGAGTTTGATTTTATTCAATTTAACTTAAGTTATTAAATTATGGATTTGTAAGCTTAAGGTTTAAGTTCATTAATATGAATTAGTACCTTAGGTTTGTTCATGGATTATGCTTAACCTAAATCACTTGAGTTAATCATTTGATCTAATTTAATTAACCTAAGTTTTATATTCATTCTTTAAATTCATTAGAGACGAGTGATTTTATTAAATTTTATTGATTTAAAGGTTAGGGTTTAAGTTAATTAATAATTTTATTAACCTAAGGTTTTACTTAATTAACCTAAGATTGAATTTGATCACTTTAATTGACTTGTAAATTTAGAGAAGTTCCCTAATAGTTTTCTGATGTTTGGTTGAAATTGATTTGAATTACCATTTAATTTGATAGATTAATAAATTTCCTTAGAGAAGTTCCCTAATAGTTTTCTGATGTTTGGTTGAAATTGATTTGAATTACCATTTAATTTGATAGATTAATAAATTTCCTTAACTTAATATTTAATTAACATTGACCTAAGGATTTAGAAATTTAATAACTCCTAATCCAAGGATCAATTAGGATTGAAAATTTTCTAGAAAATAGGGTTACATGGCAATTTCAAATGTTCAAAGTTATATCTTGGTTGGAATTAGGGAGTAATTAGGGTTTTAATTATTTCATTAGAACTTAAATTAAGCCTATTTTATTGGGATCTAGTTAAGGATTTTATTTTTCATAAATTCTACACTAAAATACCTTTCCAGTGAAGATTTATTCATAATTTTTGGATAACTGGCTGATTTACTATGATTTAATTAAGTTCATGTTATTTAATTGAATTATGTAATTCATTTAATTGCCTAATTAGGTCGATTTAAGGATTTTTAGGTTAAATTTAGTTTATGTGATGTTTTAATGTCACTAAAGTTCATTACGGTGATTTAAGGTTGTTATATTAAAATTCCTAATTATTTCATTAAGGATTAATTAATTTGATTAATTTAAAAGTTAAGCGTATGAAATTTCAATTTCTTTTGAATTCAGATAATTAAATCTCCAAAAATTCATCTAAGGTGTGTTTTATGCTTAATTTCATTTCCTCAAGGTTTCAATTTAATTGGATTATTAATTTGAGAGTAATTAGGGTTTAATGTTTTTAATTAAACTCAAATTAAGGGACAAATACACAATAAAAATTGGGGATTTTAATTTTTAAAGATTCCTCTCTTCAAGATAAATCCATAGAGCCCTCATTTGCATTTTTATGATTTTTCTTTGATTTTTATGATTTTAGAATTTTTGTACTTTTTTATTTAAATCATTAAATAACTATATTTAAGTGATGGGTCCCGCGCCAATGTCCTTGTGTCAGCTTGCACTCGCCGTGGCATGCGTGGATTGGGCCACGCGGGATGATCTTAGACCATCCAATCGTGGATCAGATGGTTCGGATCACTCTCACGCTTTAATCAAACGCTGACGTTCATCCTTCATCGTAATGATCTTCTGAGATTTAATCGAGGTTTAATCCGATGGATCGCAACACCGTGATTTCGCTATTTTTGGAGATCGACGGTGAATTAAGTTATGATTTCAATCCCAAATCGATTAGTGATCGAATTAGGATCAATCCATATGGTTGAATCCATTTGGGGATACAACTTTCTTCACAAAGCTCCAAAACTGATGGCTTAGAAAAATAGAGAAGAGTCATACCTGGATTTCGATGATCACTGGTGATGGCATTGATTCCAATAGCTTTGCCTCGACCCAACGAACGTGTATAAGAAGTTTTTTGGCTTGGCTCCCTAATAGACCAACACACTCGGTTTGAGGAGGCATTGATCATTTACCAGCTTGTCGGTGGCGAGGGTGAGATTTCGTTTGAGCTCTCCTTGAGCTCTAGAATGTATTGGTACCTTTAATTTGGGATGAAATCCACTCATTGGGATTTCACCATAAGAGGTCGTTCGACCTTCATCCGTTCACTGGCGTGCCAGCGGTGAGGGGGTCGGGGTATGGTCGAGAACTTCATCACTTGCCTTGGCGTTGCTTTTGGAATTAAAATGGGGAGGTAATAGTCTCCCCTACCCCACTTTACATGCTTGGTCTAGAATCCTATATGGAAAGATTTTGGTGATTGAACTTCGGCCACCTACGATGGCAAGGCTAGCCAAGGGGTGGGATCAACTCCTCTTGGACTTGTGAAGATCTTGAGATGTTCATATGGAATGGAGGGTGGCTTCTTCTCATGGCTTCCTCTTGGTCGAGCTCTCCGCTTCCTCTTTCTTTCCTTTTCTTCTTTCTTCCTTCTTTTTTTCTCTTTCCTTGGGTGAAGCCAATTTCTCCTTCTCTTTCTCCCTTGAATGTTTGCCTTTACTTGAAGGTAGCCCTTTCATTAGGAGCTGGTATGGGAAGAGGATGGGAAGAAGTGGAAGAAGGAAATTGACATTATTTTTTTTCTTCCTATTTTCCATTTTCTAGTTCCCCCTTTATTTATTCTGCTTTTATTATTTCCATGAAATATGGCATTATCATCTTAGTTTGGACTAAAGTATGATATGCCCAAATTAATCTCAAATGGATATGAGATTAGGTTTAATTCCATTTGCATTGAGTTAGGGAATTTGAATCCAACCAAATATTTGATTCAAAGTATTTGGATTTAACTTTAACCTTTGAATTTTTAAGTTTATTCTTTAAACCATAATGCAATTAATGATCAATTGCATTATGATTTGATTAAACCATTTAATTTGAGTTGATTTTAAATTTAATTTCATTTTTACCCATTTAGCTTAAATGAGTTAGGTATGATTCCAAATGAGTTCAAATGATCAATTTGATTCAAATGTAATGGGTTTGGATTCTTTCATTCATTTTAATTTGGTTTTAATTTGATTTATTTGAGTTAATCCAAATTGAAAGTTTAGATTGATTCTACTTATACTAAATAAACTCATAAAGATTTTCTAGGACACTAGGTGAGGTGTCATAAGCATTGAATTAGGAGATTTCTATTTAAGAATAGGAATTCCTAATTACTGATTTCAAAATGATGTTAACCTCATTTAAAAATAAGGTCAACACATAGGTTGTAATGCTCACTAAGTTTCTTAATATCATGAGCATTCCCTACTCATTTCCTTTGGATTCGATAATAACTCTTTCATTTTGATCTATCCCGCTTGATTTTTTTAAATATAGATAATTTATTGATAGTCTTACCCTTGAAATCTTTAGAGATAATAATTGTCTACTTTAATCGAGAGTATTCATAAGGAATTCACCTTCCTTAGGATGTAATTAATTATAGGGGCTTGCCTCTATAGGGAACTTTAGAACCCGATTTAATATAAACTCTAATTTATTCATCCATGTAAAGTAGGAGAAAAATCTATGGTATATTCGAAGACCCATCATGCCTTAGGAGTCCTTATTAGATCATTAGGTCCATTGAAGGGTGATGTCTCTATCTTTTTCGAGATAGTACATCATTTCTCATTATTGTACCTGATCACTTCAATAAGTACTCCCTCAGATCTATGTGGAGTCCCCCATACGATCTAAAAATAAACACCACAAGTGCCACAGGGGAGGTACCAATAGGAGCGTTATCCTAGACCCTGTAAAAGAAAGCCTATAGGTTTACGGTGGCCAACTCAAGGAGAAAGCTTGTAGACTTACATCTCCCATGAGTGGTGTATCTACTGAGTGGTCGTTGTCAGCATAGCGAGGACCAACCAACCTAAGGTGCCCGTCGGCATGCGATAATCAATCTAAGATGAAGGCTTGTAGTCTTACAACTTCTCAAACAAAAATGATCATCGGTATAATCTATCATCGGTGGGATAAATAATATCCGACCTAGGGTGACTACTAAGCAATGAGTCCCATAGGAGGACTAGACCCAGACTTGAAGTTGTCAGGAGGAAAGGAGCCACTGGGGGACTTATCCTAAGCCTCAAATATACTCGACCCAGTCAGTGCATGATGGCCAGTTCAAGAAGAAAGTGTGTAGACTTACTTCTTCTTAAACAAAGTCAACATGAGATAGCTTATCGACCGTAAGACCTAACTAACAAGTTCATCGCTTTTAATGGTCAAGTCAGGGAGAAAGCATGTAGACTTACATTCTCCTAACAATGAAGCACTGGGGTGACACATTAATAAGGTACCATGTCAGCCCGACCTAGAGCAACTAATGAGTGAATGACACAGTAGGCTTAATCCCACATCAAAGTAGCCTGAGAGAAAAGATATGTGTTTATTTTATATGTTGTTGTGTGTAGTTTATGTCGGTATTTTGTTGACAAAGGATAGAATGCTGCTCAGGTTCTTTACACCTATCCTAAATACATCATGGCAGATTCACAAGCAAAAATATTTTCAACAAAATGAAAGGGATAGAATTTGAGATGAAAATTTTCATTGATAATTATTTTGAAACAAGATTTATGGATAACATTTCTTTAGGTAGAGCCCATTGATTGGAAGCATCGGACGCTCTCCCTTATGATTTATGAGGTTATAAGATCATCCTTGGTATGCCTTTTCTATAGAAAAAGGGACTTCTTAAGTGGGTTCAAACTTGCCTCCCATCTTGAGCAACAATTGGTCTCCTTAGAACTAAAACAAGCTCTCTTGAAAAGCTCTAAGATGGACCAACTTGTTATGAGCTTGAATCATTTTGGCTTTGCATAACTTGAGGTTCCATGCCCGTAGGCATCTCTCCTCCAAACCTTTGAGCTCTTCTAACTGCAACTTGGCATTCTGCTCTGTTGTGATCTTGATACCCCCATCTATCCTTAGAGATGGGAGTTGGACTCTAATAGTAGGACGGCTTCGAACATATACACTAAGGAGAAAGGGGTAGACTGAGTTGGAGTTTAGTATGTAGTGTGGTAAGCCCACAAGACTTCAACCAACTACTCATGCCACTATCGCTTGTTATCATCAAGTGTATTCTTTAATATCTGGATGAGAGTTTTATTGAAGGCTTTTTCCAAGCCATTTGCCCTCAGGTAATAGATGGTAGAATATCTCCAATCTATGTTGTATCTTAGGGCAAAGCTATTAATTTTGGTGCTCTTGAATGCAGTACCATTATTGGATATAATTTATCAAGGCACTCCGAACCTATATACGATATGGTTTCTAAAAAAATTGGAACATATGCTTAGCTGTGACCTCTCTAAGTGGGATTGTATCCACCCACTTGGAAAAGTAGTTAGTGGTAGCTAGGATAAATCGATGTCCCTTAGAAGAACGATGATCAATTAGACCCACTATGTTGGTACCCTAACACTCAAATGGCCATGAGGCCAATGTAGGGTGTAGAATGTTGGGTGGCTGGTGTAGGACCACACCATGCACCTAACATAGGTGGCATCGCCTATCTACATCCATGCAGTCTATGACCATCAAAGGCCAGTAATATCCTAGTCTTTTGATCTTGGCTTTCATCTTTGGACCGGATTGGTGCGCTCCACATAATCCTGAGTGTACCTTGATCATGATCTTATGGGCTTCATGTTTGTCCAAACATTGTAGCCGCATATGATCGAAGGACCGCCAATACAAGGTGCCATTTATGAAAGCATAGGAAAGAACTCTATGCTTCATCTGATGGGCTTGTGACTTCTCTTGAGGTAGTTTGCCTATATTTAGCTAATCCATGAATGGTTTACTCCAATCTGACTCATTATTTTTTGGCAACGGTAACCTCCCCTTTAAGAGAGAATCTCTCGATGAGTTCAGTATCAATAAGGAATAAGACTTGTCTATTTTGGACCCTTATCGATATGGACTCATCTTCTGTACATTCCAACTCTTTGGCGAGCTTGGCCAAAGCATCTAATATGGCATTTTCTCCTCGAGGAATCCTGTAAAAGGTAACCTCTGGGATTTGGTCCAATAACTCCTTAGTGTGCTTGTGGTAGTGATTGAGTTTAGGCTTTAGAATCTTCGAGGACCCAGTGATTTGGTTGATAACTAACAGAGAATCCTCGAAGATGTTGATATTATGGATGCTTAGAGTAATGACTAATTCTAGACCGATAATCAAAGCCTCATATTCAGCTTCATTATTGGTGCATGGATTGGATAGATGACATGAGAATCCCATCACATTACGTCCGAGTTAGGAGTATTATTCCTACCCCTGCCTTCCCTGGGATAGTAGATCGTGATTCTTCTCTTTTGAGAGAAAGTCGCACCATCAAAGTACATCTCCCGGTGATTGCTAGTGTAGTTTAGTTTATAATTCATTTGGGAGGTCATCACTAAGAAGAGAGTCAACATGAAGTGGGTGTGATGCTAAGCAATCTGCTAGTGCTTGTCCTTTCACCGTGTAGAGGGGTACGAATGTAATATTAAACTGTAATAAAATTATAGACCAACGTGCCAACCATTCAGATAGCATTGACCGTGCCATGAGATATTATAGTGGATTGATTCTAGAGATCAAGTTCACTTTATGAAAAGCATGTAATGTCATAGCTTTTGGGATGTGAAGATTAAAGCCAAGCAATACTTTTCAATATGTGGGCAATTTTCCTCAGCAAGGATTAGACAACGGCTGAGATAGTAAAGTGCAATCTCTTTCCCTTCATCATTAGCTTGGGCCAACAAAATTCCAAGGGAGTCATCTAATGTAGCAGAATATAGTATCAATGGCTTACCCCATATAGGGGTTGCTAGAACTGGTAGTGTCATCAGGTAGTGCTTGATGTCTTCAAAGGCATGTTGGCACTTGTCATCCCACTTAAACTTAACATCTTTTTGACAAGTCGAGAATGGTCGACATCTTTCTGATAGGTTAGAATTGAAGCATCTTTGATATGCCAACTACCTTGAATGATCTGAGTTGAGTTAGACTTTTAGGGGGTGGCATTTCTAATATCGCATGAATCTTCTCTATCGATTTTAATTCCTCAGTGTTGGATAACAAACCCAAGAAATTTCCCCGAAGCTACTCCGAATGCACACTTCAAGGGATTCATTTTGACATTAAATTATTTTAACCATTTAAAAACTACTCTTAAGTCAAAGGGATGGTCTTTCTTTTTCTTACTTTTGACTACAAGATCATCGACATAACATTCAACTTAATGAAGAATGAGTTCGTCAAAGATTCAAGTCATGGGACGCTAGTATATAGCACAAAAATTTTAAGGGCGAAAGGCATGACCTTATAGCAAAAGATTACAATTAGGGTTCGAAAGGCAGTGTTTCTTTCATCTTCACAGGTCATCTTTATTTGATTATATCCAAATGAGATATCCATGAAAGAAAAGACTACTTTAGATGAGGCAATGTCCACCATCAATTCGGTATTGGTAGTGAAAATTCATCTTTTGAACATGCATTATTTAGATCCCTAAAATTGATGCACTGAATTTAGCCATTATTTTTCTTAACTGGGATGAAACTGGCCAACCAGGTAGGATATTTTTCTTCCATGATGAAGTCTGCATCGATTAGTTTCTTAATTTCAAAAATGATCTGTTGTTCAATGTCTAATCGCATGCATCTAAGAGCTTACTTGATAAGGTTAGCACTAAGCTCTATTGCTAGTTTGTGGTGTACTACCTCAGGAGATAAACTGGGCATCTCTTCATAACTCCATGTAAAGTAGTCTTTAAACTCAATCAACAGCCTAACTAAGTCATTGGTTTCAGTATCATTCAACAAAGAACTGATGTATGTCAGACGTGGATTTTCTTCAATTCTTAAGTTGATTTCTTTGAGCTAGTTGATGGTTAATCTGATCTCCTCTTCAAACTCTGGTGGTGCATCCCTGACTTCAAAATCAACTGGAGTATTTGAAGTTTCTAAACATGCCTCCTCATATGAGATATCATGATTTGAAAAGAACCACTTAGATTCTAAATAATTGGTGATGACTAAGCAGTAATCGTTATCATCGATTGAACTCACTGTAATGAATCTTAGTCTTAGTCTTGATTTAGAGGTTTTGCGTTCATTCTTTCATATTCTCTTGAAATAGTCTGACTTGTGCTTTGACCATATATGTGGGATTAACCCTTTCTTTACTAAGTTTAGAACACTTGGCAAGTATCAATCAAAAGGTAATTCTATTAAATCTTTATATGAATCATCCTCAAGTTCTACATCAACTTCTTAACTTGAGGATGATGCTCCTGGAAAGAACCTCTTAGTCTTCACATCTATGGATGACTTAGGGGCTTCCTTAACTATCAAGCCCTCAACTTTTTGTGAGGAAAGTGGGGTTAGAGCTAAGGTTCTCAATTAATGTCTGATTGTTTCATATAAAGACTTGGATATATTTATGCTTTGCTTTGAGGCCTGATCTTTATCACTATTATGCTCAAGTGTCATCTCAAAAGGGATCTGCTGCTAAGAAGAGCTGGTTGGTGTGCTAATCACATAAGACTTATCCTTTGAACTAGATTCTAAGTTTATGGGGATAGCAGGTGTACTCCTAGTAGTTGGGACATACCTTCTATTAGGTGACCAATATGGAGGCTTTCCACCTCGGGGGCTACCTCTGAACTATCCTCTTTCTTTGCCTGGTGGAGTTTGGGTTATCCTACCCATATGTTCAAATGGAGTAACGAACTGTGGGTGGAATCTAATGTCTCTATATCTTTCCAGTCCATTTCTACTTTTATTTTCTTTTTTATTTCTTTTTTTACTATTTTTTATTTCTTTTCAATTTTTTTCTTTCTTTCTGTCCCTCATGGGGATCTTGACTAAGTTCACGAGAATGGACTTGCTGATTTTGGGGGAGAAAATAGGCTGCATCCTCATATATCCCGATCTCATGAACGATGAATGGTTTGAGATCTCCTTTAGCATAGTACTCAACCCCACCTCTCATGAACTTCATGCACCGATGTAGAGAGTGTGTTATTTTATGCATCCGATCTCTCAAATAAAGCATTGAAAGATCTATTATGATATGAAACTTGGTCTTCAGTCAATCTCAGTAGTACTTAGAGCCTCTCGCCTTGTTCATTGAATCATCTCAATATCATCCTTTCTTTTTGAAATTTAGAGATGTTGATCCTCAAGTAGGCAAGGGTTCTTGGACTCATAATGTTGATCGATGCACCGTCCAACTCTAGATAGCCTATATCTGCCAACATCCACTGTAATGTAAAGAGAGTAGTTGTGCTCTATCGTCCCTAGAAGTTGATATTTATAACTGAATGTAACTCCTATAAAATCTTTCGAGATTTGTGCCTCCTCTTCAGTGGCGATCAACTAAACTAAGCATATCTCTAGATCAAGTAGAGCCTTGATAAGAGATTCTCTCATCTTTTTGGATAAGATAAGGGTGTCATATATGCTTAACTTACCTGTCAACTTTCTAAGATGAGCTAGGACATTGTAATCAACTCTAACTTAGTCCTCCATAAGCATATCCATAGAGATCCATGGAGGGGTTATCTTCTCACCGGAACCAATGACTTATTTATCCCGAGGTGCTACCCTGAGGTAAAACTTTGCCACTACAGCAGTTGACCTCTTGGAATGATAAACTTGTGGAAGGTTCTACCTTCTCATCAAGTATACGTACAACTTATCTTATGGGATCCTCGATTCTATTGACTCCAAGTTAATCTCAAGCGGTGAACCTGATTGATTTAGAAAAAGAAATTCTGATTCTGAATCAGAAGAGAGCTAGAGCTATTATTATTTTCTAGACTTGAAGAGTTTTCAACAAGAATAAAATCAAGAGTATTAGAAGTGGACAAGATGTAAGTAAAATCTACTTTCTTCATTGATTTCTTTTTGGGTGGAGGGCATGATTGAAATTAAAAGAAAGAGGATTAAGGGATTTAATGCCCTTGTCGATGATACAATGCATCTTCGGTAGAAGAGATTCTTTGTCACCATCCTTATGTTTGGTGAGCTGCTACTACTGTTGGTCTTTCACCTTCTTCAAGTTGTCTTTAGCAACTTGCAAATCATTCTTGATGTTGGAGGTTTGAGCTGCCTCAAGCACCTGCAAAGAGAATTTCTTGATCTTAAAAATAACTTTTTTAGAGGTTTGAGATAAGGTAATATCTGAGTCTTCTTTTTTCTTAAGAGGATCGTAAGTATTCTGAAGAATTACCCTAATATAACTAGATGATTATTCTAATAAGTTTTCTTTAGGGATAACTACAGCGCTTGACTTGTAGCTACCCTCAAGCCAGTCCTTAAAAGTAATACAATCCTTTAAGGCATTGAAAATCATGCGGTGGTAGGGGCAATAGTTAGGATCATTACTCTTGCCCACTTCCTCCAACCTTTTGGCCTATGGTAACTGAAAATCAAGTTTCTTTAAGATATTTTTAAATATTTTCCTAACTACCTCCCTCTTGAATGAATATGGCTTATTCAATCTATCGGCAAGAGTTGGTGGGTAATAGCTACTTTGTGGTGGATATAAGTAGCGTTGCTGGGTAGACTGCTTAAGTGGTGGGAATGGTCATTATGGTGGCTGATATAATGGTCAAGGTGGTGGCAGAAGAGGTGGTGAAGGAGGTTGTTAAGCTCAGGGTCTCTCATCGGACTCGGCGCTTCATCCCGATATAACTATCCTAGCTTCTTCTCAAACACCTTCTACGGCTTGAGTCGAGATGATTGGTCGAGAAAGAGCAACTATTTGGCTTCATCTTGCAGGCTACCCATCTTGTTAATTAATTTCTCAAAAGACCTTAAGCATGAAGGCGGCATGAATGTTCTTGAGAAGAATCTCAATGGCATGCTATTTCGACATTGCTCGCATTTTATGCTCAATTTGAGCCACCTGAGAATATAATCAACAAGGCACTCATTGGGATTCTGCTTCGCTATAATGAGGTTGCCTACAATCACTCTTTATTGAGCTCCAACAAACCTCTTGATGAAGAGGTGCTCTAACTCAGTAAAAGTCATCACTGAACTGCTGAGTAGTTCGGTGTACCAATCAAATGCAACCCCTACATGGCTGCTGACAAAAAGTCTAAACAATAGTGCTTCACCGCGAGTTGTAGCAAAGTGTGCTAATATGTGATGTGGTTTCCCACCGCCATCAAAGATCTTGAAGGAAGGCAAAAAACCCTTGGGGTATTGAACTATATCAAATTCCTCCGGGTATGGTATACCCTTTGGAATGGATGAGCTCCCCCTGGCTTGCATCATCGCTCCCCTCACATGTTGCTCTATCATGTGTTTAATATCTTTTTCATGAATGGAGGTGACATCTGTGACCTTCTAATGCAAGCTACCAGCATAATCCTCTACGGGAGTGCACCTAGGATGGTCTAAGGTATGTACCAACCACGATCGGGCCATAGGAGGCATGGCGGGGCTAAGGTCTGCAATGCTAAAACCACTACCATCAACTCCTTTACTTTCTTCTCCATCCTATCAATGTGATCATCCTTCTACCTAAGTTGGTGGAGGAGGTGCTGAGTCGAGTGAGAAGTGTCACCTTTCTCGAGCATGACACCTTCTTGACTATGCTGATCCCGCTATAAGGACCCCCGTGTGTCAACCATGTTGACCCTGGCTATGTCGTCAAACATGTCATCCTCATTAGGATTAAAATGGATTTTATGCACTAGATGATGCCTACTAATAAGACTTCCTCACTAGAGGATCAACTATCATGGGGACTATGTCTATGTCCCCTCTCCTCTCTCCCTCTATCTGCGGTGGAGGTGGTGTGACCATGATACTCTTGGGTCACCACTCTTCCTTAGCCACAGCTGAGGTAGGGGATCGAGCAGGGGATCTCGATCTCACCTCAACAGGTGGAATGGATGAAGTGGGATCCTTAGGTCATATCTAGATCACCAGTGGGGATGGCCTTTTTCTGGATGGGGGCTCTGAAGCTTGGTGGGGGTGATGGATGTTGTAACCTGAACGGGTGATGGTGGATGGTGAGTGGAGTGGTGTGATGGAAACACCGACTGCCTCTCAGTTGGAGATCTCCTCCTGCATCGGACTGTGCTCGTAAGAATGATGTTATCTGAATGATTGGCCATGATGGGGCGATGATCAGGAAAATCCATCAGGGTGGAGGCCGCCAATAGCCTGTCATACCTCTCTCTCTCTCTCTCTCTCTCTCTCTCTCTCTCTCTCTCTCTCTTGCCCGCTTAGGCAAATACTCAAGCCTTGATGACTCTCTCCCTATGGATCTAGTCATTGACACTCCTGGGAATCACTGACCTCAAGTCAAATAATGCTCCAAACTTTGAGTATCTGTAGGCTCTGCCCACTTGGAGAAGAATAATCTTAAGACAGGCATAGGGCCTCGTAGGCTCCCTAGCTGATGTCTCAAAAATGTGCTCGTAGTGGGGGTGATGTGGTGATCCTCTTGTAGTCCACCTTTCCATCTAAGGCCGAGAGGGGGTGAAACATGTTGTCACTCAAGAGTGGAGGGGTCTCACGGAGGGAGCCCTCCCTCTGATGGCGGGCGATCGATCTCCCGGCGCTCACTTGTGGTCCCGCTTGACCTTTCTATTTTATTACGGCATTGGTGCGTGAGCAAAGCAAAGTGGAAGCTGGAACCTACCTCGAAGGTAGAGGAGATTATCTCGGAGGCCAAGATAGTCTTCCCCTTTAGGTTGAACAAAGAGGAGGTAATAGCTCTCAATAGAGCTATGGCAAGGGCAACTGATTGAACCCTGCTGAAACAACTAGTATTAGCACTAATACTGACCGGGGAGTGGGAACTACAGAACCCTTCCTCTTCAATGAGGAGAACTCAGAGTCAGATGAAATGTCAAAGCGGATAAGTGGCTTCGGTCCCACCACCTTCTCCTTCCTAATAGTTGTGAGGGCTAAACCCTCACAAGTAACTCAAACTCCCTCAAAACCATGGCCAAAGTAGATCAGATGTGTGGTGGCAGACATGGTGAGATTGGCTTGATCCAAGGCCAGATCCACACCAAAAGGAAAATAGAAAACAAACCTGTTGGAAGCTAAAATAACTGTACTAACTGAAGGTCAAAAAAATTGACTACGTTGAAATCACTGTATTTATTGAAATATAATTGAGTCGGGCCCTTGCTTTAATATTTTTCTTCAATCATTGACTTCTAGATTGGATTTGAACTCACAATTAACAAATATAGGTATGCTAAATGGGGTTCATTGAGTTTTTTGAAGAGATTTTTGCTATATGATTTTGATTTGGAACCCATACTCAAACAATTCAAGTAGGTTGAGTGAGATTCAAATATTTGGAGAGACTTTGGATATATATATATATATATATATATATATATATGTTGTATATTTTGTTTGAAAATTTGATTTGGAAAACCTTTACTTAGCAAATTTAAGTATGCTAAAAGGTTTTCAATTATATGTTTGAAAATTTTGTGAAAACATCTTTGTTTGCGATGATTGTTTGTGTGTGATATATGTTAATTTGATTTGGGGAATCTTACTTAACAAATTTGATATGTTAAGTAGAGGCCAAATGTGTTATGATTTGAAAATGAGGCTCTTACTTAACAAATTTGGTATGCTAAGTACGAGCCAAGTGTGTTATGATTTCAAAATGAGGCTCTTACTAAAAAAAATTTGGTATGTTAAGTAGGGGCCAAGTGTGTTATGATTTGAAGATAAGGCTCTTACTTAATAAATTTGGTATGTTAAGCAGGAGCTAAGTGTGTTGTGAATTGAAAATGAGGCTCTTACTTAACAAATTTGGTATGTTAAGTAGGAACCAAGTGTATTATGATTTGAAAATGAGGCTCTTACTTAACAAATTTGGTATGTTAAGTAGGAGCCAAGTGTGTTTGATATGTGTTGATTTGATTTCTCTTTCTGAAAAAAGAGGGGAACTCTTTATTTGACAAATATGGAGTGTTAAATAGAGTTAAAATATGTTGTGATTTTGAAAGAGGGAAATCTATTTAATAAATTTAAGTATGTTAAATAGAGTTCAATTTGTCTTTATGATTTTTTAAAATGGGACTTTCATTGGACAAATTTGGGAATACCAAATGGAGTCCAAATGTGTTTTGATTTTCAAGACTTTGAAAAAGAGGAATTCTACTTAATAAATATGGGTATGTTAAATAGAATTCAATTTGTTTTGATTTTCCAAAAGAAAGGGAACTCTCATTTGAGAAATTTAGGTATGTCAAATAGGGGTTCAAATATGTCTTGATTCTTGTGTGTGATTTTTGCTTTTGAAAAGAGGAAAACTCTAACTTTCGCGCATATGGAATATGCTAAGTGGAGTTTCAATTCTATGCCATGATTTAATTTGAAAATAGAATCTTCATTCAACAAATTTGGGTATGTTAAATGGAGATAGCTATTTTCAAAATGTGTTTTTAAAAGGGATCTCAAAAATTTTGATTTTGATTTTGATTTTGAAAAGAACCTCTATGTAACAATTGTAGGAATTGTTAAATGAGGTTTGATTTTTTTTTTTATGCTTTTTGAAGACTTCATATGAATTTTGTACAAATCTTTTATTATGTGAATTTTGAAAAAGTGCTTTTGAAAGTGCTATTTTGCAAAAAAAAAAAAAAAGGTTATTTTCTTAAATATAAGATGAACCTTGCATCATCAAGCTAGCAGTAAAGAGGTTCTAAAAAAAGTTATATCCTTTCATTAGTTAATTTTATATTTTATCTTGGGGACCCAATAGGGGTTTCAAGACCTATATGTAGTGAGGTTCTAAAACCTAAGAGATGTTGGCTAGCTTTGCTTAAGGATAAAATAAGCTAAGTGTCAATGGAAAGAAAGATAGTCTTGGACTCATATAAAATATAAGTCTACTATTGATGCTTGGAGACAATAATTGTCCACTAGAAGTGGAGAAAGGAACCATCCCCAATGGAGTCGCCAGAAAAATCTGTGGTGTTTATTTTTAGATCGTATATGGGGGACACCAAGTAGATATGAGGGGGTACTCATTGATCTGGTATGACATTGAGGTATGATGTACTATCTCGAAAGATAGAAACATCACCATTCAATGGATCTAATCACCTACTAAAGACTCCTAAGACATGATGGGTCTTTGAATATACTAGAGATTTTTTCCCTACTTTACATGGATGAATAAAGTAGGGTTTATATTAAATCAAATTCTAAAATTTCCTACGGGGGTAAGCTCCCATAGTTAGTTACATCATAAGGAAAGTGAATTCCTTATGAATACTCTCGATTAAAGTAGGCAATTATTGTATCCAAAGATTTTAAGAGTAAGACTATCAATAAATTGGTTATATTTAGAAAATCAATTGGAAAAGATCAAAAGGGGAGAGACTTATTATCGAAACTAAAGGAAATATGTAAGGAATGCTCATGATACTGAGAAACTTAGCGAGCATTCCAAATATATCCTATGGTTGGGCTTTATATGTTTGAAGTTAAAAAGAATTATTTGTTTGAGTTGAATTTTTATTAGATTGTTAGGGCTTATAATCCACCAACACAAGGTTGTGGAAATGCTTAAGAGGTGAGGATTTATGCTTGTATCCTAAAGGAAAATAGCTATCTCGGATCCTAAATCTAATGAACTTTGGCATAAGCCAAGGCATGACCTGAATCTAAGCAAAGATGGGTATATAGTTTACCTCAGAGAGAGTAAACCACCCGACTAGTGGACTTATAACCACCTAGAGTGGCAGCTAGCTAACTCCTCCTATGCTTTAGAACCATATAGGAAATTCATATGATTTTCCAAGCTAGTTGAGTCATTATTATTTAGAAAGAGACTAAAGTCCTTAAACCCACTCCCCAGAAACTAGAGCATGAGTGGTATGAGTAATGACTTAATCTACAAATGCAAATATTTTTAAATTTTATTTAATTTTTGACACTTCATTTTGACCAAGGCCATAGGATTTTTGTATGCCTAAATGCATGTTAAAATGAGTTATGGGTTAAATCAAAGAGAAGAGGGTGAAGCTTCATCGTAAGAGTTGCTCTCACAGGTCAAGCATTCCCTATATGTGTAAGGTTGGAGGCCCTCATTTTACAAGAGTGATTCAAGATGATATGTATGGTGTGAGACATGCAACATTCAGCTAAGGGGCTGCTAAATCTTTTAATTATCTTGATCTAATATATAGGCTTTATGTGAGGTTATGAGTTATTTATAAATTTAATTATGAGTTATAGTTGGGTAAAAGATTTATATTTTCCTAAGAGCCTAATCGGATCCAGGCCACACATTAAATCACCATTCATGAAGAAACTATAAAAAATGTTGGTTCTATTGCACAATTTTAAACAAAACATCAATCAATTTTATAAATCTAATGCAAAGAATAAGAGGGCCGGTGGGATTGTATAACCCAAAAGAGAGATGGGTAGTCGAGCCCTACCCTTATACAACTCGATATATGAAAGGATAATTATAATTTACAAATGATAAATTCTATGGGGGTCTTCAAATCTTTAAGTCTTCATATCTCCTTCATTCCTTCATGCTTCCTCCATTGATTTGGTAGGCTTCAAGGCATCACATAGGGGCTGCCTTCCGCCAATGTTCATCCTTATCCTCCATAACACTAATCCTAATTCCTAATATAAAATTACATTAAAAATAAGAAAAGTAAATCTAACTATACCTACAAAAGAAGTATTAGCTAAACACACCATACAATCCAAGCAGTTATATGAATAATTTGGACTTAGCACCCTGCACATGGGTAACCATGCCCACCTGACCTAACTTGAATTATGCTTAAGGGTTAAGCAACCAACAGAAGAGAGCATTTATATTTATTTTAAGCACCCCTTAAGCACAATCCATTATAGAAAACATGATTAGGATAATCATGGCCTAACATCCAGTCTACGAAATATACACCCTAACATCCAGTCTAAAATAATACATCATAAAACCAAACATACATCACTCCATGCACCACCCTAACATAAAGCTAGAAATGATGACTTAATTCGAAAGTGTGTGTATTAAGGCTTGTGTGGTATGCCTTAACTAAGCTTTGTTATGATTTTTTAAGTATGAAAGGGTGTTTAATCATAAGAGGTTGATTTCACTTTAAGTGGTTTACTTGATTTGAGAATTTTACTTAGTATTTTCTTTAGTTTTATTTGACTTACACTTAGCAACTAAGTGCTATAAAAAGAAGAAAAAGAGAGAATTACTCTCTTTCATCTCTACCTTAAGTCATTTCTAAAGCATATTAATTGAATTTAGTTCTCTTTAGTGAATGGCTTATTACATATTTTAAATTAATCATAAATTTAGGTTCACTTTAATTAATCATATTCAATATGAAAGATATCTTAAGATTAATTTGATTGAATTACTATCACATGACACATATTCAACCATTCCTTTCCATCATATGTAGCATACACATGATTAAATCTTAAGTATACCTACACATACAACATGTTTCTTTTAGCACACTTTTAATGAAAGATTCATGGATATATTTTGTAAAAAATGAGATTTTCACTCATTAGCTAAATGCACATTCAAGTGTTTAAAGGTTTTAATTGGATACTTCGCCATTGTTAAACTAGGGGAAGTGAGGTAAATATCTCATTGGGGCTACTTAAAGCCTTGCATCCCCGAAATGTCCAGCCTAGATATATTCACTATTCTTGAATACACATGAATGTACTAGTAACTACAAGAGTGAGAAAATCATGCAAGAGTTGTATTTCTTTCAACTAAATTATTTATACATGTGAGCTAAAGTTCTATCTAAATTCTAAGATAGAAATACATAAGAATGAATTCAAACAAGTGTTGTGTCATTTTTAAATGGGCCATACACTTGTCAACATTCAAACTTTATGTAAATCCATATAAATTAAAGAAAGAGAGCTACATATCACATGTTCTAAGCTATAAACACATGCAAGCTTATAGGTATCTATAACTATTATCAGTCCAAATATTATAGTTGACTTATAAACTTTTGAAATTAACTTTGATTTAATAGTGATAATAGATACACATATATTAAGTTAATCAACACATGTAAGCTTAATATAAAGGAAACCATTTGATTTAATTAATTTTGCAAAAGATGAATGCATGAATCAAGTGACATACAACATTTAATATGATTGGAGAGGAATAAGTAAACATAAGCATGTGATTTTGATCAACTAAACTAATTCCTAAGGACAATCATATCAAATAGAATTATTTAAAGCAAACCAAAGCTTTTAATATCATTTTAATTTCATATTTAATTTAATTTAAAGAAACTGAGAAGTGGGTTTGCGAATCCTAATCCCATCCCATGTTTGTAAGTTAATTTTACTTAATGAGAGGTAATTAAGTTGATTTTATGGATTGAGTTAGTTAAGGTATAAATTAGATCAATTAATTAACCATTATCTTAAAGTAATTAACTAAGTAATTATGAGCCAATGTGATATAAAATGAATTGAAAAGTAAATTAGCAATTGTCCATGAAATGAAAGGGCATAATATAATTGGCTCATAATTAATGATTAATTAAGTTTAAGGAACTTACTTAATTACTTTTATGATTTTTTCACACATATGGACCAATCATAATTTCAATAACTCTCTTTAGGCTATTGAACACCTAAAGATCTATCCATGAATTGATTAAGTTCATATGTATTTTGGATTTTGATTTGGTTAATGAAATCGACAATCACTTAAATAAATTTAAACTTAATTGCAACATGGGTTAACTATCCTCCAAATGAACTGGACTTAGGGAAAAGATTAGGAAAGAGGCTCCAATTTAATCTTTAAGTCTGCTCATTGTTAAATAGTAATAAATGAGCCAAATTAATAAATTAATGTATTGTTCATGCAATTAATTTACCCTTAATCAAGTTAGGAGAGTAATTAAGGCTAAATTAGCTAATTCTCCTAATTAATTGACTAATAAATCTCAAGAAAATTAGAGGTAGAGATCATCCCCTTAAACAATCTCATAAAATTTGGGGTTAATTAATTAATTAGATTAAGATAATTAATTTTTTAACTAAATCATAATTAAGTTTTAATTATTATTCAAAATCAATTAAGGATATTTTATTAAATTTCTCTAAAATATCTTCAAAATGAGTATTTATTTGTATTTTTTTATTTTTCTATTATTTGTTATAATTTTTTCAAAGTATCAACTAATTTAAATAATTTATAATGATTTTATAAAATCAGTAAATTTATTTCACTAAAATAGACTATTTGAACTTCAAAATTTAATATCTTCTTATCCAACAATTCTTTTGACTTGAGATTTTTATGGTAGGTGTATTTTAACTTTAGTTTCAATCCCTAGAAATTTCAAATCTATCTGATTTGTATTTTTAGTTTAATTTATAAAATTTTATATTTACTAAAACCTAAATTAAGCTCAAAATACTTAATAGAAATTGGGGATTTTGGTCTTATTGGATTCCTCTTAGAAAGATGAAACCAACAAGCCTTTATTTACAGTTTTTCATTAGGCCTTTTATTTTCTATAAATATTTGAAATTTCACATGATTTAAATAATTTTTAAAATCAGAAAACCAAATTTTCTTAACCCATTGACCATGCGATCTTTACATGGGTGCCATAATATTGATCGCATTGGAGCCAGCTTCCATGTGGCCAAAATGAGTGAAATTGCTCATTCGTGCAGACCAGATCGGACCATCCCATCACAGATCGGATGGTCCATGCTATGAGGATCTAAGGTGAAAGTAGAGGGATTTGGCTTTCTCTCAACCTTCCATCTCTAACAAAGGGAGATTGGATGGTTGCTCTTCCCCAAGACTAGAATCGGTAAAATGGCAAAATCGCATTTATTGGGTCCGTTTTTAGGTGATTCTCATGAAAATGCCATTCATGTGAGGATGATGTAAAATGAAGAATGAAAGGAAAATCTATAAGAAATTCATAAAATAGAGTATACATTGAAGAGAGATCTTATGGCCAACTAAAGTATTTGGAAATTACCTCACTGGGATGATTTAGGTGTTGATCGAGCACATTCAGTGAGATGAAGCTGGGACATACCTCTTTTCTCCGGTTGGAATATCTTATCCACCAATAGCTGCCTCCTTCTCACTAAAAACTGCTCGATTTTGGTGTTCTTCAGCTCAAGGGAAGTGGGGAAAGAGTGTTGGTTGCTTAGATGAGCTCATGGAGTGTGGCTAGTGCAGAATAATGTGCTTTGGGGGCTTCTTTTTCTCCTTTCAAGGAGGTGGAAATCCCATTAAGATGATGGGATGTGGGTAATCCTAGCTCACTTAGAGTGGGCTAAGAGACTAGGTAGAACCCCATTTGCGGTGTTTGATGACTGCTAAAAGTGAGGAGAGTGGACTTTGCCATAAATGGGTGAAATCCTATGTGAGGGGAGGATCTATGAGGGATTTGCCTTGGATTTGATTTTAAATGGGTTTGGGCTGATTTTGGGCTGATCCCAAGTGGGTTTGGGTTGGGTTTGATCATTTCGCTCAATTTGGGTCATTTGGGTCACATTAGGTCATGTTGGGTTGGGTTTACCAATTGTTCAAATTGGATTAAACTCTTGGGTTAGGTTCAAATGATGATTTGAGAGTTTTTGTTCAAGTGGTTTCAATTAATTTGGCCTAGGTTTGATTTTGGCTCATTTGGATCAATGGGTCAAATAAGTTGACAATTTGACAAATTGGTCAAATTGGGTTGGCATTGGTTCAAGTTCAATTGGTTAATTAAAATAATTATAATCTTTGGTTTGAATCAATTTGGGTTTAATTTGTATTTTGGCAAACTTGACCCTTTAGGTCAATTTGAGCTAAGTTGGGTTAGGTTGACCAATTGGTCAAATTAAGCTCAATTATGGCTTTGGTCAAGTTCAATAATCAATTTGGAATGAACTTGATCTATTGGTTGCAATCAATTTGGGTTGGATATGATTTGACCTATTTTGGCTTTTAGGCTAATTTGGGTGGGTCAAATGACCAATTAGACTTGGTTTGGCAATTGATAGTCAAGTCATGTTCAATCATTGATTATGAGTTGGTGTGAATCTATGGTTTCAATTGATTTGGTGTATTGTGAGTTTTGGCTAATTTGGGTTTCATATGGGCTAAGGGTTGATTTGGTCAAATGATCAAGTTGACTTGTTTGACCCAATTCAAGGATTGATCATCTCATGGTATGAGTTTTGGATGGGCTTCAATCCAATTTGGGTTGGATTAGAACTTGGTTCAAAAGGTCTTTAGGTCACTTTGGGTCAAGTGACCTAAATGGGTCAATTGGCTTGGTTTTGATTAAGTTTAGTTGGGTATATATGAGAGTTGAAATATAAATCCAAGCTATAATCAATTGGAGTTCAATAGGTTTTGATTCACTTAAAATTTTCAAGCCAAAAGGGCTAAGTTGGGCTTAACTTTGGTTGATTTCAATCTGGCTAGATAATTGTAGGTTTCATTTATATTTAGATAGATGATTGAAGGAATGATTGATTTAAGAAAAAATTTATTGATTTTGACTTGATTTAGATGGGTTTTGGTTAAGTCCAAGAAATTGGCTTAAAGGGCTTGAATTGAGTTTTGATTTGATTTTGGATTTGGTTTTGGTTATTTAAATTTTTATTTCATTCATATTTGGGAAGATAATTGAATATATGGTTGATTCATGAGAAAATCACTTGAGTTTGGAGTGATGTGAAAGCCAATTTAAGTAAACTCATGGAGGTAGGTCAAAGGGCTTAAGAAAGAATTTGATTTAATTTTGATCACTAAAATGTAAATTTTATTTATATTTATGAAGATAATTGAATATATAATTAATTTATAAAGAAATCAATTGATTTTGGGTTGATTTGGATTAAGATTTGGTTAAGGTCATGGAGGTGGGTCCATATGGCTTAAGAAGGGTCTTAGTTTGGTTTGATTTAGTTTGATCTGACTTTGGCTATTTGAGTTTGGATTTCATTTATATTTATGAATATAAATGATGGAATAATTGATTTATAAAGAAATCAATTGATTTTTCTTTGGTTTAAAGGGGATTTTGGCTAAGCTTATGAGAGTGGATCATAAGGCTTAGGAAGAATTTTGGAGCTTAGATTTGATTTTGGGTTTTAATCATTTGGAATTGAGTTTGGACTTGAGTTTGATAAATGATTGAAGGATTGAATTGATCTTGGAGAAGATCAATTGAGTTTGGATTGATTTTAATTTAGTTATGGCTAAGGCCATGGAATTCAATCATAGGGTTTATGAAGGATTTAGAAATTTGATTTGATCATGGGATTGATTGTGAATTTTGGAGTTTGATTTGGATTTTAAATTTGAATTTGTGGTTTGATTTGAGAAGGAAAGTATGGATTGAGTTTAGGCTATAGGGTAACAAGTCTCTCTAAGTCCTTAAGGCATAACCCGCTCCTATAACTAAACCTTCTAAGTCTCAAGGCTTAGGTTATGTGTTCACCTAATTACTAGAAGTGTCTTAAGACTAAGGAGCTCTAAGGTACTATTGAGAACTCACTCTAAAAGTGAGGTCAATAGTACCTCAGAGGCCCCATACATGACATTCTTTTCATGATGGGAAGACGCATTTAGGCCGTGATTTATACAACCCATACACTCCTTTCTTGGAGTGGTGGGCAAGCCCAGCATACCCGAGGCAGCCCCCTACAAGGGGACGATGTCGGGATGCTGCCAAACTTCTAGACTGATAGGAGGCCTAAGAAGATTAATATAAAATCGTTAATAAATCTAAAATTATTGTTTAAATTGACATTGCAAGTATATAAGTACTTATACACCCATTTCTTGGCATGGCGGAGAAATCTGTGTTACATGCAGTGCTTTAGAGACTCATACATGCATTTCTTGTCATGGTGGGATGACGCATTCGGCCGTGATATTTACACCACCTATATATGTCTTTCTTGGCATGGTGGGCAGACCCAACTCTCGTTGTAGCCCCCTATGTGGGGACAACGCCAAGAGGCTGCCAAAATGCTATCAAAATGTTATCTAAAATCCTAAACTTGTAATGAAACTCAATTAAAATAAGCTATATTATTCAAATCCCATAAACTTAAATTAATATTGAATTAAATAACTCACATGTGCCCCAACACTACACTGAATGCTTAAACTTAGTGTTTGAGGATGTTGCGCGGGTTGATTCTCAATTTGATCTTAGGATCGGGTCCAGATTAACAAAACCTAAAAATCCAATTATGATATTATAAGAAATTTAATTTAATAAAATCTGAGAAGCTAATTCTATCATACAATTACAAAAGATAAACTCATTGATATGGCTTCTCAAGTTTAAGCTCCTAAGTGAAAGGTCCCAAAGCCGATCGTCTTCGCTCAAGCTAGAGTTGAGAAATTTTAGAGGATTATAAATTTTAGGAATTTAGACCTAATCCTCTGTATAAAAAAAAGGGAGAGTTGATATAATCTATTAGCAAACAATAGTCATGCGATCAAAAAGCTATTATTACTAAGATTTAAATGATAAATATTTATATATTAAATTCAAATCAATTAAAAATGATCAAATATTCAAATTAAAAATCATAAATTAAATGAAATTAATTATTTAAATTTAAAGTAAAATCCATCCATTCATCCACAATCGTTTATCGAGAGTGACAAATTAAAAAAAAAAAAATCTTTTGCTCATAAAGAGTCAAGATCAAATCAAATACATAACTATTTTCACGCTCAAATATCTTAAGCTCGTAAGAACGTGGCTCGTGTCCTCTGTCTGTGTGATTTTGTCACAAAATAGCAACACATAAATGCGGTTATGACCAGAGCCCTCTGATTGGGTGGCTTGTTGTAAAATGACACCACTAAATTATGATCACAAGCAGAGCCGATATGTTCCCCAATGAATTTGCTCTTTGAGCTGTGAACTATAGAATGTATTTTGATTGGGAAAAAAGTCTTATATTAGTTAAAGTTGACTTGTATTTGTCCCCTTAGACAAACTCCACCCCAGGTTTACAAGATTTCCTTGGAATAACACAACCCATGGCTGCTGATAAGGATCATTCGGTTAGGTTGGGTCGACTACCTCCTCTAACTAAGTAAACTAGGGACCACGATAGTTCGGGATGACGAAATCATGGGATCTTGACGCGATCATCATTCCCCAACCACTAAGTTAAGATGAATTTCATAAATTCATAATTTTATACTCTACATATTCTATGCTATGCATTTAGTAATCTAACGACCAAGATTAATTAAAGTTCTCTCAAAGATTGAGAGTAATTAACTATAGATGCTTGCACCTATAGGAAATCTAGAACCAGATCTAAAGTTCTCACAAAATAAGAGTGAAATCTCTGGGTAATGTCTTATTTACTATTCCATCTGCCTTCTGAAAATTTCACTGATATAAATCAAACTCTCTTCATCGAGAGGTCAGTGGCGAATTTTTAGAGCCGACAAATTTTTATAAAAGAACTCTAATGTCTTGAGACTCCTTTGACTATTGCATCAGGGCCAATTCTCCATAGTTTAATTCTATGAAATTTATCACATTCTTCCGTAATAACAGGGAGAGGCATCACTTTTAATCACTAACATATACTAACAAAATTATTTCAACTAAGTTATATTTACGATTTTTCCCCTTGTTAGAATTTTCATGTAAAAAACTCTTACACCACTTAAACTCTTCTCTTATTTGTATTTGTGCTAAATTTTCTTATAAAATTAAGATATTGACATATTCTCTCTAATGTTGGGAATGTTTTATTATTCAAAAGAATGAGTTCTAAATATTATTACAAATGTAAGTTAAAAATCGTGTATATATATATACACACGCTGTGAATTTTATAAAGAATGAACTATAAAAAATGATCTAAAAATTAAGACGAAATGATGTTAACTGCACATATTCATGCATATTAAATTTTGTATTGAAAATTTTTTAAAAAAATATGCTCAGAGCATGGATGTAAGAATGTTAATTGTATGGTGCTAAAAAATCATATGAAAAGAAAAGCACGCCTTAAATTATCCAACACAAATGTTTCAAGAAATTAATGATAAAACTAATTTTACATTAAAAATCTCGAAAGAGGAAAAAAACTACGGGTCACCCAAGAAAATCTTCCACTATGTATCTATTTTAGAGTACAAATTTTCCGATAACAGATTACGAATTGTATAAGAGACCGATAATAGAATCCTAATCGCAAAACAATATATAACTAATGAGTGGCCAGTTTACTGAGGATGAACAACGGAATCACGGTCGATGCCGTGTGCGGAGATTAACCAGACAGTATGGCCGCAGCGAGGACGCGATGATCCGGATGGTATGGCACCGCGATGGATGCAGCGGTCGAGCACGCCCGGCGAGCCGAATGGTTTGAGGCGACAATGACGTTAGAAAAGTTTAAACGCAAAGTGGCCGGACGCCGGTAGGCAAGGGCGGACGGCGATAGCTGGCCGGCGACCGGCGGCGCGATGACAAAGTAATAATGCGGCGACGGTAATGCGGAAGGCGAGAGGTGGTTTACACGCCGAGTGGTGCATTATGCTTGGAGGATTTTCAGCTTTAGAACTCTCCTCTTTAGCTTGTCTCCCCATAAGAATGAGGTATTTATAGATATGCTTTCACGCAAATCCAACCACTCCACTCAATCGACAAAATGATTCCTTTGAGCATTTGATGTATTTTAAGCATTTGAATGCTCAAATGAATTATTATGATATCTCGTTAGATCAGCCAAGACACTCGACTATATAAATACTCTAGGTTTAAGAGTTATTTAGAAATTTAACTAATATCCAAAGTTTCTAATGATATTTTAAGAAATTGATCTCTACTAGTTTCAACTTAGGATAAACTTACTTTCGACATCAAGATTCGTACTTCAATTAGTAATATTTTAAGCATCGTATCATGTACATACGAGACAATTATATGCATAAATATTAAAAACTTAATTGTTTATAAAACTGTCATTTCATCAGATTTATTTTTCAAATTCTTATTAAAAATTAAAATTCATAATAAAATTTTAACGTGTGTTTTAATTTTCAGTAAAATTTTAAGAATTTGATTATAATATATATAAATTCAAAATTTAATAATTATAAAAAAAAAATTCTGAATTTTAGTTTTATAAATAGATCTTGAAGTGATAGGCATGGCATTTCTTCCTTGTTTATGTTTTTTTTGTATAATTTTCTGAGAAAATATTTATTTTTTATTATTTTCTACTTTAAACTTTATTGCGCATTAATTTTTTTCACAATTCAACCCTTATAATGGAATCCATAACCAAACCTATTGAAAAGTCGTTTCGCAGCATTACCATTAATAGTACTTTATACCTCGCATTAAAAATATAGGGGTAAGTGCTCGACGACTCGTCGGTAAACTGTGCCACGCCGACCTCACGCATATGAACGCCTGAGAGGAGAGAGAGAGAAGAGGAAGGGGGGAGAGAGAGAGAGAGTACTTTATAGCAAGGGTGGCATAGAGCCATTGTTCCGTTGTAATTCGATCATTCGCCGGAGACATCGCGAAACGGAAGCGGTTGTAGACGAGGAGAGGGAAAGAGAAAGAGAGCAGAATCTCTGTTCTTCCGTACCGGAGAAATCGCAGTTATTTGGAGTTTCGTGTCGTCCTGTTTCGACTACGAAATCGGTTTCCTCGTTGTAGGAGAGGAAGAGAGGTGAAGAACTGGCGTTGGTCTCTTTGCTTTCCTTGGAACATATTAGTCTCACACGTTCTTCGTTGAAGGCGGCTGATCAGTTGCCGATGATGGGTGCGGGTCTTCTCTTTTCTCGTTCTTCTAAATTTTTGTTCCTCGTTTGTGATATTTGGGTCTTCATTTTTGTTATGTTTCGAAATGCTTTCGTGTCTCTAGATTGCTGTTTTGGTTGATTTTTGATTTCTTGATTTGAATGCTATAAATTTCTTTTTGATTTGATAGGTTACGGGTTGTATGTCTTTCTAGTGTTTTTTTTTTTTTTTTTTTTTTTTTTGCATTTCTTTTCCTTCTAGTTCTTACTTTGTGATTGAATCATCTGTGATCTATTGAGTTTCCATGTTCCCCTTTTTTACTTTTGGATTCTGTGGTTAATCCTCTCTGAATAGCATGGACTATGTTCGCAGAGGTAGATCTGATGCATCCTTCATGTGATTCATGGGATAGTGATGATGAATACGAGAAGTTTATTAAGAGGATGAATCCTCCAAGGTATTACATCAGCAATCTATTCCTATAGTCTATGAATCTGACTTTATTCATCTGAACTTCTTGTATCGCTTGCCTGTTTAGGGTTGTTATTGACAACGAATCCTGCGGTAGAGCAACAGTCGTTCGGGTAATTTTTCAATTAGCGTTGGTGCTGATTTCGTGCACGTGCGCTAAACTAAAAACTCGAGGTAGTTTCTTTGTTCTGAAATTTTTTCTTATTTTTTGCTGTTAGGTTGACAGTGCAAACAAGTATGGCATCCTATTGGAAGTTGTTCAGGTTCTTACTGATCTGAATCTTATCATCATTAAAGCTTATATATCATCCGATGGTGGTTGGTTCATGGACGGTAAAGATTAAATTCCCTTCGATTACTTTTCTTAGTTGATTCGAAACTTTTTTGATCCTTCTAGTCATTCAGATTTGATTACTTGGTTTCAGTTTTCAACGTTACCAATCACGAGGGAAATAAAATAAGGGATGAAGCTACTATCAAAATGATAGTGGATTGCATCCGGAAGGTAGAATATCCATTTCTTTTTCTTGCTTTTTTTCTACTATTCCTTTTGATTTATGCCCATATTCTAGCTAAATATATGATTCTGTCTATTTGCAGTCCTTGGGGGCAGATTCCTCTTTCCTTCCTTCTAGGAGAAGATCAGTGGACTTTGCACCTTCCTCTGATTACACTTCAATTGAGCTAACTGGTACTGACCGGCCTGGTTTGCTTTCTGAAGTGAGTGCTGTGCTTACAGACCTAAAGTGCAATGTTGTTACTGCTGAGGTATGGACCCATAATAACAGAGCAGCAGCAGTGATGCAAGTGACTGATGGAGTCACAGGGTCAGCTATTACTGACCCAGAAAAGCTTTCTAGAATCAAAGTGCTCTTGTGCAATGTTCTTAAAGGAAATAACAAGACTAGGGAGCTAAAACAGCTATTTCTAAAGGGATCACACATACAGAGAGAAGGCTCCACCAGATGATGTTTGCAGACCGAGACTATCAGAGGACTGGTCAGGAATTGGTTGATGAGAGCATGAGGCCAAAAGTCTCTGTTGTGAATTGCTATGATAAAGATTATTCAGTGGTCACAATTCAGTGCAAGGACAGACCAAAGCTTCTTTTTGACACAATCTGCACTTTGACGGATATGCAATATGTGGTATTCCATGCAAATGCGGATGGCGAGGGCCCCGAAGCTTATCAGGTATCTCATGCAATTTTCAAGTCTTTGTTTGTCTACTTGTTTATTGTATTTTCACTGTTCTTATCCCTTCTCGTTCTGTAGGAATACTATATCAGACACATAGATGGGTTTCCGGTCAACTCTGAGGCTGAGAGAGAGAGGATTATTCAATGTCTTGAAGCAGCAATAGAGAGGAGGGTATCTGAGGTAGCGTACCATTTATCTTCATATGGCTGAGTACCAGTCGTTTTAGCTTGTCAATTGTATGTGTTTATGCGAGAATTTAAACAATCTTTCTTTGTTTTACTGATTTTTTTTACAGTTAAATCATTTTTTTTATTTTATGTAAATGGGATTATGTTTCGTTTCTAAGCATCCACTATATGCTTTCTGCTGCTTTTTTTGCATATTGGCTGCCATAATGCTTCGAACTTTCTTGACATTTGCATTTTCATCAATTCATTCAAAGCTTAAAAGTGTATACTTAGGGGTGTTTAGGATTTATGGGATTTAGGCTTAAATCCCGTAAATCCTGCCAAACACGTTCTGCGGATTTACTAAATCCTTTAGCGGTAAATCGAATAAAAGTTATGATTTACGATTTATTAACCGCCGAGCGATTTAACGGATTTACTGATGGCAAACCTATATGGCGGGGACTTGGAAGCTTCTCTAACTCCTTCTACCTACCATTTTCACGGATCGCTTCACCGCCATCTTCCTCGCGAAGAGGGGAAGTGAAGGTTTAAATTTGATTTTTTGATCTTCAACGTTCTGCTGTTTCTGAGAGGAAAGTTTAGCAGATGAAATGAAATAAAGAAATTTATTTTTTGATTATGTATTCAGAGTCATTTGTTTGAAATTTCTCAGGGTTTCTTTCCTTGTCTCTGTTCTCTTTCTCCTTGCTCATCCTCTGTCAAAGAAATGCATTTCCATTCAAGGAGTTTACTGCTCAGTGAAATAAATTCCTCTTTCTTCAAGCAATTTTAGAATGGTTTGGAGGTAGTTTTAGTTTTCATGTGAGTACTGCGTTTTAAGTCTGAATTAAATGAAGCTGGAGAAATTTTCTCATTGCTGACTTATAGCTCACTTTTAATTATTTATTTTTATATTTTAAAAATATTTTTTTTAATTATATGATTAAATCCTCATATAACACCAAACATCTTTCTGCTGTTTAATAAATACTTTACCAAACACTTTTGCATTTTGAACTTTCTAAATCATTTGATTTACTAAATTCATTCAAATAAAAGTGTATGCAAACACTTAAGAGTTTATAAAACCTCTATGTATGTTCTTTATGTGTTCAATAAGCTGTTGATGCTTTGTCGTGTAGATCCCTTTAATTTACTCTCGTAAAAGCAGAAGATAGTCAAATTGGGTTGTTCTGTAATGTTTTTTTTTATCAAAACTACGCAAGGAAATGGTAATTCTATTTCCTTTTTGTGAGATTGACTGATCATTCAAATTCTTATGAATGTCCTTCAGGGTTTGAAGCTTGATCTATGCACAAATGACAGAGTGGGACTGCTCTCGGATGTCACACGCATCTTCCGCGAGAACGGCCTTACAGTAACAAGAGCTGAAGTTTCAACCAAAGGAGGGAAAGCAATCAACACATTTTATGTTCGTGATGCCGCCGGAAACCAAGTCGATGCCAAGATCATAGATGCCATAAGACAAACAATTGGCCAGACGGTGCTTCAAGTGAAGGAGGTTTCCAGATCTCCTCCCCCAGATGCTCCCGCCAGATTCCTCTTTGGCGGTCTCTTCAAATCTAGATCGTTTTGCAATTTTAGTCTTGCCAAATCCTACTCTTAGAGCTATCTTTAATCACTGGTGGTGCACATAATCTCATTATTCTGTCCATGCATCGCTTACACAGTCACTTCCAAAGTCAGGGAATTCTTCTCATGGCTCCGTTGGATCTGGAATATTAGCGGTGAAGCCTTGTACAGGAAGTTCCCCTTGTTTTATCTCTAAAACCGTGCCTGGGATACTGAAATGCTGTAAATATGGCTGTAAATACCCTCAGCAATATTAACCGGAATGGTTTTAAGCTTTGAATTCCTTGCCCCAATTTCTGTTAAGATCAACTGAAAGTAGCTTTTTCTGTGAAATAGATGGGGATGTCATTATTAGAATTCAAATTGGATGATTGAAGTGGAGGAATGCATTGGGCTGTCGTTTATACTTTAGGGAAAATTTTAAAGATAGTAACGAGATTTACAATTATTTATAGCACATAATATTAATCATTAAAAGAGAAGCATAAAATTAAGTATTACAGTGATAAAGATGCTCAAGTGGTGAATGAGTGATTTTAAATTTAATGCAAAATATGAAGAAAAAAAATATACATGAAAATATGGGAGTAGTTCTAGTGGTAAATAAGATTAAAGAGAGGAGATGCCTCAGATAGTTTGATCATATAAAATATTGATCAGCTCATGACCTAATCAAGAGAGTAGAGAGTAGATATATTAGATATTAAGAAAGTTAGAAATAGACTTACAAAGACTTGATTAAAAATTATAAAAAATGATATTATTTTATTATAATTAAATAAGAATATAATATTTAATAGAACATAATAAAGAAAAATGATTTGCATAGTTGGTCTCATATAGTGGTCTGAAGTGTCGTTTTTGCTGCTGCTGTGGTGTATAACGCACCTATTTCTTGATTGTATTTTGACTATTCTCACCCAGTGCACCATAGGTCTTCACACAACTTCACGTTTCTTCACGCAACTAGAACTAAATATAGCAAACTCGCCATGCTCGATAATTCAACAAATTGAAACAAACAGCTGGTAAACTCTTCCGGCAGCTTTCGCCATCCATCATCTATTTCCAGAGGGCCCTGAGATGCCCAGAATATCAAGCAAAACGATTTTGTTCACATGAATCTAATCTTTCTGACATGGAAAGGGGCGGCCAATTGATTGTTCACACAGGCAAGGCTTGTTTTCTCATTCACTCACTGTAACGAAATCTCTTCTTCCTTCCTGACCACCAAATTCAATGTTAATTAATTAATTAGCAACTGAAAGTTATACTTAGTGGAGCCTACGTTGAGGGCGGTGCCTACTAACTACATTTCTTCTTAAATTAATAGGCCATTCATGCTCTTTCGCTGTGAAATCATTGATCTCATGTGGGGGCTGGGGAGGAGATGGTTGGTCACGTGGGGTACCTAGGGTAGAACACGTGACTCATTCTTGGAAGAATCAAAGTTGAATTAACTACAGGGTCCTTGAATAATTACGAAGCAAAAGCCAATGTGGCATTGAGTAAGATGTAGAATTCCTTGTTGCTTTTCTTTGTTTGGCATCCTTCTCGGCCACATGGGATGGATTCAGATCTTATGAATATAAATAATTAGATGGCGGTGGGGAGAGAATCATGTATTTAATGAATGAGTTCACACTGGCATCAGATCCATTGTTTGGGATAATGACATCCAGCCAAACGGAACGAAGGTAGTGTTAATTAAGTTTACTGCTTCATTTGTTCCGTCTTAGGATAGATTTGGGGCGACAGCATATATTTAAAAAAATAATTATAGAGTTATTATAGAAGAAATTATTAAAAAATTTTAAATAATTATTTTACTCTGTTAAGTCTCGTATTCTGTCAGATTAAGTTGAAAATATATTTTTTTTTCATCTTAGATTCTCTTAAATGCCATGAAAATGTAATTTTCAAGTAATGTTATAATATATTTTTTTATCCTACCGTCAACACTCATGAATCAATCTAATGCATTTGTCATAAATAACTTTTTTTTTAAATTTAATTTTTAAAAATTGTGAAAAATTATCAACTGAATGATTAATATTTATTATTGATTATTTCTTCCACCAAAAGATTCGTAATATTTATTTCATTTTTAAAAAATATAATTTATATTTTAAAATTAAAAATAAAAATGCATAAAAATTATATCAAATAAATGTGTTTTTAAAAATAAAAAAAATGTAGTATATTATTGGAGTATTTATTGTAGTATATTATTTCAAGCATAGATCAATTAAACTGATCCTTTAAATCTATTTTGATCAGTTAGTGATTTATATCGTGTTTAAATTTATTACTTGGACTTTATTGGCACTTTAATTTTAAAGAAAAGAAATTATATCAGTAGTTCGTCACAAACAACAAACACCAAAAGGAGAAGAGATTTAATCAAAATAGCATGACATTTAATAAAAATTACAAAAATGGCAATTCTTTTTTTTGCCCAGAGAAGAAAACACTAATTTTTAATAATGTCTTGTATTAAAAAAACATTTTGTACATTTATATAAAATTAGAATTAAGTTAGGATCTTGGAATATAAGTATTCTTACATGTAAATTAATGGAATTAATAGATATTATGGTTCATAGAAAGATAAATATTTTATGTGTTCAAACTAAATGGGTGGGAGAAGGTCGAGATTGATAGTTTTGTTTTAAACATGTAGATATTAGTCAAACCAAACTAAGAAAGGACAGATAAAAAAGAATGATAATGTTATAAATATTAATAGATGTAGATAGAATTATAGATTTAAAGATTATTATCGATACTAAGATTATCAATGTTTTAAGTGTTTATGCGCCCTCAAGTAGGTTTGGATGTAGCTCAAAAGAAAATTTTGGAATGAATTAGGATTAATATAAGAGATACTCTTAAAAGAAAAATATTTATTGAGGAGATTTAAATGGACATGTTAGAGGTAGAAGATTTTAAAAGATTCATGATAGATTTGTTTTAATGAAAAAGGTAAGACTATATTAGATTTTACCTTATCTTATAATTTTATAATTATTAATACATTATTTAAAAGAAGAGATGAATATATTATTACTTATAAAAATGGATTTAGTAAAACACAGATTGATTATTTTCTGATAAGAAAAATAGATCGTTTAGATTATAAAGATTATAAGGTCATTTCAAGTGAAAGTTTAAGTGCCCAACATCGATTGTTGGTTTTAGATTTTAAGATGAAAGATTATAAGAGAAAAAATAAATCAAATTATTGTTAGATTAGATGAGAAGTTAAAGAACACAAATAAAATATTTTAAGAGTAAGCTACAAGAGCTTAGAATTTGGGATGTTCATGGGAAGTAATGTTATGTGAAAAAAAAGTGTAAATTGCTAAAAAATGCTTGAAAAATCAAAAGAAAAACTTCTTTAATAAAAATAAAGTGGTGGAGTTAGAGATGCAAAGAAAAGATAAAGAAGATTATAAAACTTGATTTAGATGTAAAAAATCAAAGAATTGAGAAAGATATAAAGTGACCTGTAGAGATTCTAAGAAAGCAATATATGTTGCAAAAAATTTAACTTTTAATGATTTATACAATAGATTAGATACCAAAAAAGGTGAAAGATGTATATAAGTTAATCAAACAAATGGGAGAAGTAAAGACTTAGTTCAAGTGAGATTAATGATAAAGATAATATAAATTTTTTCTTAGAAAAGAATATTGAAAATAGGTGGATGAGGTATTTTGATAAACTTTTCAATGAAGGATCTGAAAATATGATTGATTTTAGCAACCTTAATACCCTAACCAAAAATAGAAAATTTTATTTTTATCATCGTATTAGTAAATCTGAAGTTAGAGAAGCTTTAAAGAAAATGAAATGTGGAGAAACAGTGGGACCTGATGATATTCTAATAGTGGAAATGTTTAGGAGATCAAGAAATTTCTTGACTTACAAATCTTTTAATGTTATTTTAAAGACTAAAAGATGTCAGAGTGAGTGGAGAAAGAGTTTGTTGGTTCCTATATTTAAGAATAAAGGTGATGCACAATATGCAAATTATGAGAATTAAGTTAATGTGTCATACATTAAAATTATGGGAGAGAGAAATTGAGCATAGTTATGTGATACAAAATTTCTTACAACCGTTTGGTTTCATGCTAGGTAGATCTACTATAGATGTTATACATTTGTTAAGAGATTTGATGCGTATATAAAGAAAGTAAGGAGGATCAACATATGATATTTATTGATTTAGAGAAAGCTTATGATAAAGTTTCAAGAGATGTTCTTTGAAGAGTTCTAGAACAGGAAGGAGTTAATATTGATTATATTCAAGTCATTAAAGATATGTATATTAGAGTTATTACTTGTGCCCAAACACAAGGAGGATTGACAAAATATTTTCCTATTTCAGTTGGATTACATCAAGGATCACCTTTAAGCCCTTATCTTTTTGCTTTAGTTATGAATGTTCTTACTAGGCATTTACAAGATGTACCTTGGTTTATGTTTTTTTGCTGATGACATTCTTCTTATTAATAAGACTAGAGAGGGAGTCCAAGAGAAACTTGAATTATGGAGGTCGACATTCAGGGGCGGAACCAGCCACTTTTTTTAGAGTGGGCAAACTAATTATCAAAATTTCAAACAAAAATTTTTATTATCATTTATTAATTTTTAGGGTGGGCAAACTAATAAAATGAAAAAAATTGTCTTTATTGGGTAAGATTTTTTATTAGGGAGGGAAAAATTATTATTTTAAAAAAAAAATCTATAATATAAAAAAAAAACTGAGGGTGGGCAATTGCCCACCCTCATTTCTACGTAGGTCCGCCCATGTCGACATTAGAGTCTACTGATTTTCGTTTAAGTAGATCTAAAATTGAATATATGGAGTGTAATTTTAGTCAGAAGTTCTAAGTAGAATAGTGTTGTGACATTAAAGTGAACAAGTCATTAATAAGAGTGATTATTGGGATATTTAGGCTCTATTGTTCAAATGATGGTGAAAGGAGACGCGTTATTAGTAGAATTCAAGTTGGATGGTTGAAGTGGAGGAATGCATCGGCTGTGATAGAAAAGTTTCATTTAAACTTAAGGAAAAATTTTATAAGATGGTGGTAAGACCAGAATGACTATGGTGCAAAATGTTGGCCAATAAAAGAGAAGCATGAGACTAAGTTAAGTGTTACAGAGATGAGGATGCTCAGGTGGATGAGTGACTTTACTCTGAGAGATAAAATGTGAAATGAGTATGTTTGGGAAAAGGTTGGAGTAGCTCTAGTGGAAAATAAGATTAGAGAGAGTTGCCTTAGATGATTTGGCCATATAAAGCATCGACCATCCGATGACTCGGTTAGGAGAGTAGATGCATTAAATTTGCTTATGTTAAGAAAGATAGAGGTATACCAAAAAAGGCTTGGTTAAGATGTATAAAAAATGACTTTAGTATACTTGAATTAAATGAGAATTTGACACATAATAGGACACAATGGAGATGAAAGATTCATGTAACCGACCCTACTTAGTGGTACAAAGGCTTGTTGTTGTTGTTGTTATATTAATATCTTTCTCATGACAATATTCTTTGGTTTCAATTAAATATACTATATTTTATATTTAATGGGTGTAGCTCTATTAGGTTTTTTTTTTGTCTAATTTTTGTTGGATTATGTCTATGAGAACTTTTTCATGCAAGAAAATGTGTATTGCTATACATTTCAAAAAATAAATAAATAAATAAATAAAATAATTTAAAATATATTTTTATGTGAATTAACTAAAGGTCTATTTTAGATAGATATAATTATATGAAAAATAGTGGTGGAACTACTATCAAATAAGCTGTGGTGAGTATATAATTTTTTTTTTATAAAAATTGAATTTTAGTTTTTTGACTATTTGCATAGATAATTAGGTCAAGTTAAAAATACAACTTTTATACTATAATTTTTTTAAAATATAGCTAAAATGTAATCAGAATATAATTGACAAATGATATTACACATTTGCACTGCACTGCACTATCATTGTTGCCCTGAATGGAGCTTAAATTTGAAGACTTTCTATTATTTAAAATTAATTTTATCAGCTCAACTAATAAATGTTAATATGACTCAAATTTTATAGAATTTCAAGAGTATACCTATCATTCCTATACAACATTTTAGCCTAAATTTTTTTGTCTTTTTCTTTAAAGTACGCTGAATTATTGCTCTCCTACAACAAAATTAGACAGAAGAAAAGACTGTAAGAATCTTTGGTGGAAAGACTTTGCTAGTCTTGAAAGCTCTCCTACAAAAAAGCAGCGATTCTCCGTGAGGAAAACTGTAAGAATCTTTCGCATATAAATATTAAAATGACGCTTTATATAAATTATTAATTACGTGAGTCTAATTAGTAGAGTGCGTTATATTGCAATTATTTTGTTATTTTCAATATTATTCAGACAAGTGATTGTTAAGGCACATAAGCTTTTAGGGGGAAAAAAAAAACTTTACAGTGGAAAAATAAATTATGGAATCTTGTGGAATCAAGCAGCTTATATTATTTGTTGAAGATTTGCAACAAAAAAAAAAAAAAAGATCTTATATTATTGATTTATTATAGTTGAATTTTTAATAAAGTAGATAATTTCTTTAAATGTTTTTGATATATTTGTCATTTCTAATTTAAATTCTATATGCAAATACTTAAATTTATTTTACTTGATGAGATTTATGATTTTATATAATGTATATTTTTAATTTCAGCCCTCTAAACCCTCAAGAATGTCAAAACTATAGAGCAAATAATAAAAGCTGCTACAAAAATAAATTATAACATATTATATTAACTCATAGTGGGCATATGTATCCGAATCAAACTTTAGAAAAAATAGAAAAGTTCATTCTTAATTGGCAAATATATTTGTTTTATAAATGATTATATTTTGTTTATATATATATATATATATATATATATATATATATATATATATATATATATATATATATATATATATATATATATATATATATCTTAAATCAGCACGACACAAAATTTACCCCTTTATTGGAAAAATTGTCAAATTACCTTTGCATGCAAGTTTTATTTTCAATCCCTTCTTTGCATTTTAGAGCTAAGTGGGACTTAAGATAGTGCCCGGAGAAAGCCGTTTGGATTTCAAATTTTATGCTTAATAAGAGTTTGAGGGTTGCTTTTTTATAAAGATACTCTTTTCCTCTGGTAGTAGAGAGTGAAGAAAAAGCATTCAAGTACTTTTCAGAGTTGTGAGCTAAAATAAAAGTCAAAAAAAAATTAATAATTTTATCATTTATATTAATATTAATTTTGGAACATAAATTTCATTAAGTAAATATCTAATTTTGAGGTTAGAAATGTAAGCGCATTTAAATAGGGTGGTATGTATGTAGAATTTTCATTCAATGAAAGGGATATTTACATTTGAGAGAGAGAGAAAGATAATATCTTTACAATAATGCCAAACACCAAGAAATTATGCATTAAAGTATTGAGTGTGCGAAAAGCATAACATCAACGAGAAAAAAAAGTGAAAATATTTTAATCAAAAATATTTAGAAACAACATGAGTAACAACTCAACAAGATTTTAAATAAAATTTATATAAAATGATCAGATGCACACAAACAAAAACACTGTCAAAAGCAAATACATACACTACACAAATAGTTTCCAAATAGTTCATACAAATAGTTTTAAAACAATTCCCCCTTCATTGAGATAGAAGAGAGGAAACAATCCCTGCAATCATTATCGTCAGATCCCCAAGCACCGCCGCAATGATGAATTGCATCTCCATCGCAGCTAACTTACAACAATTTTTTATCTTTCCTTCCAACTAACAAGCTCTAACAATGGGAATCATGTTCCCCAACATTGTTGCCATTCCTCCAGTGCTGGTTCCTCCACCATAATAATGTTCATGCTAGCTACCCAACCATATCTTGATCGCTCAGGTCACGTGTAAGTTGTATTTATTGCATTCACTCTAGAAGTCCAGCTCTTTCCTTTCCACCCACACCTATGATAGGGGTGCCGATGCTCGGTGGTGTAGGTGAAGATGGATGCCACCATCGACATTAAGAACGTGTGGGAGAGCAGTGCAGCAAGGGTGGAGGTCATTCCCGCACTTGCGACGGGTGACGGCAAGATGTCTTGCAAGCATTGCAAATGAGGGATTCACCGAGGACAAGGGAAAAATTCAAAAAAAAACATTTGGAGTAGAAAGGGCTGGAGGGCGGTGGTAGTGTGGCGCACAATGGGTGTGAGGTCAAAATTGCAAAGAGAGCGTAGCGGAGTTAATGCCGACTTGGTAGCATCCATTAAATATAAATGGAAGCTCCAAGTGCTCATAATATTGGGCTCCAAAATCCACACCGACCTCGATAATATTGAATTGAAGAGAGTGATTTAAAAGTCCTAATTTTAGAAGGCGGATGGAATAGTAGATAAGACACTACCAAAGATTTCTCCTCATTTTGTGAGGACTTTAGATCCAGGTTTCCAAAAGCCCCTATAGTTAATTACCAAGTGAGTGAGAGAGAACTTTCAATTAAGGCTAGTCGTTAGATCGCTTATAGTAGCAACAAGTAGATTTTTAGAATTTAAGATTTATGAAATTTATTATTTAAGCTTAAATTGGATGGTTGGGGTGTTGACGTGCTCGATCTAGATCCCATAGTTCCGTCATCCCAGGCAGTCACGGTCACTAATCTACTTAGTCAGAGGAGGTTGTTGACCCAACCTAACAAAAAGATCCTTATCGCCACATGGGTGTTGTCCAGAAATCCTTGTAGACAGGATGGTGGTTTTCTAAGGAGATAGGCTTAAGTCTACCTAAATAGAGGGTTGTTTGCCCTATCAAGTATACCCTATGATTCACAACTCAAAGGCCATTGGGGGGTCGTGATCAATATAATGGAGAATCGACCAAACCACCCGATCGGAGGAGTCCGGTCATAACCGCTTCATCGGAGCCTCCCAAGCGGGATACGACAGGTCACGAAGCGTGAGATTGATTGAGAGTGAACAAAGTAGAACACTTGATTTGACAGTAGTTCCTTTGTGAGCTAAATTTTTTTTAGTTTGTCACCCCGCGCAAGCGATAAGGTGGATGGATTGAATTTGATTTAAGTTTTAGTGATAGAGTTTCAAGTTGCTACTTAATTTGATTTGAAAAATTGATTAATTTGATTATATTTAAAAGCTTTAGCTCCTATCAACTCTGTTTAGCTGGTAATAAAGGATTAGATCTACTATCACCTGATAGAATCAGTTTCTCAGATATTTCACTGATTTGAAACTCTTATTATAGATTTTTAGATTTTGTTAACCCGGACCCAATCCTAAGACTAAACTGAAGCAACTCGTGCAGCATCCTCAAACACTTGAATTTAAGCATTCAAAGATAGTGTTTGCGAAAGTATTTAAGACTTTATGTAGTGTTTATTTTTAATTATGAGATTTATTTTCATTTAATTTCAACTTACACGCGGACTTTTTTAGACATTAAAATTTGCACTTAAAATCTCTATGTCGAGCACATGGTGTTTATAGCTTAGATTTTACCTAATTAGTGATTTCATTAATTTTTAAAATCATAATTAGAATGAAATTCTTTAATTTTTTTATTAAAGGAAAGTTCTTTCATTCGTGTGGCATTTAGTTTAGTGTCGCCTTCTGCCTACTTGTACAAAGAATTATAGATCCGGTGGCGAAGTAGGCATTTTGATTTAGATTATAGTTTAAAATATTACTTGCACTTAGTTTACTTGTTGAGTTTTTGTAATTCCCTCAACTTAATTATGTTCAATTTACATCACTTTTGATAAGTAATGTCGATTTCAGTGTTTATTACTTTAGCCGTACTCACACTTATTAGCTAGCATAGTAATCACCTTCATATTCATATAAGAGTTATTAAGCCCAATTTAGATTCATCCTTAACTCCATATCAAATTTTATAGACTTTAAGTTTATTGCCAGTTTGTTATGAGTTTAGTGTTAGTCTCCCCAAATTCTAATTAAAGCTTGTTTAATTTTGAGGAATTTACAAGAAAAGAGAACTCACTTATTACTTCACCAAATCCCTCTAAATAAAGCTAAGAGAGAGCGCTTGCTTGAGTTTAGGTACTCAAGAAAGGGGTGGAAGGATTTTAATTCGCACTTTGGGAAGGTTTTCAACTTGCTTAAATAGGTTTTGTAAATGTTTTTCCTCTCTTCTCTTTTTTTTGTTTACTTTTGTGTTTATTGTATATCATTTTACTTTACCTCATTTTTTTATTTGGCGCTTTTAGTTTAGATTTAGATGTAGGTTTCCTTACTTAGTGTTCTTAAGGTGGTTCATTTTACCCTCCTATTTTTTCTAAGTCAAAAGATTTGATGCAATTTTGGTAGCCTCTTAGCGTCATCCCCTTATAAGGGGCTGCATCAGGAGTATTTTGGCTTTCTTGGTACACCCTCATGAGTGTAGCGAGTGGTATCTTGCGACACCACAGCCAGTTTTTTCATCTCGTCGTGCCCTCTTAAGTACGGCGAGGCTTTCAAACCTGAAAGAAGATAAATATAATATATATTCATCCTCCCCCCCCATTTTCCTAATTCTAGAAATTAGACAAAATTTTGATAACATTTCGTCTAGGGGAGCGACATCTAACATGTTTTATTCGATGCCTCTTGAGAAAGTGTCTTGTGACACCACAAGTTTTCATCTCATCTCTTGCTAATGAGGCCTTCAAACCTGAAAAATATATATATATATATATATATATATATATATATATATATATATATATATATATATATATATATATATATATATATATATATATATATATATATATATATATATACATACATCATTCACAGGTCACACATATTCTGACTCATTTTTCTACACGTTGCAATGATCAACAAAGAAATAGGGTTAGGTACGCCAGAAACCAAAAGAAGAACCCGGCATCTTGACGGTGTTGTTCCCCGTTTACGATGAAGTGAATACTGGAAGGATAATTGAGGAGAAAATCGAAAGAAGAACGCCTCTTAATGGTGTTGCCTCCAAGGAAGTGAAGATTGGAAGGATAATGAAATGCAAACCGAAAGAAGAACCCACCTCTTGATGATGTTGCTTCCTCTGATTACGGTGAGGAAAATTTGAAGAGATAATGCAAAGAATGTGGCATCGATAACCGAAAGAAGAACTCTGACTGGTTTCTTCATTCGGATTATGTTAAGGAAATTGATTGGAGAAATGGGGGAAAATTTGGATTGGTGGAAAATGAGGGAATTTGAAAATTGATTTTCGATTTTGGAGATAAATGAGGGAAAAACAATGGTGGATTTTCGATTTTGAAGAAAAATAAGGGAAATGGGAGAACCAAAATGAAATTGAAGGAAGGGAAGGATGATTTTCGGATTTGTGAGGGGAAGAAAGAAATAGAGAAGCAAAAAAATGGAAGAAGAGAAGAAGAAGAAAGAAAGCAGAAGATCTTGCAGATCCTTTCTTCTATTTTGAGGAGGAAGAAAGCTTTCTTGATTTGGATTAGGCAAGAAAAGGAAAATGAAAAAAGAAGGGAGGAGGACAAATCGGTTTGGAGAAGACGCAGGAAAACGGCAGAAATGAAAGATGGAAATGGACGTTCTAAGCGGTTTGCCTGGTGGTATGCGAAGGGGAGTCATGTGAGCCTTTGGACGAGGAGGGAGCTCTCATGCAAAAGAGGGGAGTTCGAACCATGAAGGCTCGGTTTTGTCAGGTCGTGCGTGAGGAAGGAGTCGCAGGAGCGAGCCGCCTGTGTGAAGGGAAGACCGGTCGGGTCACTTAGGGTTAAGATTAGATTTAGGTTGTTCAATTGAATTTTAAATGGATTAAATGACTTTAATATGAATTCTATGCTGATAAAATCACATGACCAATATATATATATATATAAGGTTATTCCATTATTCCGAACACAACGACACAGTCCGTTTCACAATCGGAGGTCGTTTGGCTCAAATCAACGTCAAATTGGGTCAATTTCACCAAATGCACACCGCTCATGTTCATGACTTATCCAAATTGAGTAATGAGTTATTCAATAGATTTCAATGTTTTTAAAGCTAACGATAATCAATTTCAAACGAGATCGCTTTACGCCTGCCTCCCGACTTTGATATGCATGCACATTGATGACTCAATGCTTGATTTGATCATCAAGTTGTATGATATTTATATCGATTTTGACATTAACATGATGACAAAGTCTATTCATCGGAGGTCATTTGAGTTAGTTTTGGTGATGCCCTGTGCATTTTAGTCTCAATTTGCGTGTTGTCACTTCAAATTATTTGACATTTGCATAGACTTATCCGATTTGAGCATGGACAGTCTCATTTGATAATTTTTAATATTTTGAAACTAACAATGTGATCAATTTCATGAACGGAGGTCGTTCGAACATCATCGCAGCTTTCTGACTCTAATATGCGCGTCGACACATTGATAGCCCAATCATTTAAGTGGTTGATCTTTAGATTATGCAATATTTACATTCTGATCAATTTCAATATTCTGAATGCGACGGTGAAATCTATTCATCGATCGAAGATTATTTTGACTATTTTTGGTGACGTCTAGTGCATTTTGAGCTCTGATTTATGCACTTTCACCTCTAAAGTCCGTTCAATTTAACTTGTGGGCTTGTCTTGATTTATGACATATATGAGGTGGTCAACAAATGCCCCCCAACAAATGTGATTCATGCATAGAGCGAGTCACATTTGTTGAAAACTGGTTGACCTTTTGGGTTAGCCATAGAACTGGATCATTTCAGTTTCAATTGCTCTAACTTATGATGCTTTTGATAGGATTTGTCATTAGTATAATGTTTCATTTAGGACATGCTAAATGATGGGATTGACCGATTTATCAGAATCAACTTATCGGATAGATAAGAGTTCTTATACCATCTACTTTCTACTTCAATGGCTTTGTTGAAGATCTCTTTCTTTTATGTCATTGCAGATTTGAGTTTCCTCCCACCCTAGCTCTGTGCTTGGTTGGGTTTAATGGAGGAATTGGTTTATTTAATTTGATGAAGGATTCTGCTGGGGAATTAGTTTATATATGCTTGGTTGAATTTGAAATTCCTTTTGTCCTAGCTTTAAGCTTGACAGACTTGATGAAGGAATGACCCAATTTGTTCATATTGACTTGTCAGGAAGTTTATTTACACCATGAATCATGTGCTTGCTGCTTTAACGGATTCATTGAAGATATATGACCCCCCACTTATATAGGTCAATGTTGAGTTATTAGCAACGCGTGTGCATTAATGATCAATAACCACGAAATTCCTTTAGTTCACCATCGACTTTGTATGAACTATGGAATTTTCCTCGTCCTATGCTTTTCGCTTGATAAACTTGATGAGATTGGCTTTGATCTGCTTTGAGCTTGATTAGATCATTTGAGAATAAATTGAAATATCACCCTGCGGGTAATATATAGATTGATTCAAGGTGCCTAATTAAGAGTTTCTTGGTCTTGATCTATCGATCAAGAAGATCTCTTGGATCATGTTGCTTATAATCACTAAGGTGGATCTAGTTTGAGATTGAACAGCTATCATCATTAGACTGTCAAGCATGGGCTCTTTCATTGCGGTATTTTCTTATAGCTTGTTGAGCGAGGAGAGCATCAGTAACTCGGCCACATTTGGGCTTGTTGAGTTCAACCTTTAGAACCTACTTCACTTTTAAGGTTGGTGGTTTTATCATCGACGAATGTCTTTCACCGCCTTTTCTCACTTAGTGAGGAGAGCATTAGCAACTCAGTCATTTGTGGGCTTGTTGAGTTCAACCTTTAGAACCCATCCATGTCCTAGACTTCAGAATGCAGAGGTTGATGTTTCTCCAACTTAATTGATTGAAACTTCCAAAATCGAGAATTCTTCTGACTTGATCTCCAGAATTTGGTAAATCTGGGAGATAAACTTTTAATATTTAGGATTGTCTATTCATGTGTAGAAATAGATTTTTTTTGTTCCTTGCAAGAACCTGCAACTTAAGAATAATAATTAATGTAAGGGATTTTATAAAGCTCAATGTCAACCTCAATAATATATTTGAGGATCTTATCTTAAAAGATGATGTCAACTCAAATAAACTTGATATAAACTAAAAAAATGCCCCATGTCTTGCAGGAGAATTCTAAAGCACATTTAGAAGAGCTCAAATGAAAATTAAACAAATACATCAATATTTGAATTAATATCGAGTTTCAACATGTATCATCTGTATATAAATCTAAAATGCTATGTAATGAGGGGAATTTTCATGGAAAATTTATTTCATCTTGGGCAAATATATTTATTTAGGGATCTCGACATGAAGCGATGTCACCTAAATAGATATACTAAAAAAATGCCCATATAGGGGAATTTCTATGAATATGGTCATCATGTATAGTATTTTATTCAAGTATCGACCAATTGGCGACATTGGTCTTTCACCCTTTAGGTTGATGAGTTGGTGGTATGATCTATACATGGCAAAAGGGTCTTCTAGGCTCTCAAATTTTTGATTGGGATAATTGGTCTCTTCGACCGGGACCAATTCTCCTTTTCGGAATGTTCGAGGCCACACCATATGGTCAAAAGCCATGTACATCTTTGCTCGATAGACTTCCAAATTTTGATGAGCTGCAATCTAACTTCATCAAGCATGTCGAGTTCCTCCATTCTCAGACGAGCATTTTGATCTTCAGTTAGAATGTACTGGATGGCTACTCGAAGTGAAGGTAACTCAACTTCAAGTGGAAGAACTATTTCAGTTCCAAATACCACTAAACAGGGAGTGGCTTTAGTTGGCATCTTGTAGGTATATGCCCATAGAGCCTCTACTAGTATATCATTCTCTTTATTTTAGTGAGAATCTTTAGCTTTGACCAATGTCAAAAGCCTCTACCAAACCATTTGCTCTTGGATTATATATTGAGGAGTATCGCCAATCAATTTTGTGTTGATCAACGAATCTATAAAACTTTGCACTTTTGAAAGCTATGCCATTATCAAAAATTATTTGATGCTGTACTCCAAATCTATAGACCATATTATGCGTGAAAAAGTTAATCACTCGGTTAGCAGTAACTTCTTTAAATGGGGTAGCCTTAGCCCACTTGGAGAAATAATCGCTAGGGATGAAGCGATGTCAACTCACGTGGATCAATTGGTCCAATTACATCTTTACCCCAATATTCGAATGGCCAGGATGCTATTGTTGAGTGTAATGGATTTGAGGTTGATGATGGATAAGTTCATTGACACATGACACTTCTTAGCATGATTAATATAGTCTCTCACCATAGATGGCCAATAATAGCCCATCTTTTGATCTTTACTATCATCTTGGGACCTGACTGATGTGCACCATAAAGTCCTTCATGAACTTCAACCATCACTTTACTAGCTTCATCTACATCGTAGCCACATTTGTTCAAAGGATCTATATGATTGTTGACAAAAGCATAGCGTAACATTCTCTCTGATTTCGCTGGATTTATTATTTGGTAATTTACATTCTTTAAAGTATCGATGAAGGGTTACCTCCAATCATGCGCTTCTATAATAAAGGCTTCACACACTTTTGAAATGTCATTCTTAGCTTTTTTTGGTACAACTTCTTGTTGATTTTAGAGTATGAGGACCAACGAGTCACATCCTACGCATATTTGATAACCCCTCTACCTATGGGGATAATATTTACTTTTAGAACTCATCGAGTAAATATATCAATCATGAATCACCATTCATACTTGTCATAGCTAAGCGGGCTTTTGCCATTCATCGAGAGACTGAGTTAGTGTGATATTTGATATCACTTCATTAGCTCGAGAACTCGCTTGTGATAGAAAGCTAACTCAAGTTGTTGATTCTATAGATACATTTATAATAAGTCGAGAATTGCCAAAAATATGCAAGTTTTGAATGCCTATGAAAATAGCTTCTTCAAGACGCACTAATGCTTCATATTCAACTTCATTATTAGTTCTTAGCTCGGTCAATCCATATGATCATCTCATTATCCCTCCTTTTGGTGTTATGAAGATGATGTCGATTTCTACTCTTGCTCTTGGGAAATTTAGATATTGGACTTGTTTGATCGATGAGGCTCCATCAAAGTACATTTGTGATTTTTCTTTCATGAATGAGCATAATTCATCGCAAATCATCATTAAGAGAAGAGGGATGGGATGTGTGCTTAAAAAATCTACTAAGACTTATCCCTTCACTTTTTAATGTGATATCAAATCAGAAGAACATTGCCCATCTTGTCTGACCACATCATCAAGTACTTCAGCAGATTGATCCTTGAGATGAGAGTAATCTTATAAGATAACATATAATGATGAAGCTTTTGGAAGATCAATGCTAGTTTTCTATCGAGAGTATCTCATTTCAATCGCCTATATAATAAAGAGCATTCTCTTTGTTTTCTTCATTGTGTTTTGCAAATAATGCTCCAAGGGACTCTTCTAATGCCTATGTATAGAATGAGGGCTTCCTGAATAGGCTATTGGTGGATTGGTGGATTTAATTAGCTTTTAATGCTATTGAAGGCTTCTTGGCACTCCTTATCCCACTTGAATGGAGCATCCTTCTTCATCAACCTTGCAAATGGTTGTGATCTGATAGATTTGAAATTAATCGATGATGAGTTATCCTTGTAAAGAATGAATATAAACTCTTTGGGAGGCATCTCACAATTACCTTGATTTTAGCAAGATCAATGTCAATACCTCTATGATGTATAATGTACCTGAGAAATTTTCTAGGTGATACCTTGAATGCATATTTTAAAGGATTCATCTTGAGATCATATTTCATGATTCTTTCCAGTACAATTTTCAAGTCTTCGAAGTGGTTTTCACAATTCAAGCTCTTCACCTCCAAATCATCGACATAACATTTCACTTTTTAGTATATTAACTCATCAAAAATACACGTCGTGGCTCTTTGGTATGTAGCTCTAGTATTTTTCAAGCTAAAGGGCATGACCATGTAGCAATAGATCCAATAGGTGTTCTAAACGATGTATATTTTTCATCTTCAGGTGCTATTTTGATTTGGTTGTATCCCGATGATCCATCCATGAATGAGAACATGTCATAGTTGGAAGTATTGTCCACTAGTAGTTTTGATATTGGAAGCGAAAAGTCATCTTTTGGGCATGCCTTATTTAAGTCCTGGAAGTCAATGCAGAGATGGATTTGGCCGTTCTTCTTCCTAACTGGGATAATGTTGGCTATCCAATACTTCTCCTCGGATGAAGCCGCTCGATTTTAGTTTTTGTATAATTTTCTTCAATCTCCAATCTCATCCGCCTAGGAGCTTGTTTAATGGGTGTTGCATCTGGTTTAATAGCTAGTTTATGAACTACTACATTAAGGGATAAACTTGACATTTCAAAATATATCCAGGCAAAGCAATCCCTGAATTCACAAAGTAGCATTTTTAGTTCTTCAACTTTCTCAGAGGGCGAGTTGGACGGGATCATCCTGAGGTCCTAGGTTGACTTCTTTAAGTTCATCCATAGTAGCTATTTGTCCACCATCTTCATGTTCTTCAGGTACGGGCTTGGCTTCTACTTCTTCATCATTTTTAAGAAGAATTTTATGGGAATCATCTTCTTCATCACTAAGACTCTCGATATCAACTTCTATTATATTATAACAGGCTCTATCTTGATGAGATTTGCATATGAACCCAAGACCTTTAGTGATAAACTTATCACTTCTTTATGATGCTTGAGGACTTCTTTAGCTCCACATCTTGTTAAAGATTTGAGTCCTATGTTTAGTAGTTTCAATATGAATTCCAAGCTTATGCATCATTCTTCATAATTTTTATGGATAATATATTGGTATTCTTGTCGGCACTATCTCATCATAATTTTCATGTTGAGTAGGTCGATACAAGTTGTGAGGCTGAGACTCTTTAGATTTATAAAATAAAATTCTTGTTCCGCTACTCTCACTCAACGATGACACATAAAATGTTATCAATTCTCTAATATTATGAACCTCCAGCGGAGTGATTTCGTTGAAGCACTGTTGAGGGATGGGTATAATTTTAAGTGAGTCATCTGACTCTGCCAAGTGAGCTATCCTCTTGATGCGACCATTTGAACTCTATTTTCATAAGCAGATTCAAAATCATAGTCTGAATCAGAATTACTTATTTCATACTCTATCTTTCTTGAAAGCTTATAAGTTCCCAGGAGTATCTTCTTCTTCGTCACTTCAAATGAGGCTTTTTCCTTTGTGCATAATTGCTTTAGGAGAGAGTCTATCTTCCTCTGTGCTCTTTCGGAAATGCTTTCAAGGATGCTTCATTGAGGATGAAATATTTTGTATCTTTGTAGATGGAGATTAGTGGAATTCTAAATTTGATACTTCATATTGATAGTGATATGTCATACTCATGCCACCGCCCAAGAGAGCTCTAAATGATGTATCGTATCGATTACATGAAACTTGGCTATATAAATCCTTGAACTTGAGCGGAGAATAAAAGAACCCAGTTTTTTGCCCTTTTCATTAAAACCATGAACAACTATCAACTTATCTCTCCCAAGATGTTAGATATCAAGTGATAATCCTCTTAATACCTTTAGACTCATAAGATTGATAGAAGAACGGATCAATCAATATTCGATTGATCGAGATGTCATCACTCTAAATAACATAGAGGAGGACGTGATCTATTCCCAATGTGGTCTTCCTCAAAAAATGTGATTACTTGGGAGATCTTGAGTTTGCAATGCTTGATCATGCATTTTCAAAGAAAGTAAGCTTCATAACTCTCTGGATCTTTGAGAGCCTATATCAAAATTTCTCGGAGATCTTTTAACATCAAGAGAGCCTCGTATACACTTAATTATGCAGGGATCTTTCTCAGATGTGATATAATATTATACTCACTCAATTTAAGCTTTATTCTAGAATTTTTGGGAATGATATCTTCATTGACTTCAATTTATTTGCCTTTGTTTTTATTTACATTTCCCTTCTTTGATGAAAGTGGTAAGACTTTACCGCTTCTCAACTGAATCACCTTATCTTGCCTGATTCTTAAGAGGTAGTTTCTTCAAATTCTCTTATTCGGAAGATTTGCCAAAAGGGCTAGACTCATTTTTCAACGTCATACATTTCATATGTGATGATATCGATGAGTCCGACTCTTCCATCGAAAACATAGATCTTCATCCAACTTATTATCTTGTTGAGTCATTAAACAAAATTAGATGTTAGCTCCTCGTGCTCTTCTTGCTTTCCATAAAAATTATGATGGGTTGGTCGAAGTTTGACTATCTTGTCATTGAGTAACTAAGAAGAATATCTTACATCACACAAATGATTCAGCATGTCTCTACTGAACAAGATTCATCATTATCTTCTTTATTTGATTCAGTAATGCGAAGTTTAGGCATGAAGTCTGCAAGCCTAAATGTCGGTTTGATACTCTAGATTATTAATGATCTTTTGAGTTGTAGTTCTCTTCTTGATCTTCTTTTAGCCGCTTCTTTGATTTATGAGGCGAAGTTTAGCGATTGTTCATGATGTGATGAAGTAGTCTTATCAATGCCAGAAGCCCAAATACTTGGTTTAGGCATCTCTCTTAAGTCCAATATAGGTTCAAGTGGTGATTTCCACTTAACACTAGGGATGCTTTTTAGCTGCTTCAATATTTTCATGCTCTTTTTGGAGACTACTTTTTGCCATTCTTCAGTCTGAACTGATTCCTCCTTCTATTTTTCTTTGCTCGATGATAGGAAGAGGACATAATCATATTTGTAGACTCTCTTTTGGACTAGCCGGATAGTGTAAATTCACCTCGATACTTTCTTTCTAGCCAATCTTTGAAGACATAATAATCTTTAATAGGATGAGATCATCATGATAGGAAGTAATTTGATTGTTGACTTGATCAACTTCTTAGCCTTTTTTTATAATTGTAGACCGACTTTAACTGCCAAAAAAATAATTTAGCCACAATATCCCTTCTAAAGGAATATTCTTTTTCCTTAAGAGATGGTCGATCACTCATCATCTCTTGTTGCTTGTTTTGGGCTCCCACCACTTGAAAAGTCGAGGTTTGTCATTACCTCCTAATACTAATTTTGGTGATTAGAATAGAATTTTCTTTCCTTATCATCATTATACATTGGCTGCTTTCCTTTATCCACATTATATGTCACCTGCTTTTTTCCATTTGAGCTATAGGAAGCGGCATCAATTCCATTTCTTCTTGAGTTTGAAGGTTTATTTCTCTTTGCTTTATTTGCATAGACTTCAGACTTAGGGCAATTCAGCTTTTCAAATTTAGCCACCCTATCGAGCAAGTCCTGGAATGTTGCAATCGATGTCATGCATAGAAATGGTGTCATTTTGTCATCCATATTTTCCATTAGCAATTGCATCGCATGTTCTTCCTCTAATTATTTCTCTCACTTCATACTTAGTCCAACAACTTATGAATGTCATCGACTCATCTTTTTTCTCCTTTCAGAAGACAAGGTTAATTGTGATTTTCTTAATTACATCGGCAAAACCTTTTCACAAATATAGTCTAATTCAGAAATATTTTAATCAATCATTTGACAATTTTGCATACCATTCAAAGCGCCGAGGTCTACTGAATTGGAAAAAAAGCGTCATTCCTCTGTTACCACAAGTAGCCTTGAATTGGGCCATATGTTGCTTTGGATTACCAATTCCATTAAAAGTATTAAATTTTGACAGTGAGTAATCTTTCAGGTACGACACTTGGTCATATTCAGCTGGGTAAGGGCGACCCTTACTCACCAACTTTTCAATGCTCGAGGCTATGATTTTTATCTTTTCATTGATTATCATTTCTAGAGTTGTTACCACATGTGCTAGCGATTTTGAATTATCGGTGGAGAGATAGTGGGTTAACTTCATTTCTTCATGCATAGCATGTACGTAGAGCTTGAGGTACCATGCTTATAAGTTGTATTATTATTAGTGCTGATTAGCGAAAAATAAATAGCACTTGATGTGATATTCTTCTCGCAACATCTCCATCATGATGTTCATTTGTACCATCATATCATTCATTTTGGTACCAAGTCGCAATCTCCTTATCTTTGACCTCCATTTGATGGTATTTCTTTTTGCTCTAGCTAGGCCATGGCATCAATCAATACAGGCTCTTCTTCTTCTTCTTCTATTTCTTGTTGTTGTTCTACTCCTTGCTCATTTTCAGGGGAAGACCTTGATTTTCCTTCTCCTTGTGTATTTGTAGAGACAGCTGTTGCTGGGGCTATACTGATCATTTCTTGGTTCAACCATATAGCTAGCTTCGACACTCATGGTTTTTTTCTCATTATAATCTTCTTCTTCTTCATCTTCAATAAAGATCAAAGATCCATCCTCTATTTTCTTCTCTGAAGACTCTTCTTCATAAGTGTTAAATTTAGGTTCATTTCCCTGGATCCATGTTGCCGTTGATGGTGCTGAGCGGAGAGTTTGCCTATATCTCTAACCATAGAGACAACTTCGACTTCCATAGTGTCTTCTTCATTATTTTCTTCTTGTACATGAATTTCCAATCGACATATATAGTGGATCTCTCGTTCAATGTGCGGAACAAATACTTCTTCTATTAAAAGACTATGATCAACATCAACCTTCTCTTGTAGGGGTGAATCTGATCGGTGATGGGATCCCCTAGAGGATTCTCCAGGGTGTCGACCATCATGTCTTTCATCAATGATATCTCTTCTTTTGGGTATCTACTTCTAATGAGTTATTTCAGAGGCGGATTTTTGAGTATATGTATTAGATGTCATACCTCTTCCATTCTTCGGGATTTCATTATGGGGCCTTGGCCTCCATATCTGCTTTCCTTTTCACCGGGACCTTTCAGCAGCAGATTCTTGGACATGAGGTCCAAGTGTCATGCTCTGATGCACACCATGCAAAGTGTACTGGGCTCGCTAGATAGTTACCAGAAGAGATGACAACTTTCTTGGTGGAGCATCAGTATTTTCCATCACAACGGGCCTCTGAAATCTTCATATCATTAAGCCTTTGTCTTTGGCTACTTTGAGAACTTTATATATCCTGGCAGACAATGTTTCAGGTTGTCTCCTCTATGGTGGTGGAGTTTGATGTGATTGGTTTCAAAAGGACTGTATTATTTTTCCAGTAGACCTATTCCTCTTTACCCACCTGTAGATTGTCAAAGTTGTTATGGGTAGGAATAATCATTTCCTAGCAGATCGCAGCTGGTCATTCAAAGGGGATCAGCCCTCATCTCGCATTTCTCCTTCTTCTCTGCTTTAATTTGCTTCGATGAGGAAGCTTCATGATCATGCTTTGGTACAAAAAGATTCAACAAAGAATTGTACCACGAGGCAATTAAAGACACGCTTGCCCTCGACTTCTTTTCATCATGGGGGCTTCGTGATTGACCTAGCCTTTTGAAAATTGAAGTTCTCGTCGGAGAACTCGACGTTAAATGTTGAACTGCACATGGCTAGTAGGAGCTTCAATAACTTGAGGCCTTCCATGGCCATGAATGTATCACGAGTGGGTACTTCAGGAGTTGCATAGCTACGATAGAGAAATTCAAGCTACCAAATTGAATGTAGTGACATCTCTTGTTGATGATGGTTGGTTAGTGATGTTCACACCACATCCTAGTTGAATGGTGAAAGAAGTGCTTTGTAGATTCATTCTGTAAAAGTGAAAGATGGGGATTAGTAAATAGCAATTATTATTTCACCCCATACTTTAAAGATACAGAGGCACTACATAATAAAATAATGGTGTAATAAAGATATGATCTACGGAATGATTCATTCTAAATATAGCCTTGTATTGAATTTATTACACACTTAAATCACCATTTTTTATTTTGAATTTTTAAAAAATGTATTACTACTATAGCACATATATGACTAGCCAAAGATGGAAAGAGAATCATATCCCCAAATGAAACTGTCCCAAAATTTGCCATCGACCTCTCAACAATATTGAATTGAAGAGAGTGATTTGAAAGTGTCGGTGTAATTTTCAGAAGGAAGATGGAATAACAGATAAGACACTACCCAGATATTTCACCCTCATTTTGTGAGGACTTTAGATCTAGTTCTATGTTTCCTATAGGCCCAAGCCCCTATAATTAATTACCTCTCAAGTGAGATAACTTTAATTAAGAGTCATTAGATCGCTAATGCTATGTATAGTAGTAGCATGTAGAGAGTTTTAGAATTTAAGATTTATGAAATTTATCATTTTTAAACTGGATGGTTGGGGAATGATGACATGCCCGATAGATCCCATTTATCATCCATCGGGCCCCTAGTCTACTTTGAGAGAGAGGAGATACCAACCTAAAGGGATCCTTATCAAGAACATAGCCACGCCGAAACCTTAGACTTGGGTGGTGTTTCTAAGGAGACAAGCTTAAGTCTACCTTAGCTGATAGAGGGATGTTTGCCCTATCAAGTATACCTTATGATTCACAACTCAAATGGTAGAGTCATTGGGGAGCATACGGGCTATGGTCGTTATCGTAATATAATGGAGCCTGATTGACCAAACCACCCGATGAGGACACTAATCGCTTTATGAGCTTCCAAGCCAAGCGTGAGGACACGCCACATCCTTACGCATGAGATTGATTGAGAGTGAACATAGCAAAATATTTGATTTGATATTGGCTCCTTTATGAGCTAGAGTTTTCTTAATTTGTCACCCCTGACAAGTGGTTGTGGAAGGTGGATGGATTAAGTTTGATTTAAATTTTTAGTGATAGAGTTTCATTTAAGGCATTACTTAATTTGATTTAAAAAATTGATTAATTTGAATATGTTTAAGATCTAGATCCAATCATTAGCGCTAACAGAGGATTAGATCTACTATCAGTGAATTTTTAGATATTTCACGATTTGAAACTCTTATTATATGTTTTTAGGTTTTGTTAACCTAACCCACTAAGACTAACCGAAGCAACTCAGCAAACATTCTTGACACTAATTTAAGATTCAAAGATAGTGAGACCCATGCTGTAAGACTTTATGGTGTTTATTTTTTAATTATGAGATTCATTTTAGATTTTTTTATTTAATTCCAACTTAGCATTTTTTTTTCGACATTAAAAATTTACATTTGAAATCTCTATGTCCAACATGTGTATTTTATATAATTTCACAATTAGTGATTTTGTTGATTTTAAAATCATAATTAGAATGAAATTCCTTAATTTTTATATTAAAGGAAAGCTCTTTCATTCGATGATTTAGTTTAATGGTCTTCTTACAGACAAAGAGAATCAAGTGGCAAGATTTGATTTAGATTGTAATTTAAAATATTATTTGTACTTAGTTTACTTGTTAAGTTTTTGTAATTCCCCCAACTTGATTATGTTCAATTTATATCACTTTGATAAGTTCCGATTTTAGTATTTATTACTTTATTTCTACCTACTTGCTTATTAGCAAAGCATGTAATCACCTTCATATCCATATAGGAGTTATTAATCCTAATTTGGATTCATCCTTAACTCCATATCAAATTTTATAGACTTTAAGTTTATTGCTAATTTTTTATGAGTTTAGAATTAATCTTCTCAAATTCTAATTAAAGCTTATTTAATTTTGAAGAATTTACAAGAAAAGAGAACTCACTCATTACTTCATCAAATCCTTCTAAATAAAGCTAAGAGAGAGCGCTTGCTTGAGTTTGGAGTAATCGAGAAAGAGGTGCAAGGATTTTAATTCGCACTTCGGGAAAGTTTTCAACTTTCTTAAATAGGTTTTGTAAATGCTTTTCCTCTCTTCTCTTTTTTTGTTTTACTTTTGTGTTTATTGCATGTCATTTTATTTTACCCTTTTTTTTGTTTGAAGTTTTTAGTTTAGATTTAGGTGTAGGTTTCCTTACTTAGCATTCTCAAGCCAGTTCATTTTACCCTCCCATTTTTCCTAAGTCAAAAGATTTGATGCAAATTTGGCAGCCTCCTAGCATCATCCCCATGTAGGCGTCGAGTGTTTAGCTTTCTCGATTTCATGAGATAAAGTGGTGTCTTACACCACATTTTTCTGTCATCTTGAGCACTTAGGCATTCAAACAAAAGAAGACAAAATATATATTCATTCTTCTTTTGTTTAAATTAGACAAAATTTTGACATGATTTTGTCTGGGAGACATCTAACGGATGCACTTTGCGCCTCTGAGGTAGGAGTGATTTCTTGTGATACCACCATTTTTTTATATCATCACGCCTTGAGCGACGAGGCTTCAAACCCGCAGAAATACAAAGATATATATATCCACATTCAGATCACACATGTTCTCGACTCATTTTGGCGCGTAATAATAAAAGAACGGATTATGCGAAACCAAGAGAAGAACCCACTTGATGGTGTTCTCGGTTCTTAAGAAGACTAGAAGGATAATGTGAGAGACATGAAAATCGAAAGAAGAACCCACCTCTTGATTGCTTCTCCGATCAAAAATGGGTTAAATGGAAGGATAATGCGAAATGAAAAAGAAGAACCGCCTTGATGTTCTTCCTCTAATTGGCGCAAATTGAAGAGGTGAATGCTGAATGACAGAACCAAAAAAAAAACTCTTGAGGGTGTTCTTCCGTTCTGGTTCTGTGAAATTCAAATTGGGGAAATGGGAAATTTCATATTGGTGGAAAATAAGGGAATTTAAAAATTGATTTTCGGTTTTGGAGAGAAATAAGGGAAAAATATGGGTAGATTTTCGATTTTGGAGAAAAATGAGGAAAATGGGAGAGCCAAAGTGAAATTGAAGGAAGGGGAGGATGATTTTCAGATTTGTGAGGGGAAGAAAGAAATAGAGAAGAAAAAATGGAAAAAGAGAAGAAGAAGATCTTTGTACCTTACCCTCTCTTTTCTGTTTTTGGAGGAGGAAGAAAGCTTTCTTGATTTAGGTTAGGGCAAGAAAAGGGAAAAACAAAAAATGAGGGAGAGGGAGGAGAGTTCTTGCCGTCAGTTTGGAGAAGGAAGTGGGGGAAATGCGAGCGGTTTCCGTTCGAATGAAAGGGGGGAAATGGACGGTTCGGCCAAGCAGTTTTGTGTGGTGGTGAATGGGGAGTTGCGAGCCTTTGGAAGGAGGAGGAGCTCCTGAAGAGAGGGAGTTCGAACCGTGAATTGGTTTGGTTGGGTAGTGCGTAAGGAAGGAGTCGCACGAGCGAGCCGGCTGCGTGAAGGAAAGACCGGTCGGGTCACTTAGGGTGAGGATTAGATTTAATTTATTAAATTGATTTTAAATGAATTAAATGACTTTAATATGAATTTTATATATATATATATATATATATATATATATATATATATATATATATATATATATATATATATCAATTTAAAGTTATTCCGTTGTTCCGAACGTAACGCATTTTCATAATTTCCAAGGATTAATTTCGTCACGCGTAAATTTCACCACTTGACGCCATATGAAAATGCAACATTTTATTCGAGATTTTGATTCAAAGTTTAACGATAATCAATTTATGAACGGAGCGTCATTGGCTTTACATCTACTTCTCGACTTTGATACGCGACATCGGATTTCATCATGCCGCAATATCTATATCAAGCCAACGTTGCCGATTATGAACAAGGAGACATCGTATTTTACTGACCGCATCATTACTTCAAATCATTCAACATGACTCATCCAATCGTGACATTCATTTGATAGCAATATTTTGAAGTAACGACGAATTAACGGATATCATTATTTATGTCAAATATAATGATGTCGATCGTCAAGCGTTGAGATTGTTATATTTATTCACTCCGCTGAACAAACCGATCGGGCCGTTGATCATTTTCGGACGCATATTATTTTGCCTCGATTTGTGCAGTCATCTCTGAAGTTCATCGAATTTAATTTGAGTATTTATCTTGATTTATGACACGTATAAAAAGATTAATAAATATAGTTTATGATTTGAGTGACTGAAGTGGCTAAACTTGTTATACTTCATGGAAGAAATAGAAATTAGAGAGACAGATTGCAGAAATCGTACAAAGACCAAACGGAAGAGAGAACGAATGTTAGAGAGAGAGAGAGAGAGAGAGAGAGAGAGAGAGAGAGAGAGAGAGAGACTGATAACAACTCAACACATCAAGATCAGCAGAGCCATTCTCTCCTCCACTCAGCCTATAACTAATTCTGATATTGATTGTGACCCCATAGCAACTATGGGCATATTAGGAAGTATTGTTTTACATTACCCTTAGAAAAGTCAAGTCTATATATACTCTTGTTATTAACAGCAGATCGTGAGACAAATATATACAATTCGTTCAGATAAATGATTCCTATTATTGTGAATATACCATTTTTTTTCTGAAGTCGAATCTTAGTTTTCTAATTATTATAAATAGTTAGATCATATTAAAAAATATAATTTTTTTTACTATATAATTTTTTAAAATATAATTAAAATATAGCTAGAATGTAACTGCTAAATATTACTACTTTACCGTGTAGGTTATACCGCACTATCACCATCATCCTAAAATAGAGCCTAAATTTGAAGACTTTTTTTTATTTGAAATTGTTTTTATCAGCTCAATTAATAAATGTTAATATGACACAAATTTTATAGAATTTCAAGAGTATACGTGTCATTCCTATACAATATTTTAGCCTAAATTTTGTCTTTTTCTTTAAAGTACGCTGAATTATATTTAATTGCTTTTCTTGAAAGCTCTCCTACAACAAAAAGCAGCGATTCTCCGTGAGGAAAACTGTAAGAATCTTTCGCATAGAACTATTAAAATGACACTTTATATAAATTATTAATTACGTAAGTCTAATTAGTAGAGTGCGTTATATTCCAATTATTTTGTTATTTTAAATCGTATTCATACAAGCAATCAAGTGATTGTTAAGGCGTCTCTAAAAACCTTTTTTTTATTGAGCATTTTCGATTGCATTTATACAGTTGAAAAAATATTTCCATATAGTTTCACATACATTATTTTTTTCAAATGATTATTTTATGTAAATTTTTGAATGGAAAAAATAATGGTTATAATTAATTATTGATTTATTATATTTAAATTTTTAATAAAATAAATAATTTCTTAAAATGTTTTTGATATATTTGCAGGCTAGAAAATCAGTTGCGGTAGAGTAAAAATTAGCAGCCTTGTTATGAATCCAAAGACAATGTATTAGATTTTAATGAGTGAAGAAATAAATTTTCAGTGAAAATCTCAAAAGAGGAAACCACGCAGCGATTTCTTAGAAAACCAGTAGCAGAGAAAAGTTTATTTTAGTCATTATGAATCCAAAGACACACCGATTTAAAGAGTGAACAAAACTGAAATTTTCACGTGGAAAATCTCAAAAGAGGAAAAACTACACCCAAGAAAAGCTTCAACTATATATCCATTTCAGTACAAAATCTTCCGTGATAATAATTAATCAGATAAGAAAGAACAACAAGTAATGCGTGTGGTAAATAAATTGCTAGTGGTAGCGATGATGGCAACACAGGAATAGCGACCGATGAAGGTCATGATGGAGACCGGCAGAGGACGAGGCGAGGATCGGCGACGACCGACGGCAGACGGTGGTTGAGGACCGTCAGTGATAATGATTGCTTGAGGATCTTGCTATAGGGCTCTCCTCTCTTTCTTGGCTCCTCATACTAGGAATGATATTATATTGGAGGAGTGCCGCACTGAGAAATACATGCAAAATCCATACCACTCCACTTCATCGGACGGTTCAAAATGATCCATTTGATCATTTGATGTATTTTAAATATTTGAATGCTCAAATGAAATCGTAATTTTGAGATCTTGGCCTTGTTAGATTTGGCTCGTCGAGACGCTCGATTTGACTATAAACACTCCATGTTTGAGAGCTTTTTAGAGGTTTAAGCGATATCCCAAAGTTTTCAATGATATTTTAAGTTCTTGAATAACTTGGATCAATTTGCTTTAACGTTAAGATTCGGCTTGACAAAGTAGAATTTTCAGTATCCTATTCGATATATTTGTCATTTCTAATCTAAATTTTTTATGCAAATACTTAATTTTGTTCTCCTCGATGAGATTTATGATTTTATTAATTGTATATATATATATATATATATATATATATTTAATTTCAGCTATCTAAACCCTCGTAAAATGTCAAAACTTTAGAGCGAATAATAAAAGCTGCTATAAAAATAATTTATAACATATTATTTCAACTCATAGTGGGCATATGTATAAGAATCAAACTTTAGAGAAAATAGAAAAGTTAATTCTTATACACCAATAAACTTATAATAAACTTTAAAAAAGATTTAATGTATTAAAGCAAAAACTTGGTTGGCTAACATCACCCTCCCTAAAAAGTAATCTAATTATTAAAGGAAGATTTACATACATATCATACAATTCTTATGTATTTATATATTTAACACCTAAAAAATAAAAGGATGTTCTCATAATATATATAAATCCTTTTATAAGTCTAAGTTGATGTATTTCACCATTAAAAATCGTCTAATGCATGTAAGATATTATCAAAAACTCATGCATTTGATTCTTTACAATTTAAATCTCCACCTTTTATAATCATAATTATTTTATTATACATTTGAAGTGCCAATTATGAAATTACCTTTCATGCATTTCCAAAATCAATACAAATGATGTAAATTTATTGTTAATTCTTACTATAATTTAATAATAATTGAAAACTCTTTGATCAGTTCACAACTATTTCAAGCCCGAGCTAATAAGAGGCTACACATTTTTTTTATTAGTTTTAACATAACTTTCATGCATTTTCTTTAGTGCAAACTACATCATATAGGATTGTATGCATTCTCAAATTCAATCGAAGTCATACCTTGGAATGTACCACTAGTGTTGTGAATTTTTTTAGATTGGAATTGTGACTTGACCTCATACCTGACTATATTATCTATTGTGGGCTCTAAAAATTCATCACCAACCTCTCATATTGAAGAGAGTATGATTTATGTGTCGGTGAAATATTCAGAAGGCAGATGAGATAGTAGATAAGTTACTACCCAGATATTTCGCCCTCATTTTTTGAGGACTTTAGATATGGTTCCGGTTTCATGCAATTAGTTAATTACCCCTCCCAATACTGAGAGAGAACTTTCGATTAAGGCTAGTCATTAGGTCGCTTAGTGCGTAGCGTATAGTAGCAGCATGTGGAGTTTAAAATTTAAAATTTATGAAATTTATCATTCTTTAACTTGAAGCGGATGGTTGGGTGAACGATGATGTGCCCGATCTAGATCTCATAGTTTCATCATCCCGGGGCTATTGTAGTCCCTTATATACTTAGTCAGCGGAGGTAGTCGACCCAACCGAAGGATCCCTATTAATGGCCATGGGTTGCGTCGTCCAAGAAATTCTTGTAGACCTGGGGTGGTATTTGTCTAAGGAGATAATCTTAAGTCTGTCTTAGCTGACATAGGGCTTTTTGCCCTATCAGGTATACCATATGATTCACATCTCAAGGTATAGAGACATTAGGGAGCATACGAGCTATAATCGTGATCATAATATAATAGTGTCATTTGGCGGTAACCACTCGATTAGAGGACTCTGGTCATAACTGCATCATATGTAGAGCCTATTGGTCAATCCACACAGATAGAAGACACGAACCACGTCCTTGCTGGCATGAGATTGATTGAGAGTGAATATAGAAATACAATTGATTTGACATTGGTGTTGACCTCTACATATGTGTCATAAGTTGATTCAAGCCCACAAACCAAATTTGACGGAATTTGGAAGCGATAGTGCGTAAATCGGGATTCAAAATGCACTGGACGTCACCAAAAATGGTCGAAACAACCTCCGATCGACAAACGGACTTCTTCGTTGCATTCAGAATGTCGAAATTGATCAGAATATAGATATTGCAAAATCAAACGATTAAGCGCTCAAGCTATCAATGTGTCGACACGCGTATCAGAGTCGAGAAGCCACGATGATATCCGAATGACCTTAGTTCATGAAATTGATTGTATTGTTAGTTTCAAAATATTGAAATCTATCAAATGAGACTGTTTGCACTTAATTCGGATGAGTCTGTGCAAATATCGAATAGAAGTGGTAGCACGCAAATCGAGGCTGAAATATACTAGACGTCGCCAAAATTAATCCAAATGACCTCCGATTGACAAACAGACTTCATCATCACGTTCAAAATATCAAAATTGATCAGTATTTAAATATTGCACAACTTAATGAGTAACCGATCAAGCGCTCTAGTCGTCAGGGCGCCTGCATGCATATCGAGATCAAGAGGAGCCGACGCAAGTTAAATGACTTCCGTTCGTGAAATTAATCATGTCATTGGCTTCAAAATACCGAAATCTATCAAATAAGACTATTCGCACCCAATTTGGATGATTCTGCAGGAAAATCGAAATAAAAGCGACACATATTTTGAGTTGAAGTGGACATTTGGCTTCAAACCAAGCAGAAATGGATCGGGAAATGAGGTTCATTAGTAATGGAATTATCCTAAATCGATATATCAAAATCCACATTAAAAATATTTAATAAATTCAAAATTTATTAAAAAAATTCTCAAATTACTCCCATTTCCCCCTATTTTCAGTTTTCTTAGAAAATAATAAAATTTTTTAAAAAAAACTTCTCCTTCTTCCACCCCCATTTCTTTCCACTTCTAGCAACTTTCTCGTGATTCTCACATTTCTCTCTCTTGATTTCCCTAACTTTGTAAAGGTAATCCTCCTCCCTTTTTCAAGATTTTCTCTCGATTCTCTTCTGTTCTGCATAAGTTGCCGCCATTCTGATCAGAATTCTGATGTTTCGCACCGACCCAGATCAGCCGAGCCGTCGACCTGCACTGAAACATCCGCTTGCCCCGATCCAACCTGCCGGTTTTCGGCTCGATCGTTCCTATTACGACGGCGTCCTGCAATCCGCGCGACTAGCTATCCCAGGCAGATCCCACAAAGTCTCACTCAGTGTGTCCCCAGGAACCTGGCTGGTCCCAGAACCCAGCTTGTGCCGCTCCCGCTCGTGTCTCACTATCGTCCAGCGACCTTCACCTGGCCAACCCACGTCGTCCCGCGGTCCAACCCGTCGCACTGATCCAAGCCTGCCCGCTGAAGCCTGCGCGATCGCGCTCTGTGCCCAGCCTGCGACTCCAAGCCTGCATTTATCGAATCCTGCCAGACCCGCAGACCCTGCCTTCCCACGTCCATTGCTGCCGACCGGTAGAAATCGCTGCGACCGCAATAACCGTCTAACACCCCGGGCCATTCTGTAAATCTTTCCAGCCCCTAGCCCGCCGGCCCAGCCCATTTTCTGCAGTCCTTCAAACCTGCTGCCCACAACCCTGGCCTGTTTCAGATCCGGCTAAAACTGGCCCGTTCTTCCCATGCAGCTATCCTTTTCGGCCTCCACCTGAAGACCATGGCGATGTACTGTGCACTCGTGCTCCTCATTTTAGCCTTCCTGCTTACTGGCGAATCGAAGAAGAAATTGTCGAGTTGAATTCCTCTCCTCCTCCTTTAGCCTTCCTTCTTTCAGTTGTCGCGTGGGAAGAAAATCAAGCAGAATTCTTCCTTCGATTTCGACGCCGCTTCTCATGATCGCCCTCTTCCTATGGTTGCAACCGCAAGAACATCATCGAGGTGAATTTTTCTTTTTGATTTCAGCACCTTACCTTGCATTCCCAATCGCATACCCAACCCCATTCTTTTCTAGCCTAGATAGGCAAATATGTAATACATGGATTTGTGAATGTGAATATATACATATATAGTTTCTTCGCAGTTTGAAGACCTTATCATCTAACAAGGTGCTTGACGAAGATGAAAAATCGAGCTGTAGTAAGACATCACACTACGCCAGGCGCACCGGAGTAAGCCACCGATGTCGTTCTAGACTAAATGTCACAAAAAAATTTTATCTAATTGCTAGACTAAGAATAAAAGGGGGGATGATTATATATTGCATTGTATGTATTCTTTGCAGGTTTGAAGATCTCGTTGTGCTTGACGAGATGAAGATGGTGTGGTGTCAGACACCACTTCAACAGGCGCCGAGCAAAAACACTCGATCGACACTGCGGGATGGCCAGAGGCTCAGAATTTCCGTCAAATCTTTTAACTTAGAAAAATGGGAGAATGAAATGGGCTAATTCTAAGTAGGAAAATCAATTTATAGCGTCAAATAAAAAAAAGGGGAGAGCCTTTAAAACAAATCTTGGAAAGAATAGAATAATCATTTAAAATCTAAGTAAAATTTGGAGGTTAATATTAAACTCACAAACTCTAATATATTCTCTATGGCTTAAAGGGAAGTAATGAGTGAGTTCTCTTTTCTTATAAATTTCTCAAAATTAAGCTTTAATTGGAATTTGTGGGGGATACTAATGCCAAACTCATAATAAACTTGACTCAAAATCAGGATGAATCTAAATTGGGTTTAACAATTCTTAGGCGAATGTAGGTGATTTCTATCTAGTATAAGCATGAGTAAATAAAAAACAAATATTGAAATCATAACTTATCAAAATTGATGTAAATTGAGCATAATCAAATTGGGAGAAATGTAAAACTCAACAAACTAACTAAGTAAGTGTGTTAAACTACAATCTAAACCAAAATACTTTCTTCGCCTCCGGATCTACAACCCTTTGTACAAGCAGACAGAAGGCGATACTAAATCAAAATCTACAAAAATCATAAGGCCTCCTTTAATAAAAAAAATTAACAAATTTCATTATTATTATGATTTTCAAGAGAGATAATTTTATTAATTAGATGAAATTAGCTAAAATAAGTTCTGCGTGTTGACATAGAGATTTCAATTGCAAATTTTAATGTCTAAAAAGGCTGCGTAGGCTAAAATTGAAATTAAATGAAAATATAAAATTAATTTCATAATTAAAAAAAAAACTACCTAAATTCTTAAATACACCATATTGCCGACCTGCTAAATCTTTAAAGTTCAAGTGTTTGAGGATGCTGCGGGTTGCTTCCAGTTTAGTCTTAAGAGGCGGGTCGGGTTAACAAAACTAAAACTATAATAAGAGTTTCAAATTAAAATATAAAAAAGCGATTACATTAGTGATAGTAGATCTAATCCTCATTGTTGCTAAAAGCGAGTTGACATGATCAAAAACTCTTAAACATATTCAAATTAATCAATATTTCAAATCAAATTAAGTAAAAATCTGAAATCAATTTCATAACTTAGAAATAAAAACTACTTAAATTCTTAAATACACTTGCATGTGACCCGACACTATGCTGAATGCCTAAATTCAAGTGTTTGAGGATGTTCTTGTGGGTTGCTTTCGGTTTAGTCTTAAAGGCGGGTAAGTTAACAAAACCTAATAACCTATAATAAGAGTTTCAAATTAGTGAAATGTCTAAGAATTTGATTATGTCAGATGATAGTAGATCTAATCATCTGTTAGTAGCTAAATAGAGTTAAGAGAATCTAAAGCTCTTAAATATATCCAAATTAATCAAATTAACTCAAATTGAGTGTCAATCTAAAAATTTTTTAAATGGAATTCTATCATTAAAACTTAAATCAAACCTAATCTATCCACCTTCCACAACTATTTATTAGGGGTGGCAAATTAAGAATACTCTAGCTCACAAAGGAGCCAATATCAAATCAAGTGTTCTGTTATGTTCACTATCAATCAATCTCACGCTAGTAAGGATGTGGCGTGTCCTCATTTGGCATAGTAGGCTCCATGATGAAGCGTTATGACCGAGTCCTCGACGGGTGATTTGGTCGGTCGACCCCATTATATTATGATCACGCGTAGCCCTATATCTATACCCTTTGAGTTGTGAATCATAGGATATACTTGATAGGGAAAACAACCCTCTGTCGGCTAAGGTAGATTTAAAATTGTCTCCTTAGACAAACACCACCCCAAGTTTGCAAGAATTTCTTGGAACATGTAACCCATGTGTTGCTGATGAGGATCCTTCTGTCAGGATGGATTAACTACCTCCTCTGACTAAGTAGACTAAGGACCACGACTGCCCGGGATGATGGAACCATGGGATCTAGATCGGGCATGTCATCCTTCCCCCAACCATCCGGTTTAAACTGTAATGATGAATTTCATATCTCAAATTCTGAAACTCTACATACTCTACTTGTATTCGCAGATCTAATGACTAGCCTTGTCGAAAGTTCTCTCTTATTGAGAGGGGTAATTAACTATAGGGGCTTGCGCCTATAGGAAACATGGAATCAGATCTAAAGTCCTCACTAAATGAGGATGAAATCTCTGGGTAGTGTCTTATCTACTATTTCATCTACCTTCTAAAAATTACACCGACACTTTAAAACACCCTTTTTATCAAAAGATGTCGGTGGTGATCTGGCGACTCCATTGGGGACATGATTCTCTTTCCATCTTTCGCTAGTTGAATTTAATCTATAGTAGCAATGGAGCATGATAAAATTGATATTTAAAATCAATCATCAATAAAATTAAATTTAAATCAATCATATTCTTATGACTAGTCTATTTGTTCTGTATATCGATGGATCTTCGTAACATTATCATGCACGGTAGTTCACGGAGCCAATATCCGTCTGGCTAACATTGTAATCAATACTGAGATGTTGGAGCTACTATTCAATTTGATAGTGTAGACTTTCCAGCCATCATCACTGCAAATAATCCTTCACCTGAAGCATCTACATATTGTACACACCAACCTGTGCAGTGGAGGAGGAAAATTGGAATGACCACTGCTGTTACTGAGGTCCCTCAAAGAGAGCTTTTGTATTTAAAAGATTGATTCATTTTAAGGCACCAGTCATGAAGAGAACCTTCACTGGGTATAAAGTTTTAGTCATACATGTGAATGCGCCAGTTGAACCTTTTGCACTACGAAGGTATGATACTGAAGCTTCCTCTTTTAGAGGAAAACTGAGCAAAAGGCAAAGGAGAAGAAACACTAAACTGCGAGCTCAGTAGTTGCTGTATGAATCACAAGTCATACAACTAACCTTACAACCAGAAGCGAGTATTTCTACCCTACAATAAATTTGAAATTTTTTAAGATGGGCGAAAATGAATAGCTCTACTAGTGATGTTAAATGGTGTTTTTTGGGCCCACAGCAGAAACAACATGAAACTCTATCTACTCGAGCACATAGAGTTCTGAAGGTTGTTAAGGAAAAATGTCTTATGAATAACATGTATCAAATGTCAATTATTAAAGAAGCCAAAAATATTGTACTACAAAAGCTACAATCAGTAGTAGTAAGAGCTTAAGGTTGTTCTAAGCAATTCCTACACAGTGAACATCAAGGTGTGACACTTGGATCACGTGTCCAAGAATCCATTACCGAAAGGTCCCGGTAGAAAATAAATAAATATATGCCAATGCCTCGAGAAGTGTAGCGACAAAAGCTTCTTCATCTAGAAGCAAGCTAACCCAAGACAGTGGAGAAAGAGAAATGTTGAACTGCGTGCTCAACAACCATTATTCAAGTAAAAAATTATACAACCAGCTATGGAACTAGAAGCGAATGTTCCAACCCATAACAAGTTTGACAACCTAAGATGGGTAAAGTGGAACAGCTCTAATGGTCAAATCAAGCAGTCCTTCTAGACTCGATAATGTCAAGTTTCAACTTCTCTAGAGAGGAAACTCAAAGCTATATATGCAAGAGTGCATCAAGTCCTCAAAGTTACAAGGAGAAATGACTGATAAAAAGAAAATACAAAGGTCCTGTCCTTAGTGAGGCTAGAGTTGCTCCTTCAAAGAGGCCTCCTCCTACAACCCTGGCAAGATGTCTACTAATTCAAGTCCCGCACGTTGAACATTGTGGCGTGAACTTGGACTATAGGTCCAAGAATCTGTCATCAAAAGGTCCCACCAAATAGGTGAGCAAATTTGGAGGCTAAAATATCGAAGTAAAATTCCCTTACAAGTAGATAACAATGTGACATATAGACTATACTCCCACAAAATACACTCCTCATGCTAAAGTATTTGGAGCTAAAGCAGTCTTGCTACTTGAAGTTGAACTACCTTCACTGAGTAGCCATTCCACACAATCTCACTCAAGATGAGAATGTTTGTCTATAGATGTGAGAATTTGATGGACTTAACGAGGTTAAGCACCAAGCTCAATAAAATCTAGAAGTCTACCGAGCTAAGATGTCCATAAGCTTCATCATTATATGTTATCTCACAAGATTACCCTCATCTCAATGTCGATCTAAAGTACTTGATTGAGACCAGATTGATATATCGACAAGATGGCGATTATTCTTACAATTTGATATCACATATGTTTCACAGAAAGTAGTGAAGGCACAAGTCTTAGCATATTTTCTAGCTGCACATCCTATCCCTGCGGACTCTTCTCCTAATGATGATTTGCCCGATGGGCAAATTATGCTCATTCATGAAAGAGAGAAATCACAAATTTGAAAAATATACTTAGATGGAGCCTCATCGATCAAACAAGTCCAACATTAAAATATCCCAAGAGCAAGAGTAAGAATCGACATCATCTTCATAACACCAGAAGGAGGGATAATGAGACGATCATATGGATTGAGTGAGCTAAGAACTAATAATGAAGCTAAATATGAAGCATTAGTGGCAGGTCTGGAAGAAGCTATTTTTATAGACATTCAGAACTTACATATTTTTGGCGATTCTCAGCTTATTATAAATCAAGTACTTGGCATCTATAGAATCAACAAGCTTGAGTTAGCTTTCTATCATAAGCGAGTTCTCGAGCTTATGAAGCAGATACTAAATATCACACTAACTCGAGTCTCTCGATCCGATAATAGCAAAGTTGATTGCTTAGCAAAATTAGCTAAGAAAATGACAAGTATGAATGGTGATTATGTCATGATTGACATATTTACTCGATGAGTTCTAGAGCCAATAAAGTATCAATCCCCATAGGTAGAGGGGTTATCAAACCTGATGCAACAGGATGCAACTCAGGTTGCTCCTCATACTCTCCAAAATTAACAAGAAGTTGTACCTAGAAGAGCTAAGAATGACATTGCCTCAGAAAAATAGTGTGAAGCCTTTGTTGTAGAAGAGTCACTTGATTGGAGGCAAGCCATCATCAACTATTTTAAAGAAGGCAAATTATCAAGTAATAAATCATTGGCAGCTTAAATCAAAAAGAGAATGCTACGCTCTGCTTTCTTCAACAACACTTTATATCGTAGATCCTTTGAACAAATGTGGCTATGATGCCTAGGTGTAGATGAAGCTGGTAAAGTGATAGTCGAAGTTCATGAAGGACTTTGTGGTGCACATTAGTCAGGTCCCAAGATGGCAGTAAAGATCAAAAGAATGGGTTATTATTGGCCATCTATGGTGAGAGACTATATTAATCATGCTACGAAGTGTCATGAATGTCAAGTACATGGGAATCTCATCCATCAACCTCCAATTCCATTACACAACAATAGCATCCGCCATTTGAATGTTGGGGAATACGAGATGTAATTGGACCAATTGATCGTCGTCAATGGACATCGCTTCATCTAGCGTGATTATTTCTCTAAATTGGGGCTACTCCATTTAAAAGTTATCTTGACCAAGTGATCCGACTTCTTAAGCATAATATAGTCTATATTTGGAGTGCCATGCCAAATAATTTTTGATAATGGCAACTTTAAAAAAGATTTATAGATTCATCGATTGACACAAAATTGATTGGCTATATTCTTCAATATATAAATGAGCAAATGGAGACCTTCAACAAGACATCTGCTCAAGAAGATTCTTACTAAAAATAAGAGAGAATGGCATACGCTAGTAGAGGCTCTATGGGCATATCAACTACCTACAAGACAAACCACTCACTATTCATTGTATTTGAATAAGTAGTTCTTTTCGCTTGAAGTTGTCTTCACTTGTACCATCCACAAATCTAACTAAGATCAAAATGCTCATCTAAGAATAGAGGAACTTGACGCGCTTGATGAAGTTAGATTGCAAGCTCATCAAAATCTGGAAGTGTCTCGAGCAAAAATGTCCAGAGCTTTTGACCATACGGTGTGGCCTCGAACATTTCATAAAGGAGAATTGGTCTTGGTGCTCAGAAGACCAATTATTCTCAATCAAAAATTTGGTGGAAAATTTGAGCCTAAATAGGAAGGCCCATTTATCATTGAAAAAGTATACCAAGGAGGGGCATACCAACTCATTAACCTAAAGGGTGAAAGACTAATGCCTCCAATTAATGGGCGATACTTGAAAAAGTACTGATGACTACATTCTCGAGGTAGAAATCCCAAGACGTGGGGAATTTTTTTAGTATATCTATTTAGGTTGACATCATGCATCATGCCAAGATCCCTAAATAAATACACTCTAGATGAAAAACTTTTCCATGAAAATTCCCTTGTTATACATGGGGCTTTTTTAGATTTTCATATACATATAAAATCAATATTGTATGTTAAAATCTCCTTTAGATATTGATGTATTTGTATATTTTCATCTTGAAAATTTTCCTAAATGTACTTTAGAATTTCCTCTATAAGATAGGGGAAATTTTTCAGTTTATATTAAGTTTATTTGAGTTGACATCATGCCATAAAATAAGATCCTCAAATATATGCTGATTCAGGTTGACATCGAGCGTTACACCGAAATCTCTAAATATATCTATAATTATCATTGTTAAATTACAGAGTCTTGCAAAAATAAAAAGAATCTATTTCTATGCATGAAAAGATAGCCCTAAATGTCAAGAAATCTATCTCTCAGATTTGCCAAATTGAGATCAAGTCAAGAACTCGATTTAAGCTTCAATCAATTGTTGGAGAAACATCAACCCTATATCCCAAAGTCTAGAGTGGGTCTATCAAAAGCCCATCACTCGAGTTGTCGACGATCCCTCACTCAACAAGCCCGGAAAGAAAGAGCCCCGCTCGCCCCATGATAAAACCACCAACCTACATGCCAAAGACTCGAGTAAGTTCTAAAGGTCAACTCAAGCCCAAATATAGTTGCCGCTCTCCTCACCAAGAAAAGAGCCATCGCTTATCACCAATGACGCAATCTCAAATAGATCCAAATTCATAGTGATTACAAGCAACCAGATCTAAGAGATCTCTCTACTTGATCGATAAGACAATCTAAGGAAATGCTCAATTGGCTACTTAAATCAATATATTACCTGCAAGTGATATTTCAATATTCTCAAATGATCAAGCTCAAAGCACGAATCAAACCTATCTCCTCATCAAGTCTCAAAGCATAGGACCGGGAAGCAATTCCAAAGTTCATACAAAGTCGATCTAAACTAAAAATTTTGTGATTATTCACCGTTAAAGTTAATAATAACTCAACATTGACCCTATATATGGGTCATCTCATCCTTCAATCAAATCCAAAGTTCATGCATACACTTCCTCAAGTCAATAAATGTCAATCTTCATCAAGTCCACCAAGCTCAAAGCTAGGACAGAAGAAATTTCAAATCCGATCAAGCATGGATGAACTGATTTCTTAGCGGAGTCCTTCATTAAAATAAGCAGACTAATTCCTCTATCAAACTCAACCAAGCATGAAGCTAGGGTTGGAAGAGACTCAAATCTGCAATGACATAAAATAAAGAGATCTTCAGCAAAGTCATTGAAGTAGATAGTAGATGGTGCAAGAACTCTTATATAATGACAAGTCGATTCTGATAAATCGGTCAAGCCTGTCAATTAGCATGTCTGGAATAGGGCAGCATACTAATGACAAATCCTATCAAAAGCTCCCTAAGCAATTGCAATCGAAGCTAAAATAATTCAAGCTCTATGGTCAGCCCAAATGGTCAACTAGTTTTCAACAAATGTGACTCACTTCATGCATGAATCACATTTATTGGGGGGCATTTGTTGACCTCCACATATGTGCCATAAGTTGACCTCCACATTTATTGGGGGGCATTTGTTTCTTTGCAGGTTTGAAGACCTCGTTGTGCTCACCAGGGCACGATGAGATGAAAAAATAAGATGTGGTGTCGCAAGACATAGCTTGCTATGCTTAGCAGGACGTACCGAGTAAGCCACCAGTTGTTAGATGTCACTTCCCCTAGGCAAAATGTTGCCGAAATTTTGTCTAATTTCTAGACTAAGAACAAAAGAGGAATGATTATATATTACATTGTATGTATTCGTTTGAAGGCTCGTTGTGCTCAGTGAAACGACGAGATGAAGAAAGATCGGCGTGGTGTAGCAGACACCACTTGCTTCAACAGGCGTGTCGCAAACAAAAATACCCCGATGTAGCCCACGGGGACTAGGAGGCTCAAATTTGTTAAATCATTTGACTTAGAAAAATGGGAGAATGAAATGGGATAATTTAGGAGCACTAAGTACGAAAACCTGCAGCTAATTTTATAGCGTCAAATAAAAAAAGGGGGGAGCCTTTAAAATAAATCTTGGAAAGAATAGAATATTCATTTAAAATCTAAGTAAAATTTGGGAGAGGTTAATATTAAACTCACAAACTCTAATAGTTATTCTCTATGGCTTAAAGGAAGTAATGTGTGAGTTCTCTTTTCTTGTAAATTTCTCAAAATTAGGCAAGCTTTCTTTAATGGAATTGGGACTAATGTCAAACTCATAACAAATTGTAACAACTCAAAATGAGGATGAATCCAAATTAGTTTAATACAGAATGTGGAGGTGATTACTTATGCTAGGTGATAAGCATGAGTAGAGCTAAAGCAAAATAAATCGCATAACTTATCAAAATTGATGTAAATTGAGCATAATCAAATTGGGAGAAATGTAAAACTCAACAAGTAAACTAAGTGCTAGTAGTGTGTTAAGCTATAATCCAAAATGCTTTTTTTTAGCCAGGATGCAACCCTTTATACAAGCAAGCGAGCGATACTAAATCAAAATCTACAAAATCATAAGGCCTCTTTTAATAAAAAAATTAACTAATTTCATCCTAATTATGATTTTCAAGCGATAATTTCATTAATTAGATGAAATTAAGTATAAATTCTTACATGTGCTCGGACATAGAGATTTCAATTGCAAAGTTTAATGTTTGAAAAGGCTGCGCAGGCTAAAATTGGAATTAAATGAAAATACAAAATCAATTTCATAATTCAAAAAAAAAGAAAAACTACCTAAATTTTTAAATACACGCATGTATTGACAACATGTTAAATCTTTAAATTCAAGTGTTTGAGGATGTTTGCGCGGGTTGCTTCCGGTTTAGTCTTAAGGCGGGTGGGGTTAACAAAACCTAAAACACATAATAAGAAAATGAAATATCTAAGAAACTGATTATATCGGGTGGCAAGAGATCTAATCCTCATACATAAACAGAGTTGACATGATCTAAAACTCTTAAACATATTCAAATTAATCAATATTTCAAATCAAATTAAATAAAAATCTGAAATCAATTTCATAACTTAGAAATAAAAACTACTTAAATACACTTGCATGTGCCCCGACACTATGCTGAATGCCTAAATTCAAGTGTCTAAGGATGCTGCACAGGTTGTTTCCTGGCTTAGTCATAGGATTGAGTCCGGGTTAACAAAAGATAATAACCTATAATAAGAGTTTCAAATAATGAAATGTCTAAGAAACTGATTCTGTCATATGATAGTAGATCTAATCCTCTGTTAGTAGCTAAACAGAGTTGACAGGATTTAAAGCTCTTAAATATATCCAAATTAATCAAATTAACTCAAATTGAGTGTCAATCTAAAAATTATTTAAATGGAATTCTATCATTAAAACTTAAATCAAACTTAATCTATCCACCTTCCGCAACTATTTATCGGGGGTGATAAATTAAGAAAACTCTAGCTCATAAAGGAGCCAATGTCAAATCAAGTATTATGCTATGTTCACTCTCAATCAATCTCGGGCAGGATCCGCCCAGTCCTCCGATTGCGTTTGGCCAATAAGCTATGATGAAGTTATGACCAGTCTTCGACGGTGGCCACCGCCCCCATTATATTACTATCACGACCATACCAGATTGCTAATGGCTCTGCCCTTTGAGTTGTGAATCATAGGGTATACTTGATAAGGCAAACAACCCTTTGTCAGCTAAGGTAGACTTAAAATTATCTCCTTAGACAAACACACCCCTGTATACCGGATTTCTTAATGAACCCATGTGTCGATGAGGAGATCCTTCTTGGGTCCACTACCTCTTCTGACTAAGTAGACTAAGAACCACGACTGCCCGGGATGACGGAACCATGAGATCTAGATCAGGCACGTTATCATTCCCCCAACCATCCGGTTTAAACTATAATGATGAATTTCATATCTTAAATTCTGAAACTCTACATGCTACTACTATATGCTGCGCATTCAGCGATCTAATGACTAACCTTAATCGAAATTTCTCTCTCACTTATTGAGAGGGGTAATTAACTATAGGCTTCATATGAGAAACCCGAATCATATCTAAAGTCCTCACCAAATGAGGATGAAATCTCTGGGTAGTGTCTTATCTACTATTCCATCTGCCTTCTAAAAATTACACTAACATTTTAAACCACTCTTTTCATTGAAGAGGTCGGTGGCAAATTTTTGGAGCCCACAATTGGCTCTTTTGTGAGCTAGAGTTTTCTTAATTTGTCACCTTCAATAAACTATTGTGGAAGGTGGATTGAGTTTTAGCTTTAACTTATTTAAAGATTGAATTCCAATTAAGCATTTAACAGTTAATGACATATTAGATTTTTCATTTGGATTGATATTTAACTAACATTGATTTGATTTAAAATTGCAATTACATTTCGATGAAAGTATCTCCTCCGGTTGAAATATTCATTCAATAGAGATATCATCGGGATAGTCAATTGATTAATTTGGATATATTTAAGAACTTTAGATCATGTCAACCCTATTTAGCTCCTAACAGATGAACAAATCTTTAGGTCAAAGCTCGCAGCTATATTACATGACTTTGTAACTAAATATCTTTGTATTTGTTTAGCTCCTAATAGAGGATCAAATTTTTAGGTTAAAGCTCACAGCTGTATTGCATGACTTTCCAACTAAATATCCTTTCTATTTTACAAAATATATTTATATTTTAAAATTTTAATGATTAATTCCTTCAAATATTTATATTCTTGAGATATAATTATGAATTTGTAATATTTTCTCTAATACTGAATAAATTTTAAATTTATTTATTTTTAACCCGCGCAACATCCTCACACACTTGAATCTAAACATTCAGCATTGTGTCGGGGCTCATACGGGTGTTTAATAATTCAGATAATTTTATGTTTAAATTATGAGATTAATTCTGTATTTTCATTAAAATTTACACTCTGAATTTTCATGTCTAAACACATGCAAGTATTTATATCTTAGATAATTTCATCTAATTAATGAAGTCATTGATATTGAAAATCATAATTAGAATAAAATTCCTTAATTTTTTGGATTGAAAGAAGCTCTATAATTCATGGAGAATTTAACTTAGCGTCGTCCTCTATCTACTTGTATGAAGGATTGCAAATCCGGTGCCATAGATTTTAACTTTATATTTTCGATTCAAAGTAGTGTAACTTTGCTTATACTTAACTTGATAGCAAAAATAGAATGACTATTTAGCTTATGAAAATTGATAGGATTTTACATCTTTGCTAATCATCATATTCAACTTTCATTCTCACCCATATACAAGCTATTATACCTCTTTCAACTTAGCTTATTAAATATAAGCCTTGTTGCTTAAGTCATGCTTGAATTGCATTTGTATTTGAATGCTAGCTTTCAAGCTTACTATAAGCATCTTGTGATTTTTATTATGAATCCAATTAGATTTTCTCTTAGATCATTTAAAGGTGACACATTGTAATAATTATATTCATAGTTATTGACTATATGTATTCTTTTGTGTCATACTTAAACTTTCTCAACACTTCTCAACTTACTTAGTGTGAATTAAACCTTAATTTATTTGTTAATCGAGTAGCTTTGTAATGCATGTTATTATTCAAGAACTTGATATTTGGAATAATAAATGATAAATCTTGTTCATATTATCTTATTGAATATCAAAATCCACATTTGCTCATAGATGAGTTATCAAGCTGAGCATATCTCATTTGAAGTCTAATATGGATTTTATTATCATTTGAAAGCTAACACTTTATGAACTATTTCGATTGCTCAAAAACATGATATAACACAATTTAAATATTCATTAAAAAGGTTATAAAATGTGCTCGTTGATGAGCTGTTAAGTTCCAATTATATGCTTAACGAGGTTTTTTTTTAACATTTAAGTGAGACATCACAAAGTTAAATTTATATTCATTGATAGACTATCAAATTCTTTGCATTTGCTTTGCAAATCAAGCAACCATATATCTCATAAGCCCTTTTACACTTCAATAATATAGTCAATTGAAATTCCTTCAATTATTTCAAAGTGAATTACAAAAATAATACAAAATTCTAGTAAACAATTGTGTCCATATTCACTTGTAAGCATCAGCATATTTTAATCTCAATTAAGTTCAATTTTTACTAACTATCTATCTCAAAAGTTGACAGTTTCAAATTCAATTGAAATCATTTTAATTTTTAATTTCAAGATTAAATTTTTTTATTTGAATTTATTTTGTTTTAGGACTTTAGGTTTCATAATTAATTTGATCTCCAAATAATTTTAAATTTAAGTCCCAAAAATTTGATGAAATTTTGACAGCATTTCAACATAAGGGAGCAACATCTAGCAATTTTCTTACTTCGATGAGCATAGCGAGTGGTGTATTGCGACACCACAACTATCTCTTTATGCCCACTACGCCCTATTGGGCATTAGCGGGGTCTTGAAGCCTGCAAAAACAAGCACAAGCACATATATTATATACACATTCAAGCTTATTTGTTTGCACATTCACCAATACACATAACTTCAAATAGTAATAATTTTGAATGATGTTTCTATTTTCCAGAAGGATAAGAAAGATATAATGAGAGGCTAAAATTCAGATTTTAGGTATAAAATAAATATATGGGAGTGAGGGTGTGGATTAAGAGAGAATATGGAAGATCGACCGCTGTTTAGTGTGTTCGGCAAAGGAGATTCGGATTGAAAAGCTTGAAAAACTAAAGAAAAATCTGTTTGGGCTTGCAGCTTGAAGTTTTTAAGAAGAAAAGTAACCTTTGGCTTTTAGTTTGAAGGACTACTAGGTGAGAGGGCAAGGAGGCTCTTGCGGCTTGATGCTTGAAGGGAACTGAACGAGTGTGATGTTTATTTTTCAAACTTTTGGAAAATTTAAAAAATAAAATTGTATTTGTTGGGATACCACGTAGATCCGTAGATGTACTCATTAAGATGATTAGGTGCGACATTGAAGAATAATGTACTATCTTGAGAGACAGAAGTCACCATCCTACAATGGACATAATCACCTAATGAGGACTCCTAAGGATAATAGGTCTTCGAATGTACTAGAGATCTTTCCTCTATTTTACATGAAAAAGTAAAGTGAGGTTTGTTTTAAACCAAATTCATTAAGTTCTCTATGGAGGCAAGCCCCTATAATTAATTACATCTTAAGGAATGAGATTTCTTAAGAATACTCTTGATTAAGGTAAATGATCGTTATCTCCAAAGATTTCAAAGATAGGACTATCAATAAATTGGCTATTATTAGAAAATCAAGTTGGATTGATCAAAAGGAGGGAGTTATTATCGAAACCAAAGGGAGATGGGTGGGGGATGCTCATGATACTAGGAAACCTAGTGAGCATCCTAAACTATCCTATGGTTAGACTTTATATTTTTTGAAATTTGAGAAGAATTATATGTTTGAGTTAAATTTTCATTAGAAATCTAGAACTTACAATTCCACAACACGATATCTTAAAAATGCCTAAGATGTGAGGATTTATGCTTATAGCCCACAAAGAAAAATAGCAACCTCATATCCTAAATCTAGACAGCTTTGGCAAGGGCCAAAGCAAGACCTAAATCTAAGGTAAAAATGGGTATATAGTTTATCTCCACAAGAGAGAATAAACCACCCGATTGTTGGACTTACAATACATGGGGGTGGCCACCAATTAACTCCTATGATTCTAAATACATGTAGTCAAGTCTTATGCTTTATAATATAGCTAAGCTATTATTTATTTAGAAAGGATCCTAAGTCCTTAAACACACTCCCTAAGAGACTAGATCATGGAGGGCATTAATGACTTAAATCTTCTAATTGTTAACTTTTTATTTTGATTTTTAGACAATTTATTTGACACAAGCTATGGGATTTCATATGCCTAATGCATGAGAAGACTGATTATGAGCTAAAATCAACAAAAAAGAGGTGTATTTTCACCATGGCTCTCAAAGGTCAAGCTATTTTCTGTAGCAAAGGTGAAAGCCCTCTATTAGCAAGAGTGAAGTAATATGATTTATGCATGATGTGAGACATATAAAATCCAGTTAAGAGATTGCTAAATATTTTATTATCTTGATTTATGTCCTAATCTTTAAGTGAGGTTATGAGTTATTTAATTTAATTTTGAGTTGATTAATTGGATAAAAATTTTATTTTTTTCTTAAGAGTCTAATCACATCCATGTCATTCAATAATCACGAAGCAATTAAGAAACTAGAAAATCAGGCCATCCTAATGCACAAGCTAAATAAATATCAAACAATTTTATAAATCTAGTGCAAAAGAATAAGAGGCCAATGTGGTCGCGTACCACCGCACAACTCGAAAAGAAAAATGTTTAGTCGAGCTCTACCCTTATACAACCCAGATTATAAATGAGTTATTACAATCAAAAAGGAATTCATGTTATGGGGGTCTTCATTCTTCATTCTTCATTTCTTTATTTCTTCCTTTCTTTCTTTTTTCATTTCTTTCTTTTCTTCACTTCGTTCTTCCTTTTGATTTGACTTGAGGTGTTGTTTGCTCCAAGACTTCACATGATACATAAGACATGGTCTTATGACCAATGTTCACTTTAATTTTCCCATAACATTCATTCCAAATATTAATTGCAAAATTTACATTAATATGGGAAAGATAAATCTAAAAACCGTAAAATAGAGATTAGCTAAACATACCACACAACCAAGTTATATGAATAAATTGGACTTAGCACACACATGGGTAACTAAGTCCTTATCTAGTTTGGATTATGCTTAGGGTATAAGTACATGCACAACAAAAGTATTTATATTTTTATTACAATACTTAAGTACAATCCCAGATGACATGATTAGAATAAGATCTATCATCCGTCTACGCATGCACCCTAACATCTAAAAATATTACATCATAAAATAAAATCAGGCATCAAACCATGCACCGCCCTAACATAGAGCTAGAGATGGTGACTTAACCTAATGTTTGTGCCATTTAAGGCTTGTGTGACATATCTTAGATAGGCTTGAAGGTTAGAATTTCCTAAGTATGAAGGATTCAAATTAGAGGGTGGTTTCATTTAAGTGATTTAGTTGGTTTGTTAATTTTATTTGATGATTTGATTTGGTTTGAATGAACTTACATTTAGTTACTAAATATTGTAAAGAGAAGAAAAGAGAAGAGAACTTCTCTTTCATCCCTACCCTAAGTAATTTCTAAGGTAGATTCATTAATGATTTTTCTTTAGTGAATATTTTATTATGTGTTTTAATTAACCCTAAGTTTAGATTTGCTCTAAATAAACATATTCAATAAGAAAGGCATTTTAGGATTAATTAAGGCGAATTACTATCACATAACACAACCATTTTTTTTCTCACTATGTATATCATGCATATGAATAATCCTAAGCATATCTATACATATAATGCAAATTTTAGCACACCTTGATGATGTATGCTAAGAGATGTTATTTAATAAAATTTAGATATTCCATGAATGCATATTTTTATTATGTAGAAAAGAGAGATTTCTTATCCATTAATAAAATGCACATTCACATGTATGAAAATATAAGTGAGTATGGCACCATTATTTTCTACACTAGGGGTGTAAGGTACAAGACCTACTTAGGGCTACTTAAAGCCTCGCAACCCCGAGATGTCCAGACTAATATACCACTTTTCTTAAATATATGTAGATGTACAAAAAGGAACAAATGGATGAAAAATCATGCAAAAGATTTTTGTTTGTTTGATTTGGTTATATGTGTGTACATGTGAAGATCCTTCTTAAGTCATAACATAGAAGTGCATATGAATAGATTTAAGCAAGTGTTATGTTCTTTTCAAATGAAATATACACTTTGCAAATCCTATTCAAATCCATGTTAAGAGAAGAGAAAATCACATAATACACATCTTATGCTATAATCACATGCAAGCTTATAAGTACTTATAAGTAGCATCATTTCATTTATAATGTTTGACTTATAAGTTTTGAAAATACTTTTTGATTTAATAGTGATAATAGCCACTCATATTCTTAAATTTAGCCAACACATGCAATTTGACATAAAATGAAATATTTTATTTAATTAATTTTTCAAAGAGATGAATGCATGAGTTCATATGGCAAATAATATTTAGCATGCTTGGAAAGAAATAAAGTGATGTAAGCACTTGATTTCATTCATCCTAACTAATTCTTAAAGACAATCCTATAAAATAAGATCATTTAAAGTGAATCAAAATTCTTTAAAGAGATTTTTATTTTTGAATTTGATTTGACTTAGAAAATGTGAAAAGAGTTTGCTGGTCATAACTCATTTCCTCCATGTGTGAATTGGCTTAGTTTAATTTTAGAACAATGAGATTGATTTTATGTTCTGTTTAGGATAAGGTGTGAATTAAATTCATTAATTACCCCTTACCTATACCACTTTAACATAATTAATTAGATAATCATGTCGGAAAATGATATGCAATCAGATATGCACCTAAGAAATAAATGGGTAAATTGGCTCATAATTATTGATTAAATTAAGCTAAAGGGTTTAATTAAATGCTTTCATAACCATCCCCACATATAGTTTGTTCATAATTTTCTTTGAAGCTTCTTGGGTTATTGAACACCTAAGAATCCCAATATTGATTAAGTTTAGATTAATTTTGAAAGTTTGATTAATTTGTAGATCATTGGTGATTAATCCTTATTATGTTTGGATTAAGAAGAAAGGGTTTAGGGAATAACTTAGGAAAATATCCCAAACCCATTCCATAAACCTCCTCACTTTAAATTATATCAATTAAGGATTAAATCATTGTTCATATCTTAATTACTCTTATATTAAGGAGGTGAAGAAGCAATTATCTAATTAATCTAACAATAAATTCCAAGAAAAAATGGGAGGTAGAGGACATCCCACTAATTAATCCTAGAAAGTTTAAAATTAATTACTAAAGTAATTAAAGAGTAATTAGCCTAATTACATTTCCAATAAAACCCAAATTGAGTGAAGGTTACAATTCAAAATCCATTGATTTTTTTTATATTATTCTTCATTAAATTATCTTTAAACTTGATTTATTTTTTCTACAATTAGTTATGATTTTATGAAGTTTTATGATTAATGGATAATTAAAATAGCTTAATTAATTAACTAATCGTGGACCACATGGCATGGCATGTGAGGATGTTATTTAAGTTGTCATTATCGCTTGCTCATGGCGTGGTTTTCCCATCAGATTGGATGGACGATTATTCTGGTTCTAAATGGTTTAAACAGAGATTTAAGGTGTGATTTAATCAGGGCTGTCCATCCAAAACATACTAGATGGATGGCTCATGATTCATTCTCCAAGTAAGGGATCGTCCACCGCTTTGATCAGCTCACGGGCTTGATGGAGTTACACCTTGAGGTGTGGGAAGAACATCCAAAGGCTAATTCAATGGTGATTTCTTCACAAAGGACCAAGCAATTTTCTAAATCTCGGTTTGAGCACCACACGGGCCGGCTATGAAGAGGTAGCTTCATCTAGTAGAAGGCATTCAAGGATTTGGGTGCTCAAGCTCAAAGCTCCTGATGGTGAAATCTCATGGTGACTTGGGAAAAAGGTGAGAGCTCAAACTCGGTGAAGGTGTGAGAGTTAATTTGGTTTTGAGATTGGATGAATTGGCCGATTTTTTTTTGCTTTGAGAAATTAGAAGGGGGAGGGGAGCTGGGAACTTGGAGAAGCTTGGGGTGCTGATCAAAGAGTGAGGAGAGTGGTTTGAGAGAATGGGGGAGGGATATCCCTCCTTGGACTCGGAGACAGATGATCTGTTTTCCAATCAATGGCTGGTTTGAGCTGGGCAGGGAGTTCATGTCTCCCCTGGTGGAGAAGGAGGAGAGGTTTTCTTAGAGGTGGTGGTTTTTGGCTTGAACCATTGGAGGAGGGGGTGATTTCACCTCATGTCAACCCAACCATGCATGGCATGGGTGATGTTCGGTGGGTAGGAGAATGCATGTGTAAAATGAAGAATCCATTACATGGGTATTTCACCCATAGGATACCCTAATGATATCTTGTCATTTGACCATAGATTTTTTTGGATTTAAATGATTCAAAATGATCGTTGGGCAAATTTCAAATGATTTGAGTTGGTTTGATATGATTTTCTTAATTTGACCCATTTAGTCAAAATGGGTCAACAGTTTTAAATTGATTTGAGTCAAACCATGGGTTAGTCAAGTTCAAATGATCATTTGGAATATATGGTGTTTGGTTTTGTTTATTTGGTTTTTTTGTTTTGGTTCATTTAGGTTCATTTAGGTCAAATGGGTCAAGTTGAACCCATTTGACCAATTGGGTTAGGTCATGGGTTAGTTTAGTTGGATCATTTGAAATATATTGCAAGCTTTAGTTTTTAATCAATTTTGGTTTGATTTCAAGTTGATTTGACCTTTTAGGTCAAGTTGGGTTCATAATTGGCTAGGTTGGGTCCAGTTGGCTTGGCTTTGGTCAAGTTCAACAAGTGATTTAAATGAATTTGACCCATTGGTTTCAATCAATTTGGCTTAGATCAAGATTTGACCCATTTTGACTTTTTTAGGTCAACTTAGTCAAGTAGCAATTGGGCTTGGTTTGGTCAATTAATGGCCAAGTTCAACAAGTTAAATGAATTTTATTGGTTTGATCAATTTGGTTTTCAATCATATTGGCTTTTTTGGTCAACAGGTCAATCAATTTGGTTTGGTTCAATTGGCTTCAAGTTCAATCATTGATTATGGATTGGTTTAGATCAATGTTTCAATCAATTTGACTTATGGTGATTGGCTAGTTTGGTTTCATTTGAATGAGTACTTGGTCAAAACTAGGTTTTACTTGGTTTGACCAATTTTGAGTGATTGATCATCAGGATGATTGTTGCTCAATGTGAGGCTTAGATGGGCTTAGTTCAATCCAATTTGGGTTGGATTGGAAAAGCTCAAAGGTGATTTATGTCACTTTGGGTCAAGGCCTAAGTGTCATTCTTGATCAATGCTTAATTCAAGTTTGGTTGAACTCACATATGGACTTATGATTGAAATATAAATCAATTATAAGTGATTTGGAGTCAAATGAGTTTTGATTCATTTGATAATTTCAAGTTCAAAAGGGAACATGAGTTTGATTTGGGTTAGTTTGATTTTGGTTTGATGATTGAAGTTTATGTTTATATTTGGCATGTGATTGAAGGAATGATTGTTTGAAGAAAATCAAAGGTTTGGATTGATTTGAGAATGATTTGGTTAAGTTCAAGAATTTGACTTGAAAAGGGTATATATTTTTAGGTTAGGTTTGGACTTGATTTGAATTTAGTTTGGTTATTTGAATTTATATTTCATTTATATTTGTGAATATAAATGAATATAAATGAGTTATGAAAATCTTTGAGAATTTGGAGTGATTTGGATTTGATTTGACTAAGTCCAAGAATTTGGCATGAAAGATGTAAGTTGGATTTAAGTTGGGTTTGGATTTGGGTGAGTTTAGTTTTGGTATTTGAATTTATATTTCATTTATATTTGTGAATATAAAATGAGAATATAAATAGTTATGAAAATCTTTTGAGTTTAATTGATTTGATTTGATTTGATCATAAGGTGAAATCAAAATGGCTTAGGAAAGATTTTTGGGATTTGAATTTAATCATTGGTTTCAATTATTTGGAATTAATTCATCATTTGAGAAAATCTATTGAGTTGAAATTGATTTAAAAGTATGATTTGGAATTAGTTTGAATTTGAAGTTGATTTGAATAGGAAGTAGGATTTGGTTCAAGCTTTAGGGCATACAAGTTTTCCTAACTCTGCAGCGTTATTCCTGTATTCTTTTTAAGTCTACAGGGAGTTGGGTTGATTGCTATCATTTAGAAGTGTCTTAAAGACAAGAACTCTTAGTGACTAAGTCTTATAAGATGAAAAAGCTCATTCCAAAAGAGGTCAATAAATGAGAAATGGGTTCTCAGTTGAGAAAAAAAAAAAGGGATGAATATGAATCAGATCCTACCCTAATGATTACAGGAAAACGAAACGAAGACAAATCTTTATTTTTACATCAAGAACAAAGGGGCTTTACTTTTTCAAAGAGAAAACTGGGAGGAGAATCTTGGGAGAAATAGAGAAGTCTTCGTTCGGTTTGTGCATGTAAAGAAGAAGGGAGGGTCGCACGAGAGAAAATCGGGAGACGGAGGGGAGACTCGGGCGAGACGGCGAAGGAGACAGAAGCTGTGCAGTTTGGTATCAGTGAGAAAGAGGAGCTGGCTTCCGGTTTTAGGAACAAAAAAGACAGCAGGGGAAAAAGAGGGAACAGTGAGGGAAAATGGGAGAGTGTTGAACAAGAAAGGGATTTTGTGCGTGCCTTCGATTTTTAGAGAGGATCGGGCGTGAACAATTGTGAGAAAATGGGAGGAAGGATTTGCTCAACTGAAACAAACCGAGATCAACATCTATTTATATATAATATATATAGTGGAGATATAGATATGACATCTCTTTAGAGGTTGTACTCATCATTGTTCATTAGGCTTGTTGGCTAAACAATTTTTTTTATTGGTCAGCCCAAGCTTAGCTCAGAAGCTGACTAACAATAACAAAAGTGTGGTCAAAGGATTAAATTAGAGAAACAATATACTTTTAGATTAAATTTGTCACACAAGAATAATCAGAGACTATTTTGGATTTAATCTAATAATAGAACAATACTTAGATGTTTTATGGATAAATGTATCAATTAGTGGAAGATGTTGATGAAAAATGCTGATAAATTCATTTTATATATACAAAATTTGGTTCATGTATAAATGATCATATTAACAAGAGTCTTTTGTGTCCTCAATGCTATTCAAGTCTTTCCAATTGAGCGGGCTGTGTTCTACCGTTCAGGTGGTCAGATCATTGGATAAGGTGTAGTTGCCAATCTCAACCATGCTAATTCATAATTTTTTTTCATAGATGTAAAGTCAACATGTTTTTACCTTTTTCATTTTTTTCTCATTGGTTGATATAATGGTTTTAAGCCCTCATTTGATTTTACAACATCCATTCTCGAGTTTAATACTTCTTTTTCTTTTGAGCAGTTTAATGTGAATTATAAGAAAATCTTATTAAGTTTCAGCCTGTCCAAGGCTTGAGGACTACATGCTCCAGCAGATCCAAGCTGAGGAAACATTCAATATTATCTCAATTTTGAAGGAGAAGCTGTTTCTAGCTCCATAGTAAGCTTTTTAAAGTATTTCAGCTATACTTACAGATATGGTGGCAAGTTAACCGGATTTTTTAACAGCAGTCAATAATTCTGAAAATTGTTTGTGTGGATTATAAGCAAGCCCTGGTAAGATTTCATCTAGGCATCACCGCTAGAACTGCAGTGGTGCGACAGATTGCAGCGGAGGAAACATTTGAACTGATCGTAGATTTGAAAGAAAAGCAGGACTCAGCACCATACATTCTTCTTGGTTTTGACCAGTAACACCTCCAACTTGAACCGCCGAAAACTTGATAGAAGTTAAAGGGTTTCCAGTTCATCATTTCAATTTGTAATGCAATTAGACAGCTGTTTTTCTTCTTTTAAAAGTTTGATTTTCGTAATTTTACAGCAAAAGGAAGGCATATACTGTTTCTTTTAGGCAGATGGATATGAAAGCATGCCTTATTCATACATGCATTAGATTGGAGCAAGCTGTTGCTAACGTTTGCTTGATATCCAAATCATCTGATCATCATTAGGTTGTATTGTTTCTGATTTTTATGATTAGGGAATTTCGGAGCATAGGACATGCATCTTTAGTAATGATCTTAAGAGATATTTCTGTTGCTCCTGAAAATGTAAAAAAAAAAAAAATTGCTCAGGACATCTCTGCTTTAGCTTTGGATATAATCATATAAGAGGTTTTCTTGAACTATAAGATGGTTCTATCTTGCAATATCGATATTTATATATATATATATATATATATATATATATATATATATATATGATTATCTTGTAAAATCGAAGATGCCTTGAAATTTGACGGAAATGTCTTGTAATTCAAGAATGGTGTGTCATGTCCTGACTTAAGTTTAACTCATAAATTTCACATCTATTTTTTTTTATGTTATTATTATTATTATTTGCATTGAAATCGGTGCACTCTTGTTCTTCACATTTTCATGGTTACAATTATTTTTCAGCTACATCTTTACTTCGATTCAGTTATATTCTACTTTTCTGAGTAACTTGGGATCATATCCTGCAATTAACTATAAAAGCCGTCTGCTGTAGTATATTAAGAGTCTGATAAGCAGCATGAAGAATTGATGCTCACCAATGCAAACCAGAGTTTCTTATGAAGGGTGATATTTTGGCAATTTTTTTTAAATTAAGTATCATTAAAAGTTTTTGTAGATATAGCCTTACTTAGTGCACTAGTAGCCATGTGAAATGAGCCACGATCGTGAGGCTACCACTTTGGGTGACATGGAGGAAATAGGATCGATCTATTTCCTCGCTTGCTTGATTCGCCACCGACCCGACATCGCCTCCATGAGTGACGCCACGGTTTTCTTCTTCGAGCACGCCTCTTCCTCCAAGCTTCCGCTCAACCCGCAGATTGTCCGTTTCTCCTCCTACCCAAAAGCAACTCATTTCTTCCCATTAGCCTGATCGATGGTTTTGACTTCCCTCCATCTAGCCGTTGAAGCCAACATTACCTCGACGATGATTTCGGCTCCATTTTGTTCGGGGAAGTTTCTGGATTCTACCGCTTTTGGCACACATTCCACTTCTTCATCAACGGTAAATCTCTATTTCTTTTCATTTATAAATTAATAGTATGTGTGCTAGGATTAGAGTTGTATGAATTTTGTGATTGGGTTTGAGTTGTATGTTTGTGTTATTGCGGTTCAAGTGATAAGATGTCAGTATTATTTAGGGTGTACAACATAATTTTGAAAAGTATGAATCCGCTGGGGATGTTGCCTAATAAGTTTAGACTCAGTTATAATGATGTTAAATGATGGCATCAGATAATGTGTCGATTGATTTAAATTTTTATTATTTATGTAGTTTATTTTACAAGAATGAATAGAGAATTTGTTTCAGATCCTTTTCTATAACTAAGTATAACAATGAGCAATTCAAAATTAAGAGGTCAAATCGAATTAAGGTTTCAGGCCATAACACTTCTGGAATTGAAGCAAAGAATTATGAGATCCGTATCATTCGTGAGTGTCACACAATCACTCTTACATATCGTTATCCGGGTAATGGTTTTTATATATCACAATGACGTTTGCGATGTTACACTGGAGGAAGCTTCCCGTTAGATATTAGTGTTGTATGTTGGAGGATATTAATGTTGCATCTACATGATCCGGTGGTCAATAGATATACTAATAATGCATACAGATTTCATCGACATGCACCTCAGCCTTTGAAGTTGATTCTAGTCATTGCTTGTCTACCTTTCCCAATTTGTACTTGTAATAATTAATATGATAGTTTGTCATCCAACTTATGAGTTTTGTGGCAACGATGATGTTATTCATCATTCAAAGAACCAGATGTTGATGCTACAAGTATAAAGATTAAACCATGAGCGGCCAGGAGCAGTGATATCGTGATGATAATTGTTCACTTGGGTTAAAGTCATTGTGATTGAGAATCAGATAGTCATCTTTTAAAAAATCATTCACTCAAAATATTGATAGTGAAAGTCGATGTTGTCCACAAACGAGTGTACGGATGTGTCAAACTACGAGAGAGGATAATGATATTTACTTTGATAGTCCATCCGATGAAAATGTCAAGATGATATTGAAATCCGGTGATCTTGTCAAGGTATGTTTCACAAGTAAACGAGTCTTCAATTTTCTTGTTGTGGTGCAGTGAATAATGTTCAATTCCAAATAAGACTCTATCCAAAAGAACTATAAGAGTATATGTGTACACCATGATACCATGACCATATAATTAGCGCATTGTAAATGTAGGACGCTTAGGTGTTTGGAGAATATCCAGAGTTGGGAAAAACTATGTATCAATCAAGAAGTGCACCCACAGGTAGTTCAAAATTCATAAATTTTACTTCATTATACTATGATCGCATCGATTGATCCAAACCAGGGAGATTATTGATAGAATGGAGTCAAAATTCAATATTAAAATTTCGTATGAAGGCGCTGGATGCGCGTAAGGCAATAAAAGCAATCTTTGGTCGTTAGAAGAGTCTTACAGACTCTCGCCTTTATATATGATTGATTTACCCATGAATTCGCCTAGCAGCAGCGGCTAAAGATTTTTTTTTGGGCATTTGGGTATATTTACTTCTGACTTTCAAATTTTTAGCTTATATATTTGTTTAAACTGTATTGTGTGCATAGGTAGAACGAGAAATATGTTCGCCATATACTAATAACGAACATTATTGTATATAGAAATGAATGGATTTATCAGATACTCACGATTACATTTCGCTCAAATATCTACAATGCATATTCTAATTTAACATAATTTTAATATGTGATATGAGCCATACACGAGTAGATCACGCCACGCTCGTACATTCATGCTCGGCATATGGAGCAAGACGAGTCCTCCGATCACCGGAAGAGGTTGAGTGACACTTACTAGATCGAGTGTCTGAAAGTCGGTCTCAAACCCGAGATGAGGCACACCTGACCCTACTTTCAAAATGGTGAAAGCGATGTCGACTGGTGGATTAGGTGCACATTACCGCTTGGGAGAGGCGAAGGGATTATCTCGTCGAGGGCTTGAGTGAAAATGAGGATAAGATGGGGGCTATCAACCAGCACATGTGTTGGTTCAGATCATGAGCTTCTCTCTATTTACTGGCCGCCCCGACAGATCTTCCGACCACTTACTATCACAAAGCACCTGCAGAGCGTATATATGTAAGCGTTAGCATAAGTATTTATTTGAATTCAATATGTTACTTGAGGCTAATTTCACTTTTTTTCATGTAGGAGTACATCTCTCATGACATCTTCCGCATTTGCCGTGTGGATGAGCACAAGCTATGTGGAGTCGATAGGTATGGTGTTAGAGATTTACGACATATACATATCGTGGACACACATTATGGATCGAGCTCTGAGGGTGTCCCACATGATGGAGGGTCATCTACATATATTGTCCAAGTCCATCTATGTACCGATCCGTCCTACATACCAAAGACACGTATGAGTCACCACCTATCTTCCGCCACAGACCATCCCGACTTAAGATCTTGCATTGAGGGCCACCATCGGCATGATCGCCCATCACGTGCACTGACGATACATGAGAGTGCGATTCCTGTATATGAGAGCGTTAGATGTTTAGGATAGTCTATTTGCTGTCTATATTTGTTCTTATATGTTTTATTTTTATTTCTGTATTATCAATTTATGTAAATACTTGTACTCACTTTTTAAAATGTAAACTTGTAAATAATCAATTTTATTTTTTAACTATCATTTATTATTTGTTCTTAGATGTTATAAATCCACTTGAATGAAAACTTACAGACTCTAAGGTTGAGTTGTGTCAAAGCAATCAATCATGTAAAAAAAAAATTTTATTTGCATGTTACGCTAACCACTACATATGGTAAACTTTGCCACGCCATTTTCGACAATTACTGTCACCCATTAAATAATTATACTTATTTTTAATTTTTTTTAATAATACTTAATTGATTAATTAAATTTTTAATGATACTTAATTAAAAAATTTGTTAGATACTTTCCCCTTGACATATGAATGGCACTGACAAGCTTTGAAAGTTAATTCTCTGAAAGCATAAACCTCTTTTTATTCAACACATGACATGCTTGGTAGGATTATTTGATGCATGAGGATAACAAAAACGGTGCATAAGCAGTTCAATTCTTTCATGGAGTGTTTCTTTGTGCAGGGGCAGCTGGTGGATTACCCGGGAAAATAGGAGGAAATGGTAATGGAGGGAAAATAGATGCTGGCGGTGGTGGAGGCGGTGGAACCAGGGTAGGAATCGGTGGAACATTCAGAAGTGGAGGAATGTTAGGAAGCGGTGGAATAGTGAAAAATGGTGGTGGTGATGGCTGAAACGGAAGCGGTGGCAAGATTGACGGTGTTGTCTGAAATGGATTAGGCGGCAATGGAATTCCGCCGATGTTTGGTGGTGGTGAGGGCAGGAATGGAATTTGTTGCAGAAAAAATAAAGCAGATTGCATCCTCTTCTGATCAGCGAGCGAGCTTGCGGCTGAGGCTGAAGGTTTTCTCTTCTGGTTGCAAGCATCTGGCTGCTTCATTGGCGTGAAAGTGAAAAAACCAGCAGAAAACACACGAATATCATTCCTTGTTGACTTTAGCTGGAAACCTGCCGATGTTGCAGGGGAAGCCACGGAGCAGAATGGCTGGCTGCTTCTTAACAATTTCACCGAACAGGATTTTATCTCTTTACCATTTCTTCTAACAACTCGGTATGGAAGGTGTATTTTGAACACTCCATGGCGGTTTGTCTTCGCTTCTTTCTGGAATTCAAATTTTTTATTTCCAACGCCATCGCATTTTACTGCAACCGCAGCACCTGTGAGAAGCATGGATTCTGCTTTAGTGTTTCTGTATTCGAGTTCTAGTATTAGAAATTAAGATATTGAAATTTAATGGAACCTGGTATGAAGTGACTGTAAGAGGAGAACTCCCGCTGAAAGCATGTGTCGCAGTAGACTCTACCTACCACCATTACAAATGGAAGGTGCTGCTGAGATGCAGCATTCGATTGGAGAATAAAACATATGGCGAAAGCTACCGTTAAGAACAAGTTTCTGAGAACTGCACCCATATTCTGAAGCCTTGAAGCCTACTTTGTGCAAATTAGTTGGATCTCTCTGCTGTTAAAGCACAATAATGAGAACCATAGCAATTGCCAGGAAGCTAGGGAAAAGAAGAGACGGCTATCGTTCTAACTCTGTGATTGATCCCGAATTGGGTCCTTTTATATTTATAAGCTCTTGTTTTGGCTCCTTATAGTTCACGGGTGGAGACTTAGGAGCTGAAGTTGCGGCTGCAGTAGAAGATATAATGGAAGAAGCTCCACGTAAGATCTTGTTTTTGTCTCTTTTCCTGCATTAAGATAATTTCATGTCGGCAACAATTTCCCAATATTGTTTTGTCAAATTATTTAGCAATCATTCATGTTTATTAGTTTTATTATGACAATTTCTAATAGAATCTTTTGGTGATAAGTATATTTTTGTTACTCATGGAGAAGATGTTCATGATTTAAATGCTAAAAATAATTATGATCATGTCTTATAAACAGCAAAAAAATTATTTATTTCTCCGTTCAAATATAAACCATTTTCAGTAGTGCTTCACAATAAACTTTTCTTATTTAAAGAATTTATGAAAATTAATTGCTAAAAATACTAAAGTATTAGGTTTAGCCTACATGACTTGTACTAAGGTGGACATAAGAATCACCCACTAAAGGTGTTAGTGAAGTTGATTTATGAGTCAGTTCAAAATAGGCTTAATAAATGATTATAAAGAAGGTCATTAGTTGTTTTATTTGAGTCCAACAGGGTATATTCTTCCATTTTGATCAGCTGGAAGAATTTTGTTTTTTAGTTTTGCGGGAAATTCTTTATCCCTCTTGGTAGGGTGAAGTTTTTATTGTCCCTGCAGTTTCTAATGTTTACATGTCCCTTGTATTTTGTTTAACACTTTTGGAATATACTGGGCAACGCCCTCAATTTTTTCCAAAAAAAAAAAGGTCATTAGTGATTCATATCACATAAATATTTTATTCTTGGGCATAAAAATTTAATAAGAATTTTAAAGCTTATTTTTCTAATTTTCTTTTTAATATCGAGTTATATTTGTCAATAAAATTTTTGTATAATCTATAGAGAGAATGGATCTCATTTATCGGTGGATCATTGGAGGTCCAATATTTTAAAATCTATGAATATGAGTCATTAGTGATTTAAAAATATCTCAAGTTTTCATGTTTATTTTATTTAAGATTAATATAAAAAACATCTAGACCTCTAAACAAAGTCGTTGTAGTATAGTGGTGAGTATTCCCGCCTGTCACGCGGGTGACCCGGGTTCGATCCCCGGCAACGGCGTCTCTTTTTAAACTTTCAGAAGACCATTTGCATATTGGTCTGTTAACAGGCTATTGCAACATCTCATTCCCGACGGGAGCCCAAAATACTAAGAAATAACAAAAATCATCGTATAGAAAACAAGATGTATTAATATTTATTCATAAATAATTAATCTAATTATTAATTAAGATATTATTAAAATTTGTTAACATTATGTTCGAGCTACTTTTTCATTTCTTAATGGAGTTTTACTTTTATTCTATAAATTTGAGTTGCGTATGAGCGTGAAATAATTATAATTTTAAGTCATTATTATGATAATTTAAATGAGAAAAAAATGTATTAGATTTTAAAAAATATAATTATAATTATATTTTTAATCTTATATTTAAATTATTAAAATTTAATATATTTTATGTTAATATTTTTTAAAAAAATTATCTTATGAACTAACTAGTTGAGTTATGAGCCATTAAAATTATTGACGTCAAATTTGATGTTTTGACCTTGTCACTCTCCTTGCACTTGAACAATATAGCATTAAGTGTAGTACATCATCAGTCATGTAGCCAATTATCTCAATATTTATTTGATGCATTTATGTTTGTGTTGTATACTAGAAAATCAATTATGGTAGAATAAAGTTCTGACAAGCCAAGAGCTTATCGCCGCAACTGTAAGCATCCATGCCCATAAAATCTCTACGCTATTCACACATACATCCGCATTTCTACATCGCTTGATCATAATTCTTTTTACAAGATCTTTTCTCAAAATGTATATTAATGAACTGCAAATTTAATTGAATTTCTATTTTCAATTATTTGACATATATTTTATGATTGAGATAATGATCCAAAATAGATGAAGATATGACACTAAAAAAATATTATTAAACTAAGACGAATCTTGATGTCGAAAGTGATCCTAAGTTGAACTAGTGAGATTAAGCAATTAAAATATCATTAAAACTCGGGATATCAGTTAAATCCAAATAATTCTTAAATATAGTATTTACATCAAATCAGGCCTTGATGAGTTGGATTTAACAAGAAGATCTGACTGAATTTATTTGAGCATTCAAATACACAAAAATTAATCGATGACATGATATGAGCTATCTATAGTTTGGATTTTGAATGTACATTAAAAGCCAGCAATGAGATGCACGGGCGAGCTAGTCGATGAGCGTTTTTTCTGAGCTATTGTTAAGCTAAATATTTTATATAATATTGAAGCTAAATTTTATTATAAATTTATTATATATTTTTAAACGTATTCTCGCATAATAAGAGAACTCAATTCTTTGTATTTTTACACATTTAAATTTAAAATTTTATATTTACATAAATATTATAATTTTTCTAAATTTTATATAAAAAATTATTAAATTTAAAAAAAAATTTAACTTTGTATGTATATAAAAATAAATATATTTTAAATATAAAATTTAGATATTTACGGCTGTGTAAACAAAATTATAAAATTAGATTTTTTTAATTAATTTTTTTTTATTTTTATGGTTCATTTCTCTGGTGCAAAATTAATTTTTTTTTTAATTTTTTTTTAAGTCCGCCCTCTCAGAGCAAAATTAGTGTTTTATTTATTTATTTTTATTTATTTTCATTTTTTTAGCCACTGATGCTGACTATTAAAGATAATTACTAGTTAAACACATATTTTATTTTTTTTTAACGCATAATTATATTTTAAATATGTTTATTTTAAAAATTTTACTTGTATCAATATATATATGATATTCTCTCAAAAATACCATTGTCAAAGACAAATCTTGATGTCAAAACCGATATGATTTTGAGTCAATAACCGAGATCAAAAATATCATGGAATCTTTGGGACATCAATTAAATCTCAAAACAGCTCTCAAATATGGAATGTTTATAGTCAAATCGAAGGCCTCGACGATGGATCTAACGAGCCAAGATCTCATTTCGACTTCATTTGAGCATCCAAATGCTCAAAATACATCAAATGATCAAGGAATCATCCTAGTCCATCGAGAGTGGATTTCATGAATTTACAAGAATCCTCATCCCATCTATAAATATCTTCATTCTCACACATGGGGACTGAAGAACAAATGAAGTGAAGAAGAAGAGAGTCAAGCAATGAAGAAGAGGAGGAGCGCCGACTCCAACACCACCGCCGCCACCGCTGTGATCCTTGCCGAATCTCAAGGAAGAAAAGGAAGAGTCCAAGCAAGGAAGAAGAGGAAGAGTCAAAAGGAAGCATAAGAAGAGTCCAAGCAAGGAAGAAGAGGAAGAGTCCAAGGAAGAAGTGGAAGAGTCAGAAGAAAAGGAGAAGAGTCCAAGGAAGAAAAAAGGAAGAGTCAGGAAGAAGAGGAAAAGCCCAAGTGAGGAGGAAGAGATAGCTTGAAGATCCTCCAAGCAAGATCGCACCAAGCAAGATCGCACTCGCCAAGGCCATCAACCACCACCGCCACCGCCGTCACTAATTGTACCATTCTCCAAGTTACCCGCGATCTCCACCATCGATCAATTACTACGATCATTGTTACACGCTTGTTATTCCTCTCATATGCAATTCAATCCTGTTATCGTGAAGAGTTTGTACTCAAAACGTGATACATAGTGGAAGCTTTATCAGTGTGGTTTTTCCTTTTTCGAGGTTTTCCACATTAAAACTCGAGTGTCTATGCTTCTTTAATTACGTGTGCTGACTAATCGACAAAGCTAAAGTAATTTTCACTCTACATGGTTTTCAAGACGCAAAGCCAGCCTGTGGAAGAAAACCCTTCAACCATAATTTGAACATCCACGTTATGGCCAATAAATAACACTCACAACGAGCCTCCCGCTCAACTCGCCATTCTCAAACCCATCCATGAACCAAGGACGCCAAGTTTTGCCTCACCCGATAGTATGACCTGTGAAACGGAATCTCTTTGGAAGATCGTGGTCACAAATGGAGGAGTCTCAAAATAAGATGATCCAACTTTGTAAGGACTACAATGCCCACTAGAAACATATCTCAAGATCGCTGCCCAGGAGGTCAAAACGCTAATCCTCCCGACACTGAGTTCCTCCGCATGGAGACCGTAACGCCGATCTCCTCGACACGCTAGTTCCACTCATCCATCGTCCAACCGTTACTAATCCACCGAGTTGTTGATAGCTTCACACATGCTCATCTTGTTAATCCCGCCGTCATGACATTCATTTAAGTACGACGCTTAATACAAGATGAATTTCACCTTCAAGACAAATCATCTTCACCCACACCGCATTATGAGGAGTCTCACCTTTACCAAGCCATTCTTCGACATCCACTGCAGGTTTCAAGCTTCAAAGCATTGATTCTATGATGGGGCAATCACCCACAAACACATCACCATTACGACTATCATGCATATCCAACGAGCTCCTACACACCGCTTGTCGCCTTTCCCGTTACCTCAAAGGGGCAAGCCGCTTGGTTCTACTTATCTTCCCAAGGGATCCATCCATACCTTTAACTAACTCGCCAGTTCTTTGTGGGAACAGCTCATTTCAAATTGGAGAATCAAAGATTCCTCCCATCTCTCCCAAGATGCTTAATGAGGGTGAATCACTTAAAGAATACTTCCGAGATTCTCCTGAAACTCAAATACCTGGATAAACCTTGAATTATTAAGAGGAGTTTTCCTTGAAGGTCGCCCGTGGCCTTTATTCATCACTAATGCGAGACAGCCGCCATACCACTTAGTTCATCGTGGAAGCAAATCTCACGATGAAGCTATTCATGCCCATCGCAAATAATTTGAACAATCAGAGGGAAACGTAAGAGCATCCCATAAAATGACCACACCCCAACTGAATGGATCTCCTCCAAATATCAATCGACTAAACATGCTCGGGGCAACTCTTAATCTCAAAAGATAAGCAAGTCAAGAACACCAATGAAAAGGCAAAGATCAATAGTCAACTCTAGCTACAAGCATATAAATATTCGATCTTCCATACGTTAACGCCATCGAGTAAACACTCGACTAACAACCCAGATAGGTCAAAACGCCCTTGGTGGACTTCCCCACCTTCTTCCATACGAACGCCATCGGTAAAACCTACTAACAACCCAGATAGGTCAAAACGCCCTTGGTGGACTTCGACCTCTTCCATACGGGTTAACGCCATCGAAAAGCTCGACAAAACCCGTGAAAGGTCAAAACTTCCTTGGTGGACTTCCTCGATCTTTCCAACGCAATGTCATCGAGCAAAAGCTCGACAAACAACCTGTGAAAGGTCAAAGGTCCTTGGTGGACTTCCCACGCCTCTTCCACAGTTAACGCGTCATCGGTAACACTCGACAAACAACCTCGATAGGTCAAAACTTTGTACCTACTCCATAGTGTTAACGCCAACGGAACACTCGACAAACAACCTGATGGGTCAAATATCTGCCGATTCAAATCAACCTTTTCCACACGTTAACATCATCAAAAAATCATCGACCATCTTGCCACCGACGCTTATCGCCACTATCGCTCATCGCGCTTGGTGCCGCTAACATCGGCATTTATCGCTGCATCTGCTATCCCGCTGACTGCTCATTCATGCTGCCATCGCTGCACCGCCGCTACTATCGCTGACATCTTCCGCGGGTTATTCGAACTTTCGCCGGTCAATTTATCGTTTATCTTCAGATTTCGACGCCACCGCTAATTGCCGACAACGCTGCTGACATCAGCCGGTCATCGCTGCACATCGCTGATATTGGTCATTCGAACCTTCGCTGGCACCACCATCGCTGCCGGTCATCCACACCACTACAACGCTAATCGCCACTATCATCATTGCCGCCATTGCCGCTGCTGACCACTCGCGGCCAACCACAAGCTTATCGCCGCTGATTACTTTCCTTCTGCCAGCTGAATTATCGCCGAACATTATCGCTGACCATTGCCGCCATAAAGCCGGTACCGCCATCGATACCATCGTATACCGCTCTACCATCGCCGATTTCGCTATCCGCTTAACCATCGCCGGTTACTGCTGATTACTGCGCCGCCGGTTTTATCGCTGCATTATCGCCGGTGAACCGGCTCATTATCTCATATCCACCATTACTGACGTGTTGCCAATTGCTGATTACTGGTTGCCGCTGCCATTACACTTTGACCGCAACCACGATCGCCGCATTGGTTAATCACTGCCGAACTATCGCTCATCGCTCATTACCATTGTTGGCATTCATCGGCCAGACGCATTCACACGCACTGTAGATTCTCAACCTCTTCATACGGCATCGCCATCGGTAAAACTCGACTAACCCGAAAGGTCAAAACGTTTGGTGGACTCCTCGCGATCTTTCCATACAGCATGCATCGAGCAAAAGCTCGACAAACATCCTGTGAGTCAAACGCTTGGACCGCCTTCTTCCATATAGCATCGCCATCTAATACCTCGACAAACAACCCGGATAGGTCAATTTACTCAGTGTTAACGCCATCGGTAACACCGACAAAACAACTCGATAGTCAAAACTTGTATTTCCATACGTGTTAACGCCATCGTAACACTCGACAAACAACCTCGATAGGTCAAAGATCCTTGCCGTTTATTTACCGCCGCCGCCGACCACTCGCTATTGCCACTACTGCGCCACCATCATCGCCGCAACACTCATACCACTGCTGCCGTGACTACATCGCTGCCGTCACTATGCCGCTCATCGCTCCGCCACGCTGGTAATCCGCCGGTACCGCCATCGCCGGTTATCTCGCCACCATTAAGCATCTTTCGTGCCGTTCCTCGGATCACCAACCCGGACGGCCGACGAGGTCGGAAACCGAACCACGACGCATCGCGGGCCTTGATCGCTAACCCGTGACGATCCGACGGACCGAACCTGACGAGGTCGAGAAACCGAACCACGACGCATCGTGGCCTGACCGCCTTAACCCGTGACGATCCGGTCACCGCGAACCGACGAGGTCGGAAACCGCATCACGACGCATCTGGGCCTTGATCGCCCTAACCCGGACGGTCCGACGCTCGGTGAAACCGGAACCACGACGATACCGTTGATCGCCCTAACCGACGACGGTCGAAACCGGAACCACGACGATATCGCCTTGACGCTCCAACTCGACGGCGACCGGTGAAACCGGAACCACGACGATACCGCGGCCTTGATCGCCTCTAACCCGACGACGGTCCGACGGCGAACTACCACGACGATACCTAGTCGATCGCCAACCCGGACGGCCCGACGGCCGAAACTGAACTATACGATGGGCTGATCGCTTCCCAACCCGGAACGACGGTCGGAAACCGAACCACGATGATACCGGGCCTTGATCGCTTCTAACCCGGACGGTCCGACGGGCCGCAGAAACCGGAATCACGACGCATCGCGGGCCTTGATCGCTTCCTAACCTGACGACCGACGGGCAAAACCGGAACCACGACGATACCGTGGGCCTTGATCGCCTCTAACCGGACGGTCCGACGGGTATAAACCGGAACCACGACGATGGCCTTGATCGCTTCCTAACCCGGACGGTTCAACGGGTGTGAACCGGAACCACGACGATACCGTGGCCTTGATCGCCTCTAACCCGGACGGTCCGACGGTAAAACCGGAACCACGACGATACCGGCCTTGATCGCTTCTAACCCGACGGTTGACGGGGTCGAAACCGGAACCACGACGATACCGGGCCTTGATCGCCTAACCGACGGTCCGACGCGGGTCGATAAAACCGGAACCACGACGATACCGTGGGCCTTGATCTTCTAACCCGACGCCGACGCGGGTAAAACCGGAACCACGACGATACCGGGCCTTGATCGCTTCCTAACCGGACGGCCCGACTGAACCGGAACCACGACGATACGCGTCGGATCGCCTTTAACCCGGACGGTCCGACGGGTAAACCGGAACCACGATGCGGCCTTGATCGCCAACCCGGACCGACGGCCTAAACCGAACCACGACGATACGGGCCTTGATCGCCCTAAATCACCAACGCTTTGATCGCTTCGATTGCTCAAAGGACCCTCACTCAAGAAGAAAGGGGAAGGGAAAGGTGTTCTCCTCTTACCCTTAGATAGCCCCCACAGGGTAAAACCTCTCAAAACGGATCAAAAATGGCTCAAAACCGGCACAAAATGGCTCAAAAACGGCAAAAAACGGCTCAAAAAATGGCTAAAAAAACGCTAAAACCTCAAAATGGCAAACTCAAAATTCACGGCATACGCTCGCTACGCTGGCGCCATGCATGCGCGGCCAAGACAGCAACGCCAAGGCAGACTGGGCGCTACAGACGCAATGACGCTATCACAGCCGGTGCTCCTCCCGCCTGCTCGACGGAGGTCGGCGACCACCGCCGCTGACCGGACTCCGCGACTGACTGTCACGAATCAGCGTGACCGTCGCTGGTTCGACCGTCAACCACCGACCGGAATTCGACCAACTCCGCTGACACGACCGGCCCAGACATTAATCGACCAGAACGGCTCGACGCCTGACCACCGCGCTGGCACATCCGGCAAGCTGCTACATCTGGCTACGTGACGGGCGCTGCTCATACCGACGCCAACGAAGGCCGACGGCGCCACGTCCCTAAAAAACTTCGTAAGTATCCAAATAGCCGTAACTCAAAATCTCATGCCTACGCTACACATCTACTTCATAATCATAATATTATATTTTATGATGATTTGTCTCAAAATATATGATCACGCACGTTGAAGAATTCGTTATTTTCGAAAGATTTGATATATATTTTGATGATTAAGCTAATGTCATCCAAAAATAGGGCAACTGATATTCTCAAAATACCACTACCAAAGCACAAATCTTGATGTCAAAACCAATATGATTTTGAGTAAAACCATCGAGATCAAGCACTTAAATATCATCGGAATCTTTGGGACATCAATTAAATCTCAAAACAGCTCTCAAATATGGAATGTTTATAGTCAAATCGAAGGCTCGAAGCCGGATCTAACGAGCCTAAGATCTCATAATTCGACTTCATTTGGGCATCCAAATGCTCAAAATACATCAAATGATCAAGGAATCATCCTGAGCCGTCCGACGAGGGGAGTGGTACGCTTTACATAAATTTACAAGAATGCCCTCATCCCATCTATAAATAGACATTCCTCACATAAGGGGAGGCCAAGTGAAGAACAAATGAAGTGAAGAAGAAGAGGAGCTGAAGCAAGGAAGAAGAGGAGAGCCACCGCCGACGGCTCACCACCACCGCCACCAGCTGATCCTTGCCGCCACAATCTACCAAGCAAGGAAGAAAAGGAAGAGTCCAAGCAAGGAAGAAGAGGAAGAGTCCAAGGAAGAAGAAGAGTCCAAGCAAGGAAGAAGAGGAAGAGTCCGAGCAAGGAAGAAGTGGAAGAGTCCGAGCAAGGAAGCAGAGGAAGAGTCCAAGCAAGGAAGAAAAGGAAGAGTCCGAGCGAGGAAGAAGAGGAAAAGCCCAAGTGAGGAGGAAGAGATAGCTCTGAAGCTTGAAGATCCTCCAAGCAAGATCGCACCCCAAGCAAGATCGCACTCCCGCTCGGCGGCCATCAACCACCGCCACCGGCCACCGTCGTCACTAATTGTACCTGATTCCCACCTTACAAGATCTCCACCATCGCGAATAATTACACCCGATCATTGTTACAGTTATTCCTCTCATATGCAATTCTGTAATCCCGTTATCGTGAAGAGTTTGTACTCAAAACGATACATAGTGAAGCTTTCTAGCCCGTGGTTTTTTCCCCTCTTTCGGTTTTTTTCACGTTAAAACTTCGGAGTGTCTCATGTTCTCTTTTAATTACCAATGCTTTAATCGAAAATAAGGAGAACTTTCACTCAAAGGTTTTCTACGAACAATATATATATATATATATATATATATATATATATAATATATATATATATATATGTATATGTATATATATATATATATATATATATATATATATATATATGTATATATATATCTAATGTATATATTATATATATATATATATATATATATATATATATATATATATATATATTATATACATATATATATATATATATATATATATATATATATATATAATATATACTATTATTTTATTTTTTATTTTTATTTTTTTGTTTTGAAAGCATTTATCATGAGAGTTAATAAATTATCTGCATGAGATATATCCAATTTATTTAAACTTTAAGTTGTACCAATATAAATACAAATATTTTGATGTTATTTTAATAAATATGTATAATTAAAATTTTATACGAAGAAACAGTATTATCTGACAGCAGACAGGACTGAAAGCCTGAATTTCTTGCACTAATTGATTTCCATCAATAAAACAAAATAGATGCAAAGTCCTTTGTATATTGTGGGCTTCAAAAATTTATCACCAACCTCTCGATTAAAAAAGTTAGATTTATGTCAGTAAATTTTCAGAAGATAAATAAAATAGTAGATAAAATACTACACAGAGATTTCACCCTTATTTTGTGAGGACTTTAGACATGTCTCCAGGTTTCCTATAAGCACAAGTACCTATAGTTAATTATCCCTCTTAATGATGAGAGAGAACTTTCATCAAATGCTATGTCGCTAAATGTGTAACGCGATAGCGATGCGAGTTTGGAATTTCAATTTCAAAAATTCATCATATTAACTTAAAGCCAATGGTTGGTGGAATGATGACGTGCCCGATCAAGATCTCATGTCATCCCGTCGCCGTGGTCGCCTACTTAGAGGAGGTAGTCGACCAACTTGACCAAAGATCCTGCCGAGCCATGAGTTGCGTCGTCCAAATAATCATTGTAAACTTGGGGTGGTGTTTGTCCAAGAAGACAATCTTAAGTCTATCTTAGGTGACAAAAGGGCTTTGTGCCTATCAAATATATCATATAGTTCATAACTCAAATGACTGAGCCATTAAAGAATATACGGGCTACAATCGAAGTATAAATTTCATTTGTCGGCAACTCATCGAGGACTCGATCGAACGCATCATATGAGCGTCGGCCAAAACCACAACGATGATACGAGCCATGTCCTTACTGACGTGAGATTATTTGAATTTGAATATAGTGATTTATTTGACTTGACATTAGCTCTTTGTGAGCTAGAGTTTTCTTAATCTATCATCCCTAACAAATGATGGTGGATGAGTGAATGAATTATTTGCTTTAAGTATTTAAATAATAAATTTCATTTAGTTCAGATATTTACTTAGTTGAAATTTAGTTTTATGATGAATTAGTTTAAAGCTCAAGTATCTTTTGACGATAATATCCCCTCCATTGAGATTTTCAATCAATGTGATCATCATCTAGACCTTGTTAACTCTGCTCTTATAAGAGGAGGATCGGGTCTACAATTTTGAAATTTTATTATATCATATCGAATCTTATCAACTCTACTCCTATAAGAAGAGGATTTAATATATGGATTGAAACTTGTAATTATATCAGCTTTTATATGCAACCTTGCTGAGTTTAATTATTTAATTTTCTATTAAAATAATCATTTTTATCAACTCTAGAACCTATGAGGAGAAGGATTTAATGCTCAAATATAACTTAAACTTTCATCATATGAATGTGTTGATTCACTAAAATACATACATGAACATATATTTAGAATAATGAATTTTAAAAAAATATGCTCAAGCTTTCAAAATGATTGTTTATCCTTCAAAACAATTGCATAATTTTTAGTGTGAGATATTTAAGTCAATTTAGTTTTTAATCCGCGCATCATCCTCAGACATTTGAATTTAAATATTCAACTGTGTTGGGGCTCATCCGGTTATTAATTGATTTTAAATAATTGCATATAGTTGCTCATCTATCTCATAAAATAGTTGTACATATTTCAAGGCATTGAAATTGAGTTAAAGAAATTCCTTAAAACACGTAAATATCTCATTATAGATCACTTCCATGAGTTTCAAAACATCAATTTTAGATGTTATGTTGCCTTATGATGAATGCATTATTTTATCATTCAAGTTGTTTACACACATCTTGAAGTGATAGGATTAAACATAGAGCCACCTCATAACATATAAAAATATACAATTCATTCATTTAAAGGCTCACATGGGCTTTGAAACACTTGAATATAATATAAGCTTGCTTCAAAATGTATATATATAAAAAATTCACTTTCCCTAATATTTGCATGTATCTCAAGACACCATTTCACTATTCAAATTATTTATACTCATCCCGATGCAATAGGTATGAATTGAGTCGTCTCATAATATGTGGGAAGCTTTTCATTTATCATCATTTTCTTTAAAAGCTTGCATAAGTTTCAGGTTGAATAAATGAGATATGAGATGTTTTCGAGATATATATGATGAAGTTATCTCATTCAGGTGTTCATACATACACCAAACATTTGAATCAAGCAAAAAAGATTGATTTATAATGCATACAAAGGTCCACTTTATTCAAATACTTAACATACTTCTCAAAACATTTGAGTTGAATGAGAAGTTGTGTTGTAATGCATATAACAATCTAACTCTTGTAAATACTTGCACAAATCAATGAGATCTTGAATTAGGTGAAATATTATTCCAAGAAGTATGCATGAAATTCATCTCTTTTGAATCTTTGCATGCATATCAAAGACACTTAGATTGACGGAGGAATGATTGCTTTAAATTAGGTCCAAAGATTCATTTAATTTGAAAGCATTTAGGTTGAATGAGGATGATCTCTTGTAATGAATATCAGATTTATCAAGAAATCTTATCATTCCCTTAACCCGTCATCCAATAAATTTCTTTAGTCTCCTGATTTATCATTCAATCAATCTCAATATTTTCATATCTGAATATTTAATATACTTCCTTACCTCCATAACACACCAATTGATGAATATCCTTCATTTTCATGCAATATCACTTATTGCATTTTTGTATTCATGACACATTAATTAATGAATTCTCATTATTTCTCAGGTTTTGTCATTAAAAAAAAACTTCTTATATTTTCAAACTTTATCATTCAATATTGACCTCATTTCATAATTTTATATCGATGAGCTTAATGACATATATTTTGAAATTCATATTATGTTTATTTTATGATATTTTATAATTTAGCACATTCAAATTTATTTTAAATTGTTTATTTTTGATGCGTTGATTTTTTCTTAAAAGAATCATGATTCTTCCCTTTTTTTTTCTAAATCTAAAATTTAGTCAAAATTTTGGCAGAATTTCGACATAGAGGGTTGCATCTAATAATTTTTTGAGCCCACCCATCATGCCATGATGAGCATAACGATTGGTGTTTTAAAAAATACCTCAGCTGATTTTCATCTCGTCATGCCCTGATGAGCGTGATGAGGTCTTCAAACTTGTATAAAAGCAAATACATAATATTACATACACATTCACATTTTTTTTGTACATCCATAATCAGCGACGATAATTAATTTGCATGACAATACAATTGATTTATAACCTACGAGCAATGATGTTCTGTGGGCTCCGAAAATTCACCACCGACCTCTTCGATGAAAAGAGTGATTAAGTGCCGGTGTAATTTTCAAAAGGCAGATGGAATAGTAGATAAGAAGACCCAAAGATTTCGCCCTCATTTGGTGAGAACTTTAGATCTAGTTCGGTTTCCTTAAATAGCCCTATAGTTAATTACCTCTCTCAATAAGTGAAAGAGAACTTTCAATTAAGGCTAGTCGTTAGGTCGTTAAATGCGTAGCGTATAGTAACAGCATATGGAGTTTTAGAATTTAAGATATGAAATTTATCATTTCAGCTTAAACCGGTTGGTTGGGGAATGATGACCGATCTAGATCTCATGGTTCCGTCATGCAGGAAGTCACGGTAGTCTACTTAGTCGAGGAGTGGTCGGCAACTTGTGAGCGATCCTCATTAGCAACACATGGGTTATGTCGTCCAAAAAATTCTTGTAGATTTGGGCTGGTATTTATCTAAGGATACAATCTTAAGTCTACCTTAGCTGATAGAGAGTTGTTTGCCTATCAAGTATACTCTCTGATTCACAACTCAAAGGGCAGAATCATTGGGAAGTATATGGGCTACGGTCGTGATCATAATATAATGGAGCTGGACTATCCAAACCACCCGATTAGAGTACTCCGGTGCGTGCATGCCCATCTCATGGAGCATTGGCCAAGTCACACGGTCGGAGGACACGGATGCGTCGCTACTTAGTGTGAGATTGATTGAGAGTACATAACACTTGATTTGACATTGACTCATTTGTAAGCTAGAGTTTTCTTAATTTATCACTTCGACAAACAGTTGCGGAAGGTGGATAGATTGAGTTTGATTTAAGTTTTTTAATGATTAGATTTCATTTAAACAGTTTCAGATTATTATTTGAAAATTGATTAATTAGAATATGTTTAAGAGTTTTAGATCCTCTCAGTGTGTTTGTTCTTTGAATATTAGATCTACGTCACGAATTAATTTCTCGAGATATTTCAGCGATTTGAAACTCTTATTACAATTTTTTTGGTTTTGTTAAGAATCATCCTAGACCAAGCAACCAGCAGCATCTCCAAACACTTAAATTTAAGCATTCAGCATAGTATCGGGGCACATGTGAGTATATTTTTTTTAGGTTTTGTTAACTCGGACCCAATAGAAAGCGTACAGCATTCTTAGACACTTGAATTTAAGCATTCAATAGTGTGGGCCCATCTGCGTATTTAATAATTGAATAATTTTATGTTTAAATTAAGAGCTTTAAATCACATAATCTGCTTTAATAGAGGATTAGATCTCTGTCGACGGCATGAGAATGGTTTCTCGAAATATTTCATTGATTTGAAATTATTATAAATTTTTTAGAGTTTTGTTAACGGGACCCATCTTAAGAGTAAATCGGGAAACTTCAAGCTACGTTTAACATCAGTGTTTATAGCTTAGCTAATTTTCCAATTAATGAAATCATTGATCTTGAAAATCATAATTAAGATGAGAATTCCTTAATTTTTTATCAAAGGAAGTTCTATGATTTCGTAGATCGATTTAGTATCGCTTCATTCGCTTGTACAAAAGAGTTGCGCATCCGTGTAAGAAGACATTTTAATTTAGATTGTAGTTTAACACACTACTGACATTTAGTTTACTTATTGAGTTTTTGTAATTTTTCCAACTTGATTATGCTTCAATTTACATCGCTTTTGATAAGTTATGATTTTAGTGTTTATTTTTTTATACCATACTTATTAGCTACATAGTAATGACTTCCATATTTGTATAAGAGTTATTAAACCCAATTTAGATTCATCCTTAGATTTTGAGTTTATTGCAAATTTATTATGAGTTTGACATTAGTTCCCCCCAAATATCAATTAATGCTTGCATAATTTTGAGAAATTTATAAGAAAAGAGAACTCACTTTATCACTTCAATTTAAGATATAGAGGATTACAATTATAGTTTGTGAGTTTAATATTAGCCTCTCCCAAAGTTTGTGAGTTTAATATTAGCCTCCCCAAAATTTCACTTAAATTTTAAATGAATATTCTATTATTTCCAAAATTTACTTTAAAGGCTACCCCTTTTCTTGTTTCTCGCTTTTTAGTTTAAAATTAACAGCAAGTTTTCCTATTTAGCGCTCTTAAGTCAGCTCATTTCACTCTCCCATTTTTTCTAAGTCAAAAGATTGAATTACACTCGTCCTCAAGGCCATCCCCATGTGGGGGCTACATCTGAGTATTTTACTCTGACGCCCCTATTGAGTGTAATGAGTGTTCTGAAGACCGCAGTCATCATCTTCATCGCCTGAGCACGACCAGACAATTAAACCCGAAAGAAGATAAATGCAATATATATTCATTCCCTATTTTTCTAAGTCAGACAAAATTTTGACAACCTCCTACATCCCTATATAGAACATCGAGGTGTTTTGGCTAATACCTGGGAGCTCTTGAAATGTTGATCCTCGGCACATGATTTTCATCTCACGTACGAACAGAGGTCTTTAAACCCGAAAGATGACATATATATTCATCCATTTTTTTCTAAGTCCAAATTACAAAAAATTTCACAACATTTCATATGTGAAGTTTACATTTAACAAGTGTTGGCTTACCTGACACATCAGAAGGAAATAGCTCGGACAAAGACGACCTATCTTTTTTCATCTCTGTCTCAGAAAGTATATCGAGATTTTCAAACTCAAATAAACACAAAGATATATATATATATATATATATATATATATATATATATATATATATATATATTCACATTCACAAATCTCATGCTCGACGATTTTCGCTTATAAGGCACAAAGGAACTGAGAGAATCGGTAATGAAGCGATCCCAAAATCGAGAATTCACCGGCCGACGACTCTTCCATACAGGAAATGGACTGCAAAGCTGTGATGCCAAAATCGAAGGAAAATTCGACGACGACGTTCTTCCCGCGGGTGGAACGGACTTAAAGCGATGAGGCGACCTAAAATCGAAGAATTCGTCACGACGATGTTCTTCCCGATTTGACGCAAAAAATGGGACGCGAAAGCGCGGCGACAAAAAAAAAATAAGCCTCGTTAACGATGTTCCCCAATCTGGCTGAAATCTTAAAAGCGACAAAATCGAAGGAAGAATCACCACCGACGATGTTCTTCCCACCATACACAGAGGAAACGACGAAATTTGGATGGGTTATGGGTTTGCGGGAAGGATTGCGCGGAACAGGCTAGGTTTGCGGGCTGGATTGTGCAGAACAGGCTGGAACATCGGGCTGGTGGGCTGTAGGAAGGCTGGATGCAGGTTGGTGGGCTGGCGGTCCAAGGAATTGAGTTGGCAGGCTGGTCATGCGGGTCACGGGTATGGTGCGGAACGGTACAGCACGGGTCGGGCTGTACGGATCGGGTCGGAGCGGGTCGACAGTTTGCACCGGTGGGCTATGGGAGCGCGGGCCGGAGCGGGCTGGGCACGACGGTGGAGCGGGCCGGAATTGCGCCGGCGGGAAAGCTGCAAAACCACACGGGCCGCGCAACGGGAACGAGGCATTGGGTCGGCGGGTCAGATCGCGCGGTAGCGAAGCGGGCCGCGGGTCAGCCGGTCGGATCGCGCGACGGTGCGGAGCAGTGCGAGACGGGTCGCGCTGGCGGGCCGGTGCGTGCTCGGGTGCGGCGGCGGAGCGGGCCGCAGGAGACGCGCCTGTGGCGGACTATGCCGCGTGACGTGCGGATTGCGTCGGAGACGGGCCATGCCGCTGGTCCCGCGGTTTGGTTTGCGCAGAAGACGGGTCGGCGGTGGCGTGTGCGGGATTTTGAGGGAGGAAAAGGAAGAATTGGGCCGTGGAACAATGCGAGACGGAGGTGATTTTTTTTTTTAACCTATTTTTTTGTTTTCCGACGGAAGAGGGAGACTGCAGGAGAAAGGTGCGAAAATTGAAAAATCAGAGGGAGAATGAGAGTGTGAGAAATTGAGAGAATGAGAGAGAATAAGAGAGAGTGGTGGGAGTTGTTTCCTTTTTTAGTTTTTTTTTTCATTTTAGTTTTTTTTTTTGACAGTTTTTTCAGAAAAAACTGAAAATGGGAGGGAAATAGGTGAGCATGAGGGTAATTTGAGAATTTTTAAATTAATTTTATATGAATTTAAATTGTTTTAATTTGGATTTCACGCCGGTAAGTAATTCCATTGTTCTAAACACACTACAGAACCGCTTCAATGATCAGCCATTCTTGGCTCAGCCAAATGAGTCAATTTCAAATGAACTGGGTCGCCGTGATAATCGCTCGATTTTAAACTCGTCCAATATAAGAGAAACAGTCTATTTGATAGATTTTGGCATTGAAGCCAATGTCCTCGATCGAACTGAGTCGTTTGATTCTCGCCTGCTCGATATCGTATGACGCTGTGACTCGAAAGCACTGACGGCCGTCATCGCCGCAATATTTATATCCTAACCATTTGATGCTCAACGTACGACAAAAGTCCGTTCGATCGAGTCATTTGAGTTCATTTCGACGACGTCCAGTGCGTTTCAACCTCGATTTGCTTGTTGTCACTTCAAATCACTCGATATTTGCACAGACTCGTCCGAATTGAGCGTGGATAGTCTCATTTGATATATTTCGACGCGTTTGAACAACGCGCAATCAATTTCGTAATGATGTCATCCGATCCTCTTCACGCCTTCAACTTACACATTATGATACCGATAGCCGCTTAATCGATTGATCATTAGATTTTGCGATATCGTATTCCAATCAATTTCGACGTTTCGAATATGATAAATCTCGTTCATCGAGTCGTTTTCATTTTCAATGACGCCCACATTTGCCTTGACGCCATCGTTCAGAATTGTCGAATTGATTGGGCATCTCGATTTATGACACATATGTGGAGGTCAACATGTTTAGATTTAATATTTCTTCTATTCTAGAGAAATAGAATAAAAAGAAAGTGAAAGGCGAGAGAGGTTCGATTAAATGAGATGAGGGCTTCGGTGAAACGGTAAACTGAGAGGAAGGGAAAGGATGGGGAAGATGTCGAAAATCGAGAGGAGCTCGCCTAATGACGAAGTTCCTTCTCGGCTGTAGCGAAGGGAATAAACACATTTTGGGAGTTGCAGTTGTGCTGGGCGAAACAATAAATCCAAGTGAGAGAATATGAGGAAAAGAAATGGGAAAGTGCCGGAGACTGAGAGGAACCTGTCTGATGACGAAGTTCCTTTCATCAACCGTCGTTTGTGTGGAAGGGATGCCGGAGAATGAGGGAATTAGATGAGTGAAATGCCGGAAATCGAGAGGAACCTATCTGATGGTAGAGTTGCCTCTCGAAAACCGCCATTTGTGAAAGGGAAGGTGAGTGGCTGCTGGATATGAGGGGTCAACGGATGCTTGTAGCTTGAAAGGAGACGGGGGAGAATGAGAGAAAGAGGGATCCTTCGATCGTTGCAGAGGCAAAAACGAGGCGAGATGGATGGACTGCACGGCTGGCTGGATGCTGGAAATCGAAGCAGCTTCCTCGGCTGTTGCAGAAAAGACAGACGAGAGGGATAGCGAGAGAAAAAGAGAGAGCTTCGTGCGATGCTTGGATCGCACAGATGGAAGGATTCGATTGGTGGAGAGTGAACGGGAGAAAGGACTTGGACAGGGAGGGAGGAACTCGAGAGGAAAGATTGAAAATTTTCAAGAATCACCTGTTGTGCGATCTTAAAACGGACGAGGGCTTTTCGGGATTTATGTCTTCGGGTGGAGCGTGCGAGAGAGGGGTAGAGAGAGAGCGAGCGCCAGAGAAAGAGAGAGAGAGAGAACCTAACGGGTCAGAGGAGTTTCAAGTTTCAACTGCGAATAGAAAATTCCCTTAGAATTAGGTCTTACAAGAGTATTTATAAAAGCATTTACCCTAATTTTAAATTTTGCGACGATTGTAAATTATTCAACGATGCAAGCCTGTTTTATAATCGAAGGTTTCTTTGGAAGATCGCAACAAATTTGAGATTAATTTAAACATCATCACACTCCGATACTTACTATTTGCTCCACTTGACGAATCAATCAATAAAAAAAAAATCTGCTTTAATAGTCGATATTTGGACAACAACAACAACCGTCCGTCTCCTAAAAAAGACCTCATTCAATAAAGCACCTCGACTTTAATATACGTGAAATCACCTATTATATTTATTTTTCTTCATCGGATGATCAAAAATCAATTTTAATTGATATTGATATTCTGAACATATTGACGTAATTGATTTCATAATTGGAGAACACCTCGACCAATTTCAATCGTGATTCATATGCTTTTAATTCTCATTTTCATGATGATATATCTAAATCTAATTCTCGCTAATTTTAATATATTTGCTTAATTAAGTATATAAAAATTACTTAGAGGTCAACATACATCTCACCACCTTACACTCTCCTCTTCAGAATCATTTCATGCGTACTTCCGGCCAAGAAGTTTCTCTATGCTTTGTGCCAAATCTGGCTTATTAATCCTCCTCACTCACTCATCTACTGATTCACCCTCACCTCCTAAACACAGTTCTCCTCAGAAAATCTCAAGAGGGCCAAACAAAAGAACCAACTGAATTAAATCTACTGTAATCATCTACATGCAGAACATACACATAACTGCTAAATTTCAAACTGCTTGCTTTCATCAGCCGAGTCGAGGAAGGAGGCCGCCGGTTTGTCCATGAACCACACCAGCTTCCCATCAGTCGGGCTCACCAGCTTGGCTGGCAATGAAAATGCATCGAAACTAGCGCTGAGATCGACGGCAAGCTGCACCGCCATGGCCTTGTCATCGCCTATCGCTACAATGGCAACGTTTGATGCTGAATTGATCACCGGAATCGAAAAGGTCATCCTTTCGGGCGGGCACTCAGGCGAATCAGTGATGTAAGTAACCCAGTCCGCCTTGTGCTTGAGAGTATTATGGTGAGGGTATAGAGATGCTATATGACCATCAGAGCCCAATTCGAGGAGGATGAGGTCGAATTTGGGGCAGTCGTTGTGCTCGGAGACATCGATTATGCGCAGCTTGACGAGCTGTCGGATCGCAAATTCATACTCCCCTGCAGCTTCTTCCACAGTCAAATTGTCATTGATGGAGTAAATATGGCTATTGAGAATGGAAACCTAGCCAAAAAAATTTTAAAAAACATAGTGTTATTTAAATTTTGGAGGATGTACTTTGCAATAGTTTTTTTTTTTTCATGAGAAAAAGTTTAAACACCGAATTTCACTTCAAACAGCCAGAATTTGGAACTACAGAAGCATTGTTTCTCAAGTTGCATTATTCATTTCACGCGTCCTTATAACTTGCTAATCTCCAAACAATATTATAAACATATTATTATATAAATAAGTGAATTTTTTCTAATTTAAACTATTTCTCATATGATTAATGGAGTTTAAATAATCGTCACTTATAATCATATAAATACTAGTCATCAAATTATTATTTTTAACCAGTAATAAGGTAAGACAAGCTGTAAAAAGGATTTAAGCATTCTCATTGGCAGCTTCAAAGTAAGGAGAAGTGATTATTAGGTATACCTTAGAAAGAAACCTATCCTTTGTAAGCTTATAATTGCTATCAACATGATTCTTCGCCACCGCTCGCTCGTCAGCCAGAAAACATACCATTTTGCCCAGTCCACAGTCTTGTTATAAGGTGCTTCAGAAAGCTTCCTGCATCAGCAAACAAAATATTTGATTTTTGATTGATTTATGGACGAACTGATATAGATATAACAATTTTTTTTGTTAATAAATGTACCTCATCAAATAGATTAGTGATCCACCAGTTAAAGCAATAGTGAAATATCCCCTCTCCTTGACAGACATCTCTGATAGCAGAGCAACGTACTCGGCCAAATCAGTAGCCAGATCATCCAAACTTGGAAAAACTCTCAGCTCACTGTTGTTCTTTGCATCACCAGAAGCAGCCATTTTGTAAAACCGCTATATTTCACTTAACAAGAGTCCCACATGTAAAGAAATATAATCTGTGTATAAAATAAAAATCAAGAATATGAAGCCTATGGCGACCGCACATCACTGCAATAAGAGTTTAAGCTAATGTTCCTTATCAAACGATGAATTTGTAAACCACACATCATTATAAGAAACTTGTACCTGATATATGTAAAGAAAGAATTACCATGTAACACCTAACCCCTTCTTATTGGGTACTGGAGAGGTCTACCAGATTTCTTCCTGCTTTCTAGGCATTTTGACTGGGAAGAAATACAAATGTACCAAGCAACAGGAGGAGATTTCAATCACTAATCACGTATCTATCGAAGAATGACTCAGTGAAGACTTACAAGAAGTTTTTTGGTTCGAAACTTGGAATCTGCAATAGCGATAACATAATCAGGTTTCATAGGACGACTATTATTGCTTGCTCATACGTAGGTGTTCTATCAATAACTAGGATAAACTTTCCTCCTGAAGCCAATTGAAGGATCTAACAGAAAAATGTAGAATAACCAAAACATGAGTCAGAAGTGAAATCTTCCTTACTCCAGGGCTAGTTAGTTCTCCATGAACTCGCTGCCTTAAACCTAACCTCAATCCAACATTGACTATTTCATATTGAATATTGCAATTACTTGAGCAACGAGTTACCTCTCGCACATACCAAAACAACTTCATTGACATTATAAAAATTTATCCCTTGTTGGAAGCCCATCCAATCAAAATGTTACTTTAATCACTTCTTGTATACATAACTTTCGCTGAGTAAGATGAAAACTTTAAGTAAAACTCAGGACAACCGAGCACTCACATTTCTCCTAGCAGAGTAGCACATTATATTTCATCAACCCTAGAGCAAGATCCATTGCCCCACTTCGTTCTTTATAAAGATTTTTTGACTAAATGGAAGTGGCAAAATATGGAAAAGATAGAGTATGGGAATACATGCAAGCTTGCCTTCCTTGATAACTACACTAGAGGGGGGCGGGAAAGGTGGATCTTAGCTACCAGTGACTGGCTCAATAGCAAATTTGGGAGTAATTTATTGATCCAATCTCTCGCTTATAGATCAATAACCACATATATAACTACATTTTTCTTTGAAAATTTGGATGACCTTTTAGTAAGTAAAATAAAAGACTTGCACCTATTGTTTTCTTGTCTGCGTTAAACAGCAATTGCACAGACGGGATGTGCAACTAAATAAATTTCAAAATACAAAGATGAGATGTAGAGGCACTTTTGTATACCCAAGAAGTTTAAGAACTCCTTAAGCAGAGATATTCATCGCTTTTATTGCAAAATAAAACAACCATAAAGAAATTAATAACATTTTGATACAATGACTAGCACTTGCACACTGAGAGTTAAAATCTAGCTACATTAAGAAAAGGCTAGAAAACAAAAGTGTTTTCTCTTCAACGTGCTCAAAAAAATAAAAGATTCTGCCTAGAAAAAAATAAATATTTCATAAAAGATGAAAAAAATTTCATGGAAGAATAGATGATACTACTCAGAGTTCACCAAAAACAAAGACCTCAAAGTAATAAAAAACATAAAAGTAAGCTCTCTTGCTCATCACTTACGCATTACACCAGATCAGATAAGAATGAAATAAATAACTCAAAAACCTGCAGTTTTGTCCGTCATAACAGGAAAAGTTCACAAAACTACAAAACTCTATGATATTCTTTTTTTCGGGAATACTCTATGACATTCTAATAAGATGATTAGTCCAAAGGCATGGCCATCTCATATCATCACTAAGGACACAAGCAAGAAAGCAACATTTGACATGTATGTACCCACACAGTTTTCAAAATTAGTGATAAACAAGGTATTAAATTCGAATGGTTTAAGCAGGACCAAATAATCCTTAAATTTAGAAATAAAAGACACTATTCATGTAAGAATCATCTGAGATGTCTTTTGGTGTAATGCTTGTTGTTCTGTTAGGAACTCAAGTTAAGTGTTCTCATGCTAGAGCACTCCCATGATGAATAACCCCCTAAGAAATTGCACGTAGAGAACAAAACTATTGGGCATGTTAGACTATAGTAGACAATATCTCACTGGACTATTACAATATACTCTTGTGACTTATTTGCTTGCTTTCAGTTAGAAAACATAGTCTTTGAAAGTAATGAAATTTGTTAAATTCATTACTTGGATGGGCACTCAATTGGGCATAGATGGACATCAGTAGCAGCTCTTAGCTTCACAAAACCTCTTCAAATGTAAGGATTTCAATCTCGCACACAAAATGAACGATAGCAATCAACATATTCCATAGCATGTTTTATATTCACAAGCAATCAAAGGAGCCCTTGCATGAAAAGAGAATCCTTGAGACCTACTTAGAAGCAAACTCTAAAGAGCAAGGACTCATTTCATTGTTCCAAGTTAGAAAACATGCTTTAAGAAAGATTAATTTACTAGATTCTTTCATTTGGTTAGAAGTATGGAATTAATATCAATTTTCAAATTTGCGAACTTCACCCAAAGCTCTTAAAAATGAGGACCATTGCTTTTCTTTAGTTGAAAGTACACCAGGCTCACCAGCCAAAAACTCGCTTAAAAATTATTCCAAATTCACCAGAAAACAAGATAAATCACAATTCCAAAGCAATCTCTTCCCACTTTCATCATCCAACGACAAATTAACAAGAAAAAGCTGAAGGAGAACGACAAGAAGAGGAGAAGATGATGGAGAAAACAAACAAATGCCTTCAAATGTGGAATCTCAAACACAAAAAACACCAAACCTTCAGCGATCTCAAGCGATCAAATAAATCCATTAGAAAAAACACAAAGCCCCATGTCCTCCAAAAACCATCCAAATCATCGAAACGAGGAGAAATAGCTCAGAAGAAACAATATCGAACGAAGGCCTCACTACAAAAAAAGCAAAAGACTAACCAGCCCTAACAGAAAACATTAAATTTAGTTCAAGAGTGATCCGAACTCACCGCCCAGATCCACCTAAACATGCATTCAGCGCATCGACAAGTAAAACTCGTTTCAAGTTTCCTCCTTTACACCTCTGACTATCCTCGAAATCTTTAAAAAAGAAAATTTTCCTACTGCGATAGCCTTTCCTTGGGACTCTCAGGCTCTCTCGGTGATGAATCTCGCCGACTATTAGGAGAAGTTCAAAATGCATATTTTTGTTCTCTCAACTTAAAAAACACATACAAGACCCAGCTTTCCCAGTAACAATTGTCCTAATAAGGATTTCCCAAGTGGACGACTCGCGTTTAGTTCTTCAAATCTTACGGCTCACGTTTTTTAAGCAGATGTGATTTTCTCCCTTCATCTTATCCACCCAAATTCCAACAAAAATTACGTAGGAGAGGAATGATTACACTGTGAAAGTGATTAGGCTGCTAATATTTAATTAAAGTGCTTTTTGTTTAAATCTATAAGAAAGAAGAACAATGACACATTTTTCATTGAATTTTTTTTTTTTCAAAATGCTTCCAAGGCCTATTAAACCTCACATGGACTGTGTTTTACTTTTTAACAATAGTCAGCATTTGGCAGGTAGATTATGAGCCCGTTTGCAGCTCCTTTTCGAAGTTTTTGTGAAAGCTACAGTTTGACGAAGGCCATCTTGGCTGATTCTGTTTGGAAAACTCGTTGAATATATTGTCTACTTGTTTATATATAAACTAAATGTTCGTGTTTATATAATGAATAAATTTAAACAAAATGAATAAAAATATGATAATTAATACGTATGTGTCAAGTCAACTAATAAATTACATTAACAGATTGCACACCACTTAATAAATAATACTACCTAATTAATAATAGTAATATTAAAAATAGAAGTACGAGAAGTAGTACGATCAAAATATTAAGCCTAATATCTTGTTCATCAAATCTTTTTAAAAAATAAATTTCAATTGTTACCCTCTTAGCATGATCATTGTTTAATGTGTCATCGTATTATTGATCCATGAGTAGTTGCAATCATCTCCCATTCTATTTCTTGGACACCAAAAATCTTCTCTCATAGTTTCCTTTTCATGTGTGAATACATAACATTATGACCATTGCAATACACAACTCTAAACTCGCTCGAACTCATATTTCCTGATAAAGTAAATTGTGTAAGCAGTAAAAATATTAATATGAGGACTGATCACATTACAAACTATTTTTCAACTGAAAATGAAATGGCAAAATATTTATTTTCCCAAAAAAAGTAATAGATATTTCTTTAAAAAAATAGAAGTGTTACAATTATTAACAAAAAAGATAGTAATTTGGCTAAGTAAAATTACTTAACCATTGCAAGGCTCACAGATAGAAATACCAGAAGCTCAAAAGATATAAGAACGTGAAAGATACATTAAAGTAAATTATAATGGCTTAGGCTCAGAGAAAGTCTATCCTAAGGAGCAACATTGTATGTGAGCATCCAAATTTCAAAACGAAGGGTTACAATCACATAAAATGCTACCAGTCTTAACGATAAAAAAAATAACATCAATGTCATCATAGCCATTTATTTCACTATCGAGATAATCACCAAGCGAGTCTAGATACCACATAAGCGAACAACGGACAACCAACCAAATTAAGAGTTTCCAAATATATTGTGTATGATGACAAAGAGTGATAAAAGGCGTCGCACCTCCACCAAGACAGATAAATAGCAATACCGAAAGAGCATCCAGCAAAAAGCCAAAATAAACTCCAAGATACCAAACCAAGTCACCACTAGCCCAGGTAAAACAACATCCACTAAACAGCCTGAAAATATATGAGCTCTCTGCTGCATTTTAACATGCTTGATAGTTTTATTGAGAAAACTATATAGTGAAAGAATCTATTCTCAAGAAAGCCTCAAATTTATTTACTAAACAAATAAATACATAAATTAAACAGTTAGTTTAATTTGCAGCTTGAAGTATGTAACTTTAAGTAGGATAGTTTTAATCTAGCTTGTTAAATCACTTCAACGATTCAACAAACTAAATTTAGATTAATCTGTCTAAGCTTGTTGTGTCATGAACAATTCTTTCGTAAAATATTACTACTTAACAGGAGTAACAATAACAACAGCCAATCCAATTCGATCAACAATACAAAATAGAAAATCGATTCTGAAAGCCACCTAGACAAAGCCATGACACCACCATTCCGTTTGCATGAGATCCAAAGCAAAGAACAATAGCAACAATAATTTTGAGCCAACCCAATCCTATCACCAACAACAACAACAACAACTCTGAAAGACACCCAACCAAAGCAAAGACAACACAAATATAATTACCAAAAATGCTAAGAAACCAACAAGATCAGCAATAACAACAGTTTACCCAATTCGATCAGCAATACAAAACAGAAAGCCAATAACAGCTCTGAAAGCCACCCCGCCAAAGCCACGGCACCACCAATCCGTTCACATGAGAACCCAAAGAAAAGAACATGAGCATCATTAATTTTGAGCCAATCCAATCCTATCACCAACAGCATCAACAACAGCTTTGAAAGACACCCAGGCAGAGCAAAGGCAGCACAAATCCAATTTCCAAAGAACGCAAAGAAACCAACAAGATCAGAAAGAACAACGACTACCCATTTCAACAAGATCAGGATCTAAACTGCAATATCTAAATTTCTTCGCATTTGGTAATATCTGCAAGAACACATGCAATTATGTTTAGATGTTATGTTCATATGAACTCTTTGATGAGTTATTAGAATGAAAAATTATATATACGATAGTTACCAGTAGCTTTTCTCGCCACCAATCGTCTGATGCGTCAATCTTCTTCTTTGTCGGATCCCATCCCAAACCAGTTGATCCATGTTTCAACTCTTTCCACAATTTCCAAACCTTCTTCAAGCATCCCATTTATTTTTAAGTTGTGTCTTGTTGTACTCCCTTCCAGTTTTCTCCTTAAATTTTTTGGTTAAATTACCCCAACCCTCTTTATTAAAATAGTTCGTCGGTCTATTACCCAAATCTATCTCCTTTAGAAAAATATTACAAAATATTATTTTCACATCTCTCTCCCAAGTAGCATCGACTCCACCTTCCCTTGGGTTTCCCATTTACAGAGCCTATCATTATAATACAAGCGATGAAACCCAGATGAATCAAACAACAAAGAATTGCAATTACTTAATTTGGTTAGGCAATGCTAAACAAAATATAACTTATAGCGTATATACAATTGTACTTTAGTATTTCTCATGCAAATTTATATGTCTTCAAGTAATGTATGTAAGCAATATATTAACAATTCTTCATATCACTAAGAGTATGCTTTATGTCCAACTTATAGAAGAATTAGTTGCTCTCTTGACCATAGAAATTTAGTATATTACTATCATCGAAGCTACAAAGAAGATGATTAGGTTACAAAACTTCTTGGCAAAACTTGTCAAGGGCCAATAAAATGGCAAACTTCATTTTCATAGAATAAGTGTTATGCAACATGTCCTGACAGGTAGTTTTCCTCATCTATAGTGGATATGTTTTTTATAATGTACTAAAAGAAGTCGGTTTCAAATATTCTTTCGCTTCTAAATTGATGGAGATAGCATAAGAGTCATGTGTGTGTAAATTTTTATGCATAATCGTTATCACTCATAGCATGAGATAGATTTGTTCACAAAGTTTAAAGTTATGTTTTGTAAAATCCTTTCATTGAAGTCAACAACAAGAACATAAAGAAGTATTAAATTTTAGTAAAATTACATATGAAAATATTAGGTCCAAGTCTAAGGACAACAAGCATAAACAAACTCACATAAAGTAAAATATCATAGGCATCGCAGTCTTCATCATACATGAATATTCTAGGATAACATAAAGGTTAGTAACATGCATATCTTTTGATTATAATGATAATGACATGAGCTTATAGAAAAAGAAGTGTATTAAATTCTAATTAAAATCATTTGCAAGCATTTAATAACAAAAGACACATAGAGTGCTTGAAACTCCTATCAACACAAGATCTTAGGAGGGGATTGATGTATACTGTAGTGAGGATTTAACACAAGTCCATAGTTTATAAAGAAGGCAATCAAACCATTACTCCTTTGTTCACCCTCTTGCTTCCAAGCAGTCAATCTTGTCGGTATATCAACAAAAATCATTGCACAATAATTTTCCATAACACCTAAATACTTTGAACATTTCTTACTAGTCTTAATCATGGCTTATAAGACCACCTAGGTACTTTATCGAGTGCAATATTTGCACAGATAAAATAATTTGGTACTCAAGCACCTATGCATATCTTCTCCTCTAAAGACAAAGAAAAAAAATTAGCCCAACATAAATCAACCTTATTAGCAAACATTATCTTTTGTATAGGACTCCATTAAATCTTCAGATACAATATAAGTCATGCACAAAATCAGTCAAAGTAACTTCTTGATATTACTAAATACTATTTGCTCAACCGTGCAATCCTCGGCATTCCAGTCTTCATCTATTTAGGGGAAAACGTCATGAACAATCCAAACAAAAATACATTTTGCACTTATTATCTTTTATGCTATTACATTTAGTTTCTAAACGTTAAAACTCATCATTTTCTATTATAACTTGGATCTTGCCAGAACTTCCAACTTATTGATTCATAACAACCCCTTCAAGTAGAAAACATTGTCAACAGGGTCACCATAAGCAACAAAATAATACATTAACTAAACAAAACTTGCATGGACCAAATTAACATTGTCAACAGGCCCGAACTGAAGATCAAATTTTTCACAGAGAGGTCGGAGTATGATTTCCTCTCTACTTCATGGGCAATTAGCACAAAATAATCTCTCACCCGTTCAAATAACAAATGCTCAAAGGAGAGATCAAATACGACGAGCTTCAAAGATTTATCGGAAACGGATGCTTACCTTCACAAACGACGGAAGACGGCAAAAGAGAGATTAGAAAGAAGGAAGACGACAAAAGACGGATACGGAAGGAGGAGATCGAAACCCTGAACTCTCAGATCCGTCAATGGGAGAACAGAAAGAGCACGCACGAGAATAGAAAGCACGCATGAGAGAGAACGTAAAGAGCAAACACGCAAATGAAAAGAGCACAGTGTGGGGTAGTTTAGATAATCCCCTAAACTAAACAAAACTTGCATGGACCAAATTAACATTGTCAACAGGCCCAAACTAAAGATCAAATTTTTTCTGAGAATGGAATGATTTCTCTACTTCATGGGCAATTAGCACAAAATAATCTCTCACACTCAAATAACAAATGCTCAAAGGAGAGATCAAATACCACGAGCTAAAGATTTATGAAACGGATGCTTATTCACAACGATCATGCAAAAAGAGAGATTAAAGAAAGATTACAAAGACGACAATAATAGGAGATAAAACCAACTTGTTATTTGGGAGAACAGAAGAGCACGCAGAGAATAGAAAGAGCACGCAGAGAAAAGCACATTAATAAATAGAAAAATAAAAATATTTAAGACTAATTTTCAATGGCTCAACTTCTAATTCTACACTGATGGAAATAAATGGTCGACCATTTTTTCGAGAATGCCATGATAATAAAGGCCCATGTCTATCTGCTATTTGTGTAAATTTTTTGAATTAAGTGAGCAAATTTTAATGGAAGTCAATGCTTAGTGTGGTATAAATGAAAAATGAAGGTCAAAACTGATTGTTTGAAGGATAAAGTTTTAAATTAAAATTTCATGTGTTCAAAGTTGTATATATGAATGTGCGTATTACAATTCACTTATATAATATATAAGCAAAATTTAAAATTTAAAACTTTTATTTAAAAATGTAAACTCTCAAATACTAAAGTTTGATAATTTATATATAACAAAAAATATAAATGAAAATAAATATTGATAGTTGCCAGCAGCAAGGATTATATATATATATATATATATATATATATATATATATATATATATATGGGCGCTTATCCACATGTGGACAGAGCCTTCCACCTAGTTTCCAACTGTTTCTTGTCCTGATCTAAAAAATAATAGACTTTACTTGAGAGTAAAATAAGGAAAATAATGAATAAGTTTTCAATAATTTAGTTCGTGCTCAGGGGTCGATTTAGAGCAGCTGTAATTTTTTTAATATTGGATAAAAAATTATTATGAGAAAAATAATTTTTCAAAAAATTATTATGAGTATTAAAAATTTTTTAATTCAAATAATAAATTTGTAAAGATCATTACATTTTAATAATTTTAATTCTTAAAAATAATTTTTTATCATAAAATTTTTAAAAAATAATCAAAAATTTAATAGCTAAATGTGGCTGTGACTATCTTTTAAAAAGTAAAATAATAAAAAAAAGTTTCTAAATATACTCCAGCTTAATTATAATTTAAACTGAGCTTAAAATTGATTCAAAATTTAAATAATTTTTTAGTTAAAATCTCAGCCATATTCTCCTACCATGCAATTATTTATTATCTGCCAATCTAATAAACATCCAGACAACACTACTAAACATCGCCTCGCCCAACTTTCAATCAAATAAAATAATTAATAAAGATATACTTCTGGTGGTTGCATTTGATTAAAAAGCAGTGTAGATAAAAAGAGAAAGAGTGATAAAATAAATAAAATAGAATTGGCTGTCACTATCATTTTGATTCTTATATTAAAATTATGTCACTGCCATTCTTTATGATGAAAAATTATTAAGATGGATGATTGATTGCTTGATTTTATAAACTAATTATTTGATCATTATCCAATGTTTTATGGATATAAAATATGATGATAGCTCTCCAAGGCGGAGGCACATGAGAATATTATGGGAATCAGTTATGCATAGGTGAGGAATGTGACGATCTAGGCCCTAGGAGATTAGTCACAACGACATCCTCATCCACAAGATGGGTATGATGTTTGGTGGATACCCTTCAAAAAAAAAAAAAAAAATACATGCTTGATGGGGAGTTTTTTTTTTCAATTTTATATTAATAATAAGATTTGTGTATGAAAATAGATTTCAATGACCTTATTTTGTGTTGCCAAATTTTACTTAAAAAAATAGTTGATGAGTTGTATTTTTAAAAATAATTTTATATTTATTACAATGTTATAGATCATACTTATTTGGTTGCTTTGTGAACCAAGCTGAGCTCAACATATGCTTGTTGGAGCTTAAGTTCATTTACTAATATCAAGTTAGAGCTTTTAGAATTATGTTTAAGCTTGAACTCATTTTAAAAAGTCTTGTTCAAACTTGACTCAAATATATTCACAAGCTTAATTCAATTTGAGCTTATCAAGCTTATTAACAATTAGCTCATTTAAAGAAATAAATGAGCTTTAATAAAGTCTTAATCAAGCTTGTTGGCAAATAGCATATTGAGAAATGTACACAACCTATATCAATTAAAAGCTTATAAAAAATAAAATTTTAAATAATACTATTTACGAACAAATCTTGATCGAGCCTTAATTGAGCTTCTTAATGAGCTTGTTCAAGAGCTTTAAATGATACTATTCATGAACATAAATGAATCGAATACCAAGATGTTCAAGCTTGTTCATTTAGCAATCTAGTATCTATTAAAGTGTTCAAGCTCTTTCGATTAGTTAATCAAACAATCTCTAATCGAGCTGAGTGACGAGTAGCTTGTTGAAAGCTTAGTTCCTTTGCAGCCCTAGCTCTTGAGATCTAATTATTTATGGGTAAACCCAGCCACACAATCTTGTTGTTTATAAGTGGGTCTTACATTCACTTTTTCTCACCATCTAGTTAGATTGAGTCACAGTCAACTATAATTAGATAAAAATATTTCGATGAGATAAGATTGAGTCACAGTCAACTATAATTAGATAAAAATATTTCGATGTCTCATTTGCCCACATATATGTGATTTTTTTTCTATTAGAGTGTATTATGATTCACTAATTAGGTTTTAATAAATAAATTTGATATTTAAAATAGCATAATCTAGTATGAATCACATATGATCAAGCATTATTCATATCCACATAGATCTATCAGTATTTTTCTATCTCTAATTTTTCCAATCCTTAACATAAAACAACTGAAGATGGATTGTAATGTATGCATGACACCTGAAAAGCCTGAGTATGAAAGCTAAAGTTTAAATAATTTGGTATAATATTTGTACTAAATTCTTACAATGCATCTATTTAATGAAGAAAGAATATCCCCACCCCAACAAAGCAATGAAGGACCCAATGTGTTTAATGGGATCAGTCTGCATAAGAAATTAATAAATAATGAAAATCTGTGGGCGGTGGTACAATTTTTCTAAGAGGGGATCATTAACATTTACGCAGTCAAATAATTCCCAATTTCATATTTAAAATCAAATTTATAATTATAGAATTCTCGAAGCCGCACAGGTCTCTCTTCCTCTCCAACCTGCTGTATTATCTCACTAACTTGAGTCAACAAATATGCTTGATTTGTGCATAATTCAAATTAAAATTGATTTAAGTTGAGTCAAGTTAACTCAAATCCATTCAATTTGAACTTGAATTGAGATTTATTTTCATTTAATTTAAAAATGTCTTATTTAATTATATGAAAATTTTATTGTATAGTATGTATATTATACATATTCTATAAATATTAATTTATAGATAAAATCTGTTTAGATTGAATTTGACTATAGTAGAACATTCCTACTAAAGTTTGCTAAAATATTTTATGTTAACTTGGAATTTTATTTAAATGATTTAGATCAAACTCAAATTCAACTCTCTTGAAAGTGAAAGGCAGCACTGGAGCTTTAAATTAATTAGACTTGTTGCATGCTAGAAAATCAATTGCGGTGGAATAAAAGTTTATGCCTTAGCCTTGTTATGAATCCAGCACATACACAGATATTTGAAGAGTGAACAAGAAACTCCATGATTTTTACGTGATAAAACTCCAAAAAGAGGGGGGAAAAAATCACGGGGCCTAGCCCAGCAAAAATTTTCTGCTATATATCTGTTTCGGAGTACATAGTTTTCCGATCACGGATTATATAATCAGATAGAAAGTCGACAATGTGAATCCCATAATCAAGTAAATGCTACGTACAGTTGTTAGTTGTAACAATTGGCGTTGGTGATGGTGAACAACGACGCTACCATGGTGATGACCGACGGAGATGGCGAATGATGGCGGTGGTGACCGAATCCGCCGCCGCATGGTCGATGACGATGATGATCGATGGTGGTGGTTGCTGGCCACGGCGATCGGTGATGGTCGGTGATGGTGGTTGGCGGTGATGACCGGCGATGGTGGTTGATGATGACGATGATCGATGGTAGTGGCACGGCAGGGTCGGCAGTGAGTGACCAGAGGCGGTGGTCGACGGCGGTGACCGGCGACGGTGGTCGGTGATGGTGACCGGCGACGATGGTTGACGGCGGCGAGGACCGGTGGTGGTGGCCGACGGCGACGGCCGACGGTGGTTGGCGGCCGACGACGGTGGTCGACGATCGTCGAGTGGTGGCACGATTATGCTTGGAGGATCTTCAAGCCTTAGAGCTCTCTCTTCTCTTTTGCTTCAGCTTCCCCTTATGTGAAGAATGAGGAGTTATTTATAGATCAGATGAGTGATGTTTCTGTAAATACATGCAAAATTCAAATCACTACATCGGATGGCTCGAAATGATTCCTTCGATCATCTGATGTATTTTAAGTATTTGTATGCTCAAATGAAGTCAGAATTAGGAGATCTTAGACTTGTTAGATCCGGCTCATTAAGACGCTCGATTTGACTATAAACACTCCATATTTAGAACCCGACTGATATCACAAATTTTTTAATTATATTTTAAGCGCTTGATATAGGTTAGTCTTGACTCAGATCAGATTGCATTTGACATCAAGATTTGTGTTTCGATTAGTGAAATTTTCAGTGTCATATCATTTGCCCCTATTTTTGGATGACATTACTTATTTCATCCAAAAATATATTAATTTTTTTAAATAAAACAACTTTACTTATTATTACGATTTGTAATTGCATATGTTATATGTATTAATTTATTTATTTAGTAATTAATTATCAAGGCATTTAGTCTTGAAAGAGATGAAGTTTTTTTTAATTAAATGTTATAATGAGGAGAGGGTTTTTTAAATTAAATATCATAATAAGGAGTTGTTTTTTTTAATTAAATGTAATAATGAGGAGAAAGTTTTTTTTTTTAAATTAAATGTCATAATGAGGAGTGGTTTTTTTTTAATTTATTCTCTCTTTCCCCCTACAATGGATCTATAAAAACCCCCTATGGTCAAGTAAGGAGACACAACTCCCATATGCTCTAGTGTTCTTCTGCGTTGGATGAGAAATTATCTAGTAGAAGTTCAATGACTAGAGTAATTTTTTTTTGTCAGCGAAGTTCTGACCTTCTTCTTAAGAGAAAGTCATTCGCTTTGCTGATCAATGCCCGTAGCTCATACGGCGAGCCTCCAGTTTTCCTTCAAAAGAGGCGTCAACTGTCATCGTCGGACAGATCGGGTTTGAAGGCGATCAAGGCCTGTAGTTCATACTGCGAGGCTCCGATTTTCTCTCAAAAGAGGCGTTAACTATCATCGTCAGACCGACCGGGTTTGAAGGCGATAAAGGCCCGTAGTTCATACGGCGAGGCTCTGATTTTCCCTCGAAAGAGATGTCAACTGTCCTCGCCGGACCAACCGGGTTTGGAGGCGATCAAGGCCCATAGTTCATACAGCGAGGCTCCGGTTTTCCCTCGTAAGAGATGTCAACTGTCCTCGCCGGACCGACCAGGTTTGGAGGCGATCAAGGCCCGTAGTTCATACGATGAGGCTCCGGTTTTCTCTCGAAAGAGGCATCAACTGCCCTTGTCAAACCGAGCCGGAGGCAAGTAGTTCATACGGGCGAGGCTCGAAAGAGGCGTCAATCGCCCTCATCGACCGGCCGGCTATCGCGCCTGTAGCTCAAACAAATGAGACTCGATTTTCCCTTGAAAGAGGCATCAACTGGCCTCGTCGGACTGACCGGGTTTGGAGGCGATCAAGGCCCGTAGTTCATACGGCGAGGCTCCGGTTTTCCCTCAAAAGAAATGTCAACTATCATTGCCGGACCGATCGGGTTTGGAGGCGATCAAGGCCCGTAGTTCATACGACGAGGCTCCGATTTTCCCTCGAAAGAGGCGTCAACTATCCTCGTCTGACCGACCGGGTTTGGAGGCGATCAAGGCCCGTAGTTCATACGGAGAGGCTCCGATTTTTCCTCGAAAGAGATGTCAACTGTCCTCGTCGGACCGACCGGGTTTGGAGGCGATCAAGGCCCGTAGTTCATAATGACGAGGCTTTTCTCTCGAAGAGGCGTAACGCCTCTTGTCGAACCGACCGGTTGGAGGCGATAAGTAGTTCATACGGCGAGGCTCCGGTTTTCCCTCGAAAGAGGCGTCAACTGTCCTCATCGGACCTACCGGGTTTGAAGGCGATCAAGGCCCGTAGTTCATACAGCAAGACTCCGGTTTTCTCTCGAAAGAGGCGTCAACTGTCCTCGTCGGACTGACCGGGTTTGGAGGCGATCAAGGATCATAGTTCATACGGTGAGGCTCCGATTTTCCCTCAAAAGAGATGTCAACTGTCATCGTCGGACCGACCGGGTTTGGAGGCGATCAAGGCCCGTAGTTCATACGATGAGGCTCTGGTTTTCCCTCGAAAGAGGAGTCAACTGTCCTCGTCTGACCGACCGGGTTTGGAGGCGATCAAGGTCGGTAGTTTATAATGACGAGGCTCAGTATTCCTCAAAGAGGCGCAACGTCTCGCCTCGATCGACCGGAGGGGCGATCAAAGCCCGTAGTTCATACGGCGAGGCTCCAATTTTCTCTCGAAAGAGGCATTAACTATCCTCATCGGACCGATCGGTTTGAAGGTAATTAAGGCCGTAGTACCTGGCGGGCAGAGGTTCGATTTTCCCTCAAAAGAGATGTAATCCATCGTCTGACCAGGGTGAGGCGATCAAGACTTAGTCATACAACGATTCGTTTTCCTCGAAAGAGGAGTCAACTATCCTCGTCGGACCGACCGGGTTTGGAGGCGATCAAGGTCGGTAGTTTATAATGACGAGGCTCGTATTCCTCGAGGCGCCAATCGCCTCGTCACCGATGGTTTGGAGGCGATCAAAGCCCGTAGTTCATACGGCTCATTTTTCTAAGAGGCATTAACTATCCTCGCCGGACCGATCGGGTTTGAAGGCGACATGTAATTCACGCATACTACGCTTTCCTCTAAAGGCCCAATCAAGGCCCGTAGTTCATACGACGAGGCTCAAAGTTCTCTGCATGTTAGTTCTTTCTTTGAAAAAATAATTAAGACCAGGATATAAATTTTAATTGATGAATCATATATTACTATGAGTATAAACCCCATTTTGATAAATTTAAGAATACTCTGATCAAAGTTCTCTGCATGTTAATGGCCATAATTGTTGTTTGGAATAACGATATTAATATGCAAACTCATTGAATTATGATGAATTTGTGTGTGTGTGTGTGTTGCAGTTGGGACCTTTCTGCAGAAAGCAGTGGCTTCTTTCCGCCTTCTTCCACCCACAGAAAACTATGTGCCTCCATACAAGGATCCATGGAGGTTGGTGACTCATATTGAACATTCAATTCATCATGTGTTGTATTTTTCAATTATTTGATGATTATAATAACTTTCAGGCTTCTTTGTACTTGTGATGCTTCATCATATGCTCTCATTACTTTTATTTATTTATTTTAATGAGAGAAGGAAAGTTTTCCATTGTTTTGGTGCCTCTGATATAAAGCCAGATTGATTTTTTTTTTCTCAAATAAAACCCTAAATTTGTAAACAAAAAGGTTGCTATTGGTAAAGCTGTAAATGAAGAGTGCAAAAGCCCATGTACTCGATGCATTTAATTTTAATAAAGCTCTAGTCAAATTTTAAAATAACTCTTTTTTTAAAAAAAAATTTGAACAGAATTTAATCTTAGATATATTAAAGCTTTTTCATAATCAAGATGAATAACATCTTAAATATTTTTATGAATAATACAATAAAATTTTAATCCGTCCACATAATCATATATTGAATATTTTTTATTATTAAACGTTAATTAAAAGAACTGCAAATTTTGAAATTGTTATTATTTATTAGCTTATTAATAAAACATTAAAAACACATAGAACATTAAAAAAACTGATATAATGACACAATAAAAAATTAAAAATAATCAAAGCATCATTAAATAAATATTTTGTCAAATCTTTGTAAGCTACTACTAAACAAGCGAAAACAAACTAAAATTATCCATTATTATTGAGGAGCCTCATAATGATCGACATCTTGGAGAATCGTCCATGATATCCCAACAAAGAATTTTTCAGAAAATCTTTTGGCTACACCTTGAGAAAGCTTGCAAGGCTCAAGCTAAGTCAAAGATTAGAATTTATAACAAAATTGTACTATATTCAACAAATAAAACTAAGATTAGTCACTGTCATTAGTCACTTTAGATTGTGCCATGTGTCTAACAATATCCCTTATTACTTTGCAATATCTTTTTGCCATGCATCTCTATTAGAGATCAAATTAAATCCTGTCTTGTGGACGACAAGCTCTATTATCATCTCATCCAAATATTTGTGATTTACTTGTCATTGTCCAACCCAAAACCTCCTCAAGTTGACATTGACATGCAAGCTAAAAGATCCTCCTTTACATATTTTAGGCACATCGATTGAGACTAAATTTAAGCATTCTGTATTCTTATAGTTTTGAGAGAAACCGACATTTCCTTAGCTTCACTCTTCTCCTGTTCTCATAACCATCTTCTCTATCGACAAGCCAATAAGCCCATGACTAGAAGTTCACCGAAGAAGGAACATAAAATAATGAATACTTTGATTTAATTTTGTATTATCGGAGTGATATTTTTAATGATTAAAGCGGGGTTTATAAGAAAATTATTATTTACTAATAATAATTTCTGTACAGCTTGCTAATAATTTGAGGCATTTACATTCAATTGCTAACTTTTATTTAGGGATTTTAATTTGGGTCAATATGTTACTTTCAGATTAATTTGATCTAAACTTAAGTTTGATTTGACTTGAATAAGGTTGAACTAAGCTTGACCATTTTATTAAATGAGTCAATGAACTTGAACCAAATCTGACTCACTTTAGCTTTGCCTAACCCAAATATGGGCTGAATGACCCCATTTCATGTCAAATTAGATCAAATGGGATCAAAATTAGGTCAATATTAAATTCATAGGTGAAATTCGAGACACTGTTTGACTTGCAATTAATCCAAACTTTACCTGAAATGTTAAATGAGTTAGATTTTTAGACTCAAAGACAGCATTGAAGTTGATCAAGTTAACTTTAATTTTTTTTTCTTAAAGATCAAATTTGTATATGATTATCATGTTTGATTAATATTGAGGTTGATAGAAACAATAAAAGCAGTCAGGTTGTATTGAGCATATATAATGACACATTAGGAGAAAATTTAATTTACAAATATCAAAATTATACTACTGCTACCTTGTTTTGTCCTCTGAAAGGAAACAGAAGAGTATAGTGAGAAAATGAGAAGAAAGAATACTCCTCATAGTACTATATAATATTAAAAAATCATGTTATATTATGAGAAGAAGTGAACCTAAGATGATCATAAAGCTTGCAAATGTATTGTGAAAATCATAAAGCTTCCCTCTAGTTGAGAGGATGATGAAGCCAATCCACACATTGGTGAGAACTAAGAGCTCATGAGCCTTTTCATTCTGAGATGAATGAACTCTCCACGTAGTATATATAATTATATTAGGTAAGCATGATTGAAGAAGAATGCACAAGGATTTCGTAATCAATTACACATTATTATATTTTAGGTAGGATTTTAATTCTCTTATGAAGAAGAAGAATTGATTTGATGGTGGAGAAATTAATTTGGCAAAGAAAGATTAAATGTAAATACATTCCATTTAGTAGGGGAGAAGAATAATTGATTTTATTAAATTTGCGACCCTCAATTTATGTGGGTTCCACTCCCTTAGAAAGTATGGAATACAGATTGAAAGTAATTATCATTATATTGATTTTATTATAGCCTTTAGATTATAATTCATATGTTCTTTCTTTATTGGTGCTTTTGAATATTTTATTTATAAGGAGTTAGATAAATTATATAAATACTTCACTCTTTTTATACATGAGTATATTTCCTTCTTGTAAATACTTCTCTGTGTGGTTTTTTAATGCTTTATTGATGAATCTATTCGTTATTTTTTTTTGCTTTGATTTATAATAAGTGATATCAAAATCAAGGCTCAATGTACTAGAGTTTTTTTTTAAAGATGTTCACTGTAAAATATGAAATCACTCTTCTTGATGATAACATAAAATTTTCCTTGTAAAAGTTGAAGATAAGGGCGGTTCTTGCAATCGACGACTTGTTGGGATTTGACAAGATGTTCTCAAGTTAGTCATGGGAGGATATGCAAGTTTGGATAAGAATGAAATAAAATAACTTAAAACATACAATTTTATCATTCATAACAAGAAAACTTCACAAAGTTAAAAAAAATGTATAACAATGATTTGTCCAAAGGCATCTCTATCTCATATCATTAGTCATGACACAAGGAAGAAAGCAACTTTTGACATGTAACCACACATTTTAGCAAATTTAGTGTTTAATAAACTTATAGATTTGAATGGTTTAAGCAAGACCAAAGTGGGCTCCAAAAATTCGCCATCGACCTCTCAATTAAGAGAGTGATTTAAAATGTCAGTGAAATTTTCAGAAGGCAGATGAAATAGTAGATAAGACACTACCTAGAGATTTCACCCTCATTTTATGAGGACTTTATATCTGGTTCCGGGTTTCCTATAAGCGCAAGCACCTTAGTTAATTACCCCTCTCAATAAGTGAGAGATAACTTGATTAGCTACTGTTGGTCGCTAATGCAAAGTATAGTAGAACATGTGGAGTTTAAAATTTAAGATTATAAAATTCATCATTTTAACTTAAAGTTGGTTGGGGAATGATGATGTCCCCAGATCCCTAGTCTCCATCCTGCTATCGTGGTCCTTAGTCTACTTAGTGAGTAGTCAATTCAACGACCAAAGGATCCTTATCAGCAACACATGTGTTATGTCATCCAAGAAATCCTTGTAGACCTGGGGTGGTGTTTGTCTAAAAAGACAGGCTTAAGTCTACCTTAGCTGACATAGACTTTTTTCCATATCAAGTGTACCCTATGATTCACAACTCAAAGGGCAGAGACATTAGAGAGCATACGGGCTACAATCATGATCGTAATATAATGATGTCATTTGATAACCCAATCACAAAGGACGGTCAATGATAATATATGGAGCCCAATTTATTAGCATGAGATTGATTGAGAGTGAACATAGTAGAACACTTGAGGACATTCTTTTGTGAGTTAGAGTTTTTTAATTTGTCACCTTCAACAAACTATTAAGGTGGATTGAATGGAGTTTGCTTTAAACTTTAAAGATTAAAATTCATTTTATTGTTGAATGCTTAATTTGAGTTAATTTGATTTGAGATTAGAATCATATTTCGATGAAAGTATCCCCTCCAGTTGAAATCACCATTCAACACAGTCATCACCAGGATAGATTGATTGCTTGATCATTTAATTATCATTTTAGATCCTGTCGACCATATTAGTTTAATAATAGAGGATCAGATCTACTATCATATGACAGAATTAAGTTCTCAGATATTTCAATAAGTTAAAAATTTTATAATAATTGAATTTTTAGATTTTGTTAACCCGGACCCGATCCTAAGACCAAACTGGGAGCAACCCATGCAACAACCTTGGGCACTTGAATCTAAACATTCAGCATAGTGTTAGGGCATATGTAGGTATTTAGTAATTTAGGTAATTTTTATTTCTGAATTATAAGATTGATTTTATTTTTTCATTTAATTCAAATTTATCTGCACAGCCTTTTCAGATATTAAAATTTGCACTTAAAATCTCTATATCTAAGCACATGCGGGTATTTATAACTCAGATGATTTCATATAATTAATGAAATCAATGACATTAAAAATCATAATTAGAATGAAATTTCTTTTATTTTTGGATTGAAGGAAAGTTCCTTCATTCACGCAGTATTTAATATAATATAGTATTCTGTCTACTTGTACAAAGAAATGTAGATCCGATGGCATTTGATTTAGATTGTAATTTAAAATATTACTTGCACTTAGTTTACTTGTTGAATTTTTCAATTCTCCAAGCTTTCAAATTCATTTATGAGCAGGTTCAAATTCTTTCATATTTGAGAATTTATCTTCCTAACTATTAAATTGCTCTTGTATGAATCTTTCAAACATTCATTAAGGAGCTTTAACTATGCTCAACATGTTATTTAACTTCTTCATAGATCTTTATAAATTTCATTTGATATATATATATATATATATATATATATATATATATAAACATAACACTTAATAAATCTCTTATGATTTAATTTTGTATTGAAATACAAATTCAAGTAGACTTGGAATATAGCATTCATGACTATTATAAGCCAACAAGTTATGCTTGAGAGTAAGCCGTGGAATAATATTCTCGCATCGATGAAAGTTATCCAGTCTTCATATAAGAGCAATCAAACCTAATTTGATTTTATTTTAAATTCTACATCAAGAGATATTGGCATAACCAAACTTTACATTTATTGCAAATTTCTTATGTGTTTAAGTTAGCTTTAAGCCTCACTTGTAAAGTCTTTTTTAAAGTTATGTTTAGAGTTAGCTTCAAGCATCATTCTAAAGTCCTTTTTTTAAGTTCATTATAATATTGTTGACCTCATTTTTAGGATGAGCTCTCAACAGCCCCATCTTAGACTTTAAGAGTTTCTTTAGTCTTAAGACACATCTAGTGATTAGGTGGACACTCCAACCTAGCCCTAGAAGGCTTAGAAGAGTTAGCCATAGGAACAGGTCATGCCTTAGGGGTGTTAGGAAAATCTCTTACCCTTTAGCTTAAACCATTCCTCACTTTCCTTCTTTCAAGTCAAACTCCAAATCAATTCTATTTGATTTTCTCTAAACTCAAATTAATTCCATGATTAAATTCCATGATTAAGATCCATGATTCAATTCTATGATTGAAACCCATGACCAAATTCCATCAAAAATTCCTAAGTTCAAATTTCCTAAGTTCTTAACCCTTTCTTAAGGACTTAGCCAAAATCATTATTCAAACCCATTCAAATCTTTGAGATTTTCTCATGATTCATTTATATTCTTATTTATATTCACATTTATAAATGAAATATAAATTTAAACACAAATCAAACTAAAAATTTCAAAATAATTCATGAAAATTTTCTTAAGTCCCTTTAATTTTCCATTAAAGGACTTAGCCAAAATCAACTTTAAATTGTGATTCAAACCTATTCAAATCCTTGGGATTTTCTCAAAACTTATTTATATCCTCATTTATATTCTCATATATAAATGAAATATAAATATAAATCAATCCAATCAAAGTCAAAAATTAAATTCCAAATCTAAAATGCTTGAAATTCCCTTAAATCCCTTAATTTTCCATTAATGGATTTAACCTAAAATTTGATTAAACTATTTCAAACTCATGGGATTTTATCAAAACTTATTTGTATTCTCATATATAAATGAAATATAAATATACATCAATCAAATCCAATTCAAAAATTAAATTTCAAATTAAAAATTCTTTTAAATCCTTTAAATTCCCTTTAATGGATTTAACCCAAATCATGATTAAACTCTTTCAAATTCTTGAAATTTTCTCATGATCAATTTATATTCTCATTTATATTCACATATATAAATGAAATATAAATTCAAAAAAAATCAAAATCAACTCCAAAAATCAAACTCAAATCCACTCAAAATCAAATCTAAGCCTTTCAAGCCAAAATCTTGAACTTAGCCAAAATCAATTCAAATCAAGCCAAATCCTTGATTTTATCTCATGGTTCAATCAATCCTGCAATCATGAGCTCATATATAAATCCAAACTTCAATCAAACAATCAAAACCCAAATCAAAAATCAAACCCAAGACCCCTTCATATTCTTCCTTTGAATATGGAATTTTCAAATGGATCAAAATCCATTTTACTTCAAATCACTTGTAAATGGGTTTATATTTCAATCATAAGTCCATATGCATGATCAATCAACTTAAATCAAACTTTGACTAAGCTATTTGACTCACTTAGGCTCACTTGACCCAAAGTGACCTAAAGTACCCTTATGAGCCAACTTTTGATCCTAACCAAATTGGATTGAACCAAACTCATATATCCCTCTCATCATGATCAACAATCATCATGGGATGATCAGTCAATCAAATTGGGTCAAACCAAGTCAAACCTAAAGGTTGACTAAGTCAACACTTAACCTAAAATGAAATCTTATATAGCCAAAATCCACCATATGCCAAATTGATTGAAACCATTGATCTAAGTTCACTCATGATCTATGTTTGAACTTGACCAAGCCAACATTTGAACCTAACCTAGTCCAATTGGCCCACTTGACCCAAGTTGACCCATTTTTACCTAAAGGGCTAAAATGTGTCAAAACTTGATATAAGCCAAATTGATTGAAACCAATGGGTCAAGTCCATTCCAAATCACTTGTGAAACTTGACCAAAGCCTCAAAACTAGACCTAACCCAACTATGACCTTAGACCCGACATGACTTAAAGGGGTCATGTTGAGCTAAAATTGAACCTAACCCAAATTGATTGGAAACAAAGATACCAATCCACTCCATATGACTAACCAAACCTAAACCTACCCTTGACCTAACCTAAATAGGTCAACTTGACCCATTTGACCTAAATGAGTCATATGAGCTAAAACCAAATTGAACCAAATTGAACCAAACCAAAGGAACCAAAACATTTCTAATGGTCATATGAACTTGACCCAACCCTTGGTTTGACCCAATTTGACCTATTGGCCAACTTGACCCAAGTTGACCCAACTAAGACAACATGAGTCAAACCCTATCAAATGGATTCCAAATCTAATGATACTTGGGCAAACCTATTTTCTCAACATACCAAACATACCCAAATTGAAAAAAATAGCAAAATGACCATTTTAACCCTAGGCCATAGAACAAATTTTGGCCTAACAAATGGGTATTTTGGTCATACACTCATCACAATCACTTGAGGCTTTCCTAAAAGCTCAAGGGGACCTAGTGATGAGTGGTGCACCCAACCCAATGGATTTGGGTCAACCCATTTGGCCCATGGACCAAACCCGACCACCTATGGCAAAATTCAATTTTCAAACTTCCCCCATGCTCAATTTGATGCACATGGGAGTTAACATTCCACTCCTCTGGCCAAACCGACCATGTGCATTGATCTAGTAACCTAAATAGACCACTCCATGGGTTCAATTGGATCAAAATGGAAATCTCATTGTCCGTCGTCTAATTGCCATAGGGGGAGATATACTCCCCCTAATCCACTAAAATTTTAATTCAGTCTTGATCGATTGGAACCTAGGAACTCTTAGCAACCACCTTAGAGCTTTTCCAAGGTCCCTAGAGAGGATTTGAATCTTGCAGTCTTCAATTTTGTATAGTGCAAAATAGGGGAGCTTGATCCAATAGTGAATTTTCTCTACACTTAATCTCATCTAGATTCCTCTTGCACACTTAATCCAAGGACCAAGTTGAGCCTGCCCAAGCATCTAATTGAGTTCCCACAATAAGGAAGAACTCCATTCAATCAAAGCCGCAAGGGAGATCAAGAGGAGTTGGTCCACCCATTCATCCACTCAACCTCAAGACCTAGGAACTTCAACAGGGCTTCGTCTCCACTATACAAAGCAACCTCTTCGATCCCGAGCGCCAGTGAGGTTAGTGATTTTCTGACCACTTAGATTGATAGGTGTTGGTCCTTTATGAAAGGAATTTTTATTGCATGTGAAATCCACTGTTGGATTGGCCGCTATATTTATTTAGATGGTATGGGTTGAGTCTTGAATGAATCTATGTTAGATCGGGCTCGGATCTACCCATGGATCTTGGACGACTCATAGTGATCCTCAGGGAAAAACTTGGCCTATCTCAGTCGTCCATCCGCATATTTTAGATGGACGACTGAGATTATTAGGCACATTTTATAAACCCTTTATTCCATGTGTTATCTCAACCGTCCAATCTTTGATCTGACTACTAAGGAAAAAGTGGCGCCACCACACCCTTGATGTGATATTTAAGTGGAGGCTCATGGCATGATTCGTGTAAAGTGTGCTGACCACCACCGCCACGCGACGCATCGTGAGCCAATATTAGGCAGGGATTAGTTAGGGATTATTATTATTTCCTAATTAATTCAAAAATCTTTAAAAATTCATAACTCCTTCAAGAAAAATTAGAAAACATATAAGAAAAAAATGCTATAGATAAATAATTCCTTCTAGAATATTTCAAAAATGTTTTCAATAGATTTTGAATTCTCCTTTTCTCTGAATTTGGGTTTCTTTGGGAATGTTAATTAGTTAATTATTTCCTAATTAAGTAACCAATTGATCTCAAATTTCTAAGGTTCATTTTAGGGGATGACCTCTACCTCCCCTAATTTTCTTGAGATTTATTGAGACCTTAATTGATGAAATTGCTAGCTCATTTCCTAATTATCTCCTTCATGTAATTTAGAGTAATTAAGGTATGATTAGTGGGTTTACCCTATGATTGAGTTTGATTAAGGTCAGATCCAGTGAGTAGAGGTTTTATGGAATAATTTTGAGGTATTTCCCTTAAGTTATTCCCTAACCCCTTTTCTTTCCTTAATCCCTTCTTAATTAAGGGTTAATTCATTAATTACCCCTTTAAACAATTTTCAAAAATTTTAAAAATTTCCAGAACTTAATTAATCTACCCTGGATAGATGCTTGGTGTTTAATAGCCTAACTCTAATTAAAGAAACTAAAACCCCTTTCATACTTATGAAAGGGTGTTTTTATAAGTCCTTAAGCTAAACCCCTTAACTTAATTAACTTTTAATTGTGAGCCAAATTGCATTAGGCCTTTTCATTACTAGGTGCATTGCAAATTTAAATAACTTATGGGTTTTATATCATCTCATTGGCTCATAATTACTCAGTTAATTTTTTCTAAGGTAGTGTAGGTAGGGGTTAATTAAGCCACTTAATTCATACCTTAATCTAATCAATGCTTAAAAATGGAACTAATTAGCTGAAAATTAAACAAAAATACAAAACACGTTTAGGAATGGGTTAGGAATAGCAAACTCATCTCACCTTTTCAAAATTAAATCAAACTTCAAACTAAACAAAAATCATTTTGAAAATTCAGTTTGATTTCTTCTAAGTTTTCTTATTCTTTATGAATGTCTTTAGGATTTAAGTAAAGTGAGTTTGTTTGCATGATTACATTACTTTAGGTCTTTCCCAACATGGTAAATTGTATGCCATGTGAATCATCCATTCATAATTTCATGTTTCAAATTTTCAAAATAAAAATTATTTACTTTATGTCAAATGTGCATGTGTTGGCTAAAGTAAAATATGAGTGGCTATTATCACTACTAAATCCAAAATATTTTCAAAAATTATAAATGAAATATCAAATATGAAAGTGTGCTATTCATATCTTAATTATTAGTTGGCATGTGATGGATTATAAAGACATGTTTAGTGTAGCCTTTCCTTTCTTTCTTATGTTAGCATAGCTTTGAATAGGGGTTAGTAAGATGTAGGGTTCATTTAAAAAGAACCCAATACTTACTTCATTCCAAACCCTATTCATCCCTATGCTCTCACTCAAGAAGGGTTGTCTATACTTGCATGAATAAATTGCATAAATAAAAATGAAACTATTAAACAACTTTTGCATATTCCTTTTCCATTTCATTTTTTTATATGCATGTTAGCACTTAAGGAAAGTGGTGTATTAGTCTGGAAAATCTCGAGGTTGTGAGGCTTTAAGTAGTCCTAAGTAGGCTACCTTACACCTCTCTAGTTAACAATGACGCTGTACTCACTTATGCCTTTCTTACTTTCACGCATGTATGTGAAATTTTGGATAAGGAAAATCTTTTCTACTTAAGAAAAATTATGAATATTCAACTTCTAAATTTTCTTAAATGGATTACTTAGCATGCATCATAAAGTGTGTTAACTACTCTCATTTGCATGTACAGATATGCTTATGATTCATCCACATACATGTTATATATGTTGGGAAAGAATTGAAGTAATACGTGTTATGTGATTTTTGATTAATTTTATTTAATCTTAAAATGCCTTTCTTTTTGAATGGGTTTGTTTAGAGTTTGTCTAAACTTAGGATTGATTAAAAGATATAATCAAAAGATTCACCTAAATGAAATTAAAATGTGAACTTACCTTAAAAATTACTTAATGATTAGGGAAGGAAAGAGAAGTTCTCTTCTCTTTCCCTCTCTTCAGAACTTAGTAATTAATTATAAATTTCACTCAAACTAAATTAAAACATGAAATAAAAATACCCCAAAATACTTAAATAATGTAAATGAAACCCTCCTCTAAGCTGAACATATTCTTCACACTTAAAAAAATTTAAATCTAAAGTCCTAAGCTAAGCATACCACACAAAGCTTCAAAGCACACACATTAGCCTAAGTCACCACTTCTAGCTTTAGGTTAGGTCGGTGCATGGTTTGATGTTATATTTTATTTTATGATGAATATTTTAAACTGGATGTTAGAGTGTATGCTCATAAAATGAATTTGAATCTATAGTCCTAAGCTAAGCATACCACATAAACCTTCAAAGCACACATATTAGCTTAAGTCACCACTTCTAGCTTTAGGTTAGGTCGGTGCATGGTTTGATGTCATGTTTTATTTTTTGATGAATATTTTAGAATGGATGTTAGAGTGTATGCTCATAGAATGAATGGTAGGATGTGCTTAGTCTAACTATTCTTTTTTGTAGGAGATTGTGCTAAAGGGGCCCTATCATAAATAAAAATATAAATGCTTCTTACTTGCAGATGCCCCCTTTGCATAATCCATAGGCCAGGTGGACTTAGTCACCCATGTGTGGGGTGATAAGTTCAATATACATGCTTGGAATTTGTGTGGTGTGATTTGACTAACCTTTAATTTACACGTGTTATTTAGATTTATACTTTTCCTTTTTCTTGTAAAAGTTTGTATATTTAGGATTTTGGAATGATTTGTTATGGGGGATTAGGATGAGCATTGGTCATAAGATCCTATCTTATGCACCATGTGAAGCCTTGGAGCATCCACCATCTAACCATCTAAAGGAAGAACTAAAGAAGAAAAGAAAAAAAGAAAAGAAAGAAAAAAGAAAGAAGAAAGATGAATAAAGCTTGAAGACCCACCATAATAATGAATTCCTTTGCTTAAATTGTAATTTAATTTATTTGTACTCCTGGTTATATAAGGGTAGAGCTCAGCTACCCAATTTGATATTTTTGAGTTTGTGCGGTGGTGCCAGATCACAAATGACCATTTATTCTTTTTACGATTAACTTTATAAATTAATCGATGATTTATTTAGCTTTTGCATTAAGTGGCATGATTTTTCTAGTTTCTTTCTTGCTTTATGTATGACCTAGATGTGGATTAGGATCTTTAGGGAAAAAAATAAATCTTTTACCCAACTTAACAAATCAAAATAAAATTAAATAACTCATAAGCTCACATAAAGCTTAGGATTAAAATCAAGATAAAAGAATTAGCAACCCCTTAGCTGGATGAGCATTTCTTTATAATATCATGCACAAATGCACCTTATTTCACTCTTGATTGGAGGGCTTTCATCTTTTTCAGAGAACCCGGCTTGACCTTTGAGGGCCGTGGTGGAAACCCACCTCCTACCTTCTCGTTGATTTTGGCAAATAATCTACTTTCTCATGCATTAGTCATAAAAATTCTATTACCCTGAGTCAAAAATGATTGTCCAAAAATGAAAATAAAATGAAATTTGAAATGCATTAGATTTAGGTCATTTGAAGCATGTCCCTTTACATGATCTAGTCTCTTTAGGGAGTGAGTTTAAGGACTTAGTCTCTTTCTAAATAAAAATAGCCTAGCTATCTTGTGTAAGCATAAAGACTTGCTTACATGTATTTAAAATCATATGAGGAGTTAGTTGGCGGCTACCCACAGGAAATTGTAAGTCCAAGCTGTCGGGTGGTTTGTCCTCTCTTGTGGAGGCAAACTAATTATCCATTTTCACCTTAGATTTAGGTTGTGCTTCTGGCCCTCGCCGAAACTCCCTAGATTTAGGTTTTGAGGTTGCTTTTCCCCTTTGCGGGCCATTAGCATAATTTCTCACCTCTTAGGTATTTTTTTAATCTTGTGTTAAGGAATCTTAGGTCTTAAAATTCTAATGAAAAATATAACTCAAATAAACTAAATCAATGTCTAAAATGTAAAGCCCAATTTTAGGATAGTTTGAGATGCTCGCTAGATTTTCTAGTATCGTGAGCATCTCATACTTATTCCCATTTTAGCTTCGATAATAACTCCTTCTTTTGATCAATCTCATTTGATCTTCAAACAAAAACCAATCGATTGATAGTCCTTCCCCATTGAAATATTCGAAGACAATGATCATTTATCTTAATCGAGAGTTTTCGTAAGGGATCCTGCCCCTTAAGAGAACTTAACAAACTCGGTTTAAAATAAGCTTTGCTTTACTTTTTCATGTAAAGTAAGGGAAGGCAAGAATCTCTGGTACATATGCAAACCTATCATCCTTAGGAGTCCTTATTGAGGTGATTGGTTCCATTAAAGGGTAGTGACTTCTGTCTTTCGAGATAGTACACTATACCTTGATGACGTATCTGATCACATTAATAAGTACATCTACGGATCTGCGTGGCATCTTACTAAGATGAATTCCTATAAGATCTCTTCTTTCTTTTCTCACCACAGATTTGAAAGGCGACTCCCTAATTAGAGATTTATTAACCAACAAATCTCCTCTTTTTTATTTCAATTTAATATTCACCTTTATGTTTATTTTAATAGAATTTTTAATTTAATACATTTATATTTGATTTTAGATGAATTTTGATTCTTTTAAGTCCATAATTTAATCCAAAATCTGGTAGAGTTTCAATAGTATTCTGGTGTTGTCCCCACATAGTGGACTACATCGGAACTGCTTTGGCTTACTCGATACGCCCTATTGAGCATACCGAGTGGTGTCTTGCGACACCACAACCGTCTTCACACCCACTATACCATATTGGGTATTAGCAGGGTCTTGAAACCTGCACTGGTATCCAAACATAGGGATTAGAATAAAATAAAGTCTGACAAAATTTTGGTAGCATTAAGGCATACGGGAGCAACATCTAACAGTTTTGGCTTACTTGGTATGCCCTATTGAGCATAGCAAGTGGTGTCTTGCGATACCACAACCGTCTTTTCTCACCCACTATGCCCTATTGGGCATTTGCAGGGTTGAAACTTGCAAGAAAAAGCACAAGCACAAATATTTCGTATACACATAATATATATTTTTCTCGCCACGCCGTGATGAGCATGATGGTCGGTGTTTTGCAACACCTCAGCTGACTTCATCTCGTTACACCCTGATGAGTGTGAAGAGTCTTCAAACTTAAAAGGAGAATCCAATTCCCACCCCACTCAACTTCACCACCTAAATAAATTCAACATAACCCACAATAAAAGCAAATGAAAGAGAGAGAACTCTTTGTTTGGCCATAATGTTCAGTCAATAAGCTTGTAGGTATCAAAAGAAAAAGAAAAAAAAGTATTTTTTTTTAATCTACGACTACAATATTTTGCTACAATACTTTACTACAGCAGAGGGAAACAACGAGTGAGTGAGTGAGAGAGAGAGAGAGGTGGCGTGAAAGATTTTTTCTTTTGTGAATTGGAAAGAGAGAGAAAGAGAGAGAGAGAGAGAGAGAGAGAGAGATGTGTGTGTGTGTGAATGGCGGTGAGGGATTTTTTTTTTTTTTGCTGTGAATCCAAAAGAGAGAGAAGCGGAGAGAGAGAGAGAGAGATAGAGAGAGAAAGAGAGGGAGGGAGGGAGAGAGAGAGAGAGAGGGAAGATCTTTATTATTATTATTATTATTTTTTCTTCTATTATTATAAACCCAAAAGAGAGAGAGAGAGAGAGAGAGAGAGAGAGAGAGAGAGAGAGAGAGAGAGAGAGAGAGAAGAGAGAAGATCATGATATGGAAGGAAGATGAGATTACCTTCACGCCATCTCTTTTTTTTTTTTTTGAGGAAGTAGGAATGAGGGAGAAGGATTTTTTGCTTAGGGTTCCTCAACCAATAAAAGGAGATGCATGATCTGCTACCAAGATGCTTGGGGGAGATCGACCAAATGTGATGGCGGGATCAGTTATGCATTGGTTTTATGAGGAATGACTAAAGAGCGGGAGCGGTTTTGCATGTGAGATGGAGCCAAGGGTCAACAAATGTCCCCCAACAAATGTGATTCATGCATGGAGCGAGTCATGTTTGTTGAAAACTAGTTGACCTTTGGGCTTGTGTTTGGCCGAGCTAAATGATATGATTGATCGGTTTATCTTGATTGACTTGTTGGATAAATATGCGCTTCTTCTACCATCTATTCATTACTTCAATGGGATTGTTGAAGATCTCTTTCTTTGGTGTCATTTCATATTTAAGTTTTCTCTGACCCTAGCTTTATGCTTGACTATGTTTGATAGATGAATTGATTTGTATATTTGAGACTTAAAATTTCTTTTGTCCTAGCTTTAAGCTTGGCGAACTTGATGAAGGATTGACTTGATTTATCTTTATTAACTTGTTAGGAAGTGCACGTATATCTTCAGTCCTATGCTTGCTGCTTTGAAAGACTTGTTGAAGGGTGCATACAGATGATCTAACCTCCTAACTTATATTAGATCTAAAATCTTGAGTTATCAATCCAATAATGAGTGCTTTAACATAGTCGATAACCATAAAATTCCTTTAGTTCGGCCATCGGCTTCTTATGAACTATGAAATTTCTTCCTCGGTCCTGTGCTTTCTGCTTTGACGGGCTTGAAGAGGAAATTGACTTTGATCTATGCTTTGTGCTTGATCAAATCATTTGAGAATAAATTGAAATATCACCCTATAGGCAATATAAATTGACTTAAGATAGCTCTGAATTGAAAATTTTCTTAGATTGTTTTGGTTTATCGATCAAGTAGAAAGATTTCTTGGATTATAGCGGCTTATAGTCACTAAGCTGGATCTGATTTTAGATTGAACAACTATCATCATTGGACTAACGAGCAAGGACTCTTTCACAGTAGCCTTTTCTTATGATTTATTGTGTGAGGAGAGCATCAATAATTCAGCCATTTATAGGCTTGTTGAGTAAAACCTTTAGAACCTACTTGAGTCTTCAACTTAAGCTGTGATGGGTTGATGATTTGATCATTGGATTAATGAACGGGGTCTCTTTCACTCCGGCCTTTTCTTGTTGCTTGTTGAGTGAGGAGAGTGTCAGCAACTCGATTATTTATGGGCTTGTTGAGTTTGACCTTTAGAACTCATCCGTGTCCTAGACTTCAGGATGTAGAGGTTGATGTTTTTCCAACTCAGTTAATTGAAGCTTCCAAAATAGGAGTTCTTCTGACTTAATCTTCAGAATTTGGCAAATTTGGGAGATAAAATTTTGATATTTAGGGATGTCTTTTTATGCATAGAAATATATTCTTTTTGTTCCTTACAAGAACCTGCAATTTAATAATAACAATTATCGATATATTTGATGTCAACCTGAATCAGAATATCTTCGAGGTTCTCATCTTATAACATGATTTCAACTTGGTTAAATATATAAAAATATCCACTGCATTATAGGAGAAATTCTAAATCACTTTAAAAAAGCTCTAAAATAATTTAAGAAAATATATCAATGTATAAGTTGATACATTTGATCTTAAGAGGGTTTTAACATGTAACATTGATTTCATCTATGTATAGAAATCTAAAATGCCCCTTGTATAACAGGAGAATTTTTATGGAAAAGTTTTTATATTTGAGTAAGTATATTTATTTAGGGATCTCGGCATGAAGCACGATGTCGACATAAATAGATATACTAAAAAAATGCCCCCTATCTTGCAAAGGAATTTATATTATATCTCGAGAATATATTTATCATGTATAATACTTTTTCAGGTATCGACCATTAATTAGCAGCATTGTTCTTTCACCCTTTAGGTCAATGAGTTGATATGCCCCCTCATTGATACACTTTTTCTATGACAAAAGGGCCCTCCCAATTAGGCTCAAACTTGTCACCAATTCTTCGATTAGGAATAATTGGTCTTCTCAACTAAGGCTAATTTCCCTTTTTATAATGTTCGAGGCCGCATCGTATAGTCAAAAGCCCTAAACATCTTTGCTTGATAAACTTCCAGATTTTGATGAGCTTGTAATCTAAGCGCATTAAGTTTTTCTATTCTCAAACGAGCATTTTTATCCTCAGTTAGATTGTATTGGATGGCTACTTGAAGTGAAGGAAACTCAACTTCGAGCTGAAGAACCGCTTCAGTTCCAAATACTAATGAATAAGGAGTGACTTTAGTCAATTTCTAATAGGTAGTTCGATACGCCCATAATACCTCTATCAGTTTAGTATGTCATTCTCTCTTATTTTTAGTGAGGATCTTCTTGAACAGTTTGACCAATATTTTATTGAAGGCTTCTACCAAACCATTTGCCCTTGGGTTATATATTGAAGAATATCGCCAATCAATTTTGTATCGATCGATGAATCTATAAATCTTTGTATTTTGAAAGATGTGCCATTATCAAAAATTATTTGGGTGACACTCTAAATTTATAGATCATATTATGCATGAAGAAATTAATCACTTAATTAGCAATAACTTCTTTAAATGGGATAGCTTCAGCCCACTTAGAAAAATAATCAGTCACTACTAGGATGAAGCGGTGTCTAACTAACGATAGTGGATCAATTGGTCCAATTACATCTATCTTAGCATTCGAATGGTCAAGATGATATTATTAGGTGTAGTGAATTTGGAGGTTGATGGATTATATTCCCATGTACTTGACATTCATGACACTTCTTAGCATGATTATTACAATCTCTCACCATAGATGGCTAATAATAGCCCATTTTTTGATCTTTACTGTTATCTTGGGACCTAACTGATGTGCACCATAAAGTCCTTCATGAACTTCAACCAACACTTTACTAATTTCATCTGTATTTAGGTATCATAGCCACGTTTATTCAAAAGATCTATGATATAAAGTGTTGTTGACGAAAGCATAACGCAATATTCTCTTTTCAATTTGAGTTATCAGTGATTTATTATTTGGTAATTTACCTTCTTTAAAGTAATCGATGAAGGGTTGCCTTCAATCATGAGGCTCTTCTATAATAAAAGCTTCACACTACTTTTCTAAGGCAATACCATTCTTAGCTCTTCCGGGTATAATTCCATGTTGATTTTGAGGAGTATGAGGAGCAACCTGAGTCGCATCCTATTGTGTCAAATTTTGATCTTCAGTTAGATTATATTAGATGACTACTTGAAGTGAAGGCAACTCAACTTTGAGCGAAAGAACCGCTTCAATTCCAAATACTAATGAATATGGAGTGGCTTTAGTCGGTGTCTTATAGGTAGTTCGATACGCCCATAATATCTCTATCAGTTTGGTATGCCATTCTCTCTTATTTTTAGTGAGGATCTTCTTGAGCAGTTTGATTAATATTTTGTTGAAAGCTTCTATCAAACCATTTGCCCTTGGGTTATATATTGAAGAATACCGCCAATCAATTTTGTGTCGATCGACGAATCTATAAATCTTTGTATTTTTAAAAGTTGTGTCATTATCAGAAATTATTCGGTATAACACTCCAAATCTATAGACCATATTATGCGTGAAGAAATTAATCACTCGATCAGAATTAACTTCTTTAAATGGGGTAGCTTCAGCCCACTTAGAGAAATAATCAGTCACTGCTAGGATGAAGTGGTGTCCAGTTGACGACAACAGATCAATTGGTCCAATTATATTTGTACCCCAGCATTCGAATGGCCAAGATGCTATTGTTGGGTATAGTGGATTTGGAGGTTGATGGATTATATTCTCATGTACTTGACATTCATGACACTTCTTAGCATGATTGATACAATCTCTCACCATAGATGACCAATAATATCCCATCCTTTTGATCTTTACTATCATCTTGGGACCTGACAGATGTGCACCACAAAGTCCTTCATGAACTTCAACCATTACTTTGCTAGTTTCATCTGCATTTAGGCATCTTAGCCACATTTATTCAAAGGATCTATGATATAAAGTATTGTTGATGAAAGCATAGTGCAACATTCTCTTCTCGATTTGAGTTACCAGTGATTTATTATTTAGTAATTTACTTTTTTTAAAGTAATCAATGAAGGGTTGCCTCCAATCATGTGGCTCTTCTACAATGAAAGCTTCACATTGCTTTTCTGAGGCAATACCATTCTTAGCTCTTCTAGGTATAATTTTATGTTGATTTTGAGGAGTATGAGGAGCAACCTGAGTCGCATCCTATTGTGTCAAATTTGATAACCCCTCTACCTACAGGGATTGGTACTTTGCTAGCTCTAGAATTCATTGAGTAAATATCTCGATCATGATATAATCACTATTCATTCTTATCGTTTCCTTAGCTAATTTTGCTAAGCAATATGTTTTGATATTATCGGATTGAGAGACTCGAGTTAATGTGATATTTGGTATTTGCTTCATAAGCTCAAAAACTCGCTTATGATAGAAAGCTAACTCAAGCTTGTTGATTTTATAGATGTTAAGTACTTGATTTATAATAAGCTGAGAATTATCAAAAATATGCAAGTTTTGAATGCCTATGAAAGTAGCTTCTTCAAGACCTACCATTAATACTTCATACTCGGATTCATTATTAGTTCTTGGCTCGGTCAACCCATATGATCATCTCATTATCCCTCCTTCTGGTGTTATGAAGATGATGACGATTTTTGCTCTTGCTCTTGGGAGATTTGGAGGTTGAATTTGTTTGATTGATAAGGCTCCATAAAAATATATATCCTAAATTTGTAATTTTTTGCTTTCATAAATGAGCATAATTTGCTCAACGGACAAATCATCGTTAAGAGAAGAGTCCACAGGAATGGGATGTACAGTAAAAAAATCTGCTAAGATTTATCCTTTTATTATTTTCTATAGAATGTATATGATACCAAATTGTAAAAGCAATACTGCCCATCTTGCCAAGCGGCCTGTCAATGCTGGTCTTATCATCAGGTACTTCAACGGATCAATCCTTGAGATGAGGGTAATCTTGTGAGATAACATATAGTGACAGAGTATTTAGACTACAAAGATCAATGCCAACCTCATTTACGCCAAATTTTAGCTTGAGCATTGGTGAGTATTTTAGGAATAGCCCTTCTTCTGAATGTAGCTGTAAATGGTTTAATAACATCTTTATAGGTTTGATATAAATCAATGATGAATACAAGTCCTTATAAAGAAATGAATGCAAACTTCTGGAGGCATCTCCATTGCCTTGATTTTAGCAATTAATTTTCATGTATACCCAAGGAATTTATTAGAGGATACCCCGAATGCACATTTTAGAGGATTCATCTTGAGGTCATATTTTCTAATTTTCTCCAATATCATTCTCAAGTCTTCAAAGTCATTTTCATGATTTAAGCTCTTCACCACCAAATCATCAACATAATATTCTACCTTCGGTGAATCAACTCATCAAAAATATGCATCATGACTCTTTGGTATGTAACTCCAATATTTTTCAATCCAAAGGGCATGGCTGTGTAGTAATAGATGCTATTTGGCATCCTAAATGATGTGTGCTTCTCATCTTCAGGAGTCATCTTGATTTGATTGTATCTCGATGATCCATCCATGAATGAGAATATATCTTAGTTGGAAGTAGTGTCCACTAATAGTTCTGATATTGGAAGCAAAAATCATCTTTCGGGCATGCCTTATTTAGGTCACAGAAGTCAATGCAGACACAGATTTGACCGTTCTTCTTCCTAACTGAGATATTATTATATATCCATTCTGCATACTTCTCTCGGATGAAGCCTGCTTCGATTAGCTTCTTTTTTTGTAATTACATGTTCTTCAATCTCCAATCTCATTTGCCTAGGAGCTTGTGTGACAAGCATCACATCTAGTTTAATGGGCAATTTATGAATTGCTATATCAGGGAATAAGCCTGATATTTCAGAATATGTCCATGCAAAGTAATCCCTGAATTCACAAAGTAGCATTTTTAGCTCTTCAACTTTCTTATCATGTAGAAGGGCACTGATGAAAGCTAGATGGGGATCAATCTTAACTCCCAGGTTGATTTCTTTAAGTTCATCCATAGTAGCTATTTTTCCACCATATTTGAGTTCTTCAGGTGCAGGCTTGGCTTCTACTTCTTCATCATCACTATTAGTTTTGATGGAGATCATCTTCTTCATCACTATTAGTTTTGATCTCAACTTCTATTGTATTATAATAAATTTTATTTTGATGAAATTTAAGAATGAATCCAAGACCTTTATTGATAAAGTTATCACTTCTTCATGATATTTGAAGACTTCTTTAATTTCACATCTTGCTAAAAATTTGAGCTCTCTGTTTAGTAATTCCATTATGAATTCCAAGCTTAAACATCATTCTGCGTAATTTCTGTGGATAGTATATTGGTACTCTTGTTGGCACTATCTCATCAGAATTTTCATATTGAGTAGGCTAATCAAAATTGTGAGGTTGAGGCTCTTCAGATTTATAAAATAGAGTTCCTATTCTGCCACTCTCACTTAATGGTGGCACATAGAATGTTATCAATTATTCAATATTACGAACCTCTAGTGGAGTGATTTCTTTGAAGTACTGTTGAGGGATGGGTATAATTTTGAATGAGTCATCTGACTTTGCCAAGTAAGCTATCCTTCTTGATGCAACCTTTTGAATCATATTTCCATAAGTAGATTCAAGGTCATAGTCTGAATCAAAATCACTTATTTCATACTTTGCCTTTCTTAAAAGCTTATAAGTTCTCTTATGTTTGATAGGAATATTTTCTTCTTCTTGATTTAGATGTATAATCAAGTGCTTTAGGGAGAGTCGATATTGCCTTCTTTCTTCCTTTTTGCTTCTGCTCTTTCACCTTATGAAGTCACTTTTTTGTTCATAAAGTGGATGTTGCCGCTTCAAGAGGCTCTGTTGGCTTAGGTTATTTAAGGACAAAATATTTTGCATCTTCATAGATCATTGCTTCGTAGACCAAGAATGATTGTAGGTTACCAGGAATTTTGAATTCTTCTCCATATTTCAAGTACTGCATACACTGTTGCATAGTTGATGGGACCATGCCATACCATGTACGGCCGATCCAAGAGATATTGTTTATTTATTTGAGATAAATCTGAAAATAGAAGGTCTATGAACCATCAACTTATCTCTCCCAAGATGTTGGATATCAGTGATAATCCTCTCTGATGCTTTTTGACTCAAGATTGACAGAAGAACCTCGCATCAAGGATATCAAGTGATAATCCTCTTGATGCTTTTTGACTCATAAGATTGATAGAAGAACCTGCATCAATCATTATTCTGATGATTAAGATGCCATCACTCTATGTGGTAACATATAGAGGACAGTTGTGATCCGCTATTCTCAACATAAGATCTTCTTCTAAAAATATGATTACTAGGAGATCTTGAGTTTGTAATGATTCAGTCATGCATTTTTCAGCAAAGTAAGCTTCATAACTCTTCGAATCTTTGAGAGCCTGTATCAAATTTTCTAGGAGATCTTTTGACATTAAGAGAGCCTCATACACACTAAATTATGCAGAGATCTTTCTTAGATATGATAGAATATTATAATATATCTTTTTGCTTGAATTAGGCTTTATTCTAGAATTTTTGGGAATGATATCTTTGTTAACTTCGATTTGTTTGCCTTTGTATTTATTTGCATTTCCATTTTTTAATAATGGTGGTAAAACTTTACCGCTTCTCAACTGAACTTGAATCTCTTCGTCTTGCTCAGATTCCTCTGAAAAAATAGTTTCTTCAAATTCACTTCTTATTCTGGAGGATTGACCAAAAGTGCTATACTCATTTTTTAACTTCATACATTTCATACGTGATGATATCGATGAGTTTGCCTCTTCTCCATCGAAAAATTATAAATCTTCATCTAAACTATTATCTTTTTGTTGAGTCATTAAACAAAATTTAGATGTTAACTCCTCAAGCTCTTCTTATTTTTCTAATAAGAGTTTTGATGAGTTGGTCGAGTATCGACTACCCTTATCATTTTGGTGTTACTGATGCTGAAGAATATCTGATATTACATAAATGATTCGGCATGTCTCTACTGTACAAGATTCACCATTATTTTCTTCATTCGATTCAACAATATGAAGTTTAGGCATAAAGTTTGCAAGCCTAAAGAGTTGTCTTGTTGGCTAGTAATACTCCTCAAAATTGTTAATAATCTTTTGAGTTATAGACTTCTTCTTACTCTTCTTTTTCTTAGTCGGCTTCTTTGATTTATGAGACATACATTTAGTTGACTGCTCCTCGTGATGTGATGTGATGAAGTAGCCTTATCAAAATGTCACTGAGAAGCCCAAATACTTAGTTTAGGCATCTTTTTTAAGTCCAATATAGGTTCAAGTGGTGATTTCCACTTAACACTAGGGACACATTTTAGCTGCTTCAGCATTTTCACAGTCTTCTTAGAGACTACTATTTCCCATTCTTCAATCTGAATCAAATTTTTTTTTATCTTTAATGGTTGATACGGAAGAGGACGTAATCATCCTTGTAGACTCTCTTTTCGGGTTGACTAGAACACTATCGATAATATAAATTCACCTCGCCAATACTTCCTTTCTAGCCAATCTTTGAAGACATAATAATCTTCAATAGGATGACTGATCATCTGATGATAAGGACAATAATTTAGATTATTGACTTAACCAGCTTCTTTAGGCCTTTTAATTTCTGATAATTGTAGACTAGCTTTGATTGCTTGCCAAAATAATTTAGCCACATTGTTCCTTCTAAAGGAATATACTTTGTTCATCTTTTTCTTAAGAGATGGTCGCATTCGCTCATCATCTCTTGCTTATTTTGGACACTCTCCACCACTTGAAAAAGTCTGAAGTTTATCATTGCCTCTAAATACCAATTTTGGCTGTAGATTAGAATGGAAAAGCTTCTTTCTCTTATCATCATTTACATTGGCTGTTTTTCTTTATCCACATTATAGATTATTCATTTTTCGCCACTTGAGCTATAGGAAGTAACATGAGTTTCATTTCTTCTTGAGTCTGAAGATTTTTTTTCTCTTTGATTTATCTATATAGATTTTAAACTTAGAGCGATTCAGCTTTTCAAATTTGGCCACCTTATCATGCAAGTCTTAGAATGTTGTAATTGACATCATACATAAAAATAGTATCATTTTATCATCCATATTGCCCATTAGCAATTGGATCGTATGTTCTTCAACTAATTGTTGCTCACATTTCATGCTGAGGTTATGCCAACGGCTTATGAATTTTATTACTGACTCGTCTTTTCTACTTTTCAGCAAGGCAAGGTCAGCAATTATTATTTTCTCGATTGCACTAGTAAACCTCTTCACAAATATTGTCTCTAACTCAGTAAAGGTTTCAATCAATTTGCATACCACTCAAAGTTGAGATCGCCGTAACGAAAAAAATAACACATCATTCTCTTTTGTATTGCCACAAGTATCCTTAAATTGGGCTAGATGTTGCTTTGGATTACCAAGCCCACTGAAAGTATTAAATTTTAGCACCGAGTAATCTTTCGGGTATGACACTTGATCATATTCAGCTAGGTAAGGATGATCTTTACTCACCAACTTTTCAGCCTACTGCGAAGCTATAACTGTCTTTATCTTTTCATTGATTATTATTTCTAGCTGAGCAGCTATTACCGTTCCAAGTGTGCTAGCCATATTTTGAATTATTGACTGAAGAGGTAGTTGGTTAACTTCATTCCTCACTTCATGTGTAGCATGTACTATAGGAGCTTGAGGTACTAGAGCGAATGGTGGTATAGAAGTTATATTATTAGCTACCTATTGATTAGCACACAAGATAGGTGCTACATTTGATGTGATATTCTTCTACAACATATCCATCATGATATTCATTTGTACCATCATGTCATTCATCTTGGTACCAAGCTGTGCAATTTCCTTATCTTTGACTTTCATTTGATGACGCATTTATCTTTGCTCTCTTGCTAGCGCCACGATGTCAACAAGTACAGGCTCTTCTTCTTCCTATATTTTTTATTATTGTTCTGCTCCTTGCTCATCTTCATGGGAAAAACTTGACTATCCTTCTCCTTGTGCATTTGCAGGGATAGTTGTTGCTTGGGTTGAACGATGACGCTGATTATAAAAGCGTGTACTAGGCTGATCATTTTCTAATTTAACCATATAAACAACTTCAACACCCATGATCTCTTTCTCATTGTTGATCTTCTTCTTCTTCTTCATCTTCAGCAGAGATTGAAGATCCATCTTCTACTTGCTTCTGTGAAGGCTCTCCTTCTTAAACATCAATTGTTCAAGCTCCACATTGTAATGATCTTGGCGAAAGTTCATCTATATCTCTGACCATATAGACAACTTTCACTTCCATAGTGTCTTCTTCATTATCTCTTTCTTATACATGAACTTTTGATTGACATTTCCAATGGATATCTGGTTCAGTGTACAGAATAAACACTTGTTCCATTAAAGGACTGCAATCAAAGTCAACCTTCCCTTATGGGGTGAATCTGATCGATAATGGGATCCTCTAAAGGATTCTCCACGGTGTCGACAATCATGTCTTTCATCAGTGATATCCCTTCTTCTAGGTATCCACTTATGATGAGTTATTTTTAGGCTAATTTTTGAATATATGCATCAGATGTCACACCTCTTTCTTTCTATAGAATTTCATTATGGAGTCTTGGCCTCCACACCTGCTTACCCTTTCGCTGGGACCTTTCGGCAGTAGGTTCTTGGACACGCGATCCAAGTGTCACGCTCTGATGCTCACCATGCATAGCATACTTGGCTCGATGACTAATTACTATAAGAGATGGAAAACTCCTTGGCACGGCTTTAGTAATTTCAATTGCCATAGGCTTTTAAGATTTTTTTTTCATCAAGCCTCTTTCCTTGGCTACTTTAAGAATCTTACGTATTCTAGAGGACAGTGTTTCAGGCTGTCACCTCTGCGGTGGTAGAGCTTGACATCATTGAGTCTAGAAAGACTGCTTTACCTCACCAGCAGAGCTATTCTTTTTTACTCATTTTAGATTGTCAAAGTTGTCATAGGTAGGAATACTCACTTCTAATGGTGTTTACCTCATTTTTGGAGTGAGCTCTCAATCTCCTCTTCTTAGACTTAAGACTTTTCTAGAAACTAAGAACTCCTTAATCATAAGACGCTTCTAGTGATTTGGTGAACACTTAACCTAAGTCTAGAGACTTAAAAGGATTTATCATAGGATTAGGCCATGCCTTAGGACTTCAGAAAATTACCTATCCTATAGCCTAAACCCAATATAGATACACTTTCTCAAATCTCAAACCAAATCTCAAATTCAAATCCAAATTTCAAATCCATATCCCAAATTTGACTCTAAATGATTGAAGCTCATAATCAAATTTTAATCCTAAGATCCTTCCTAAGCCATATGAACCACCTTCATAAGCTTATCCAAAACCCCCTTTAAATCAAATCAAATTTAATTGATTTCTTTATAAATTAATTATTTCTTCATTTATATTCACAAATATAAATGAAATCCAATTTTAAATGACCAAAACTATATCAAAAAATCAAATCCAAACTCAATCTAAGCCCTTTAAGCCAAATTCTATCCAAATCAAGTCAAAAATAATAAATTTTCTCTCGAATCAATCATTCATTCAATCATTTATCCAAATATAAATAAAACCTACAATCATTAAACCAAATTCAAGTCAAGCCAATCTCAACCCTTTTGACTTAAAACTTTCAATTGAGCTAAAATCTATTGGACTCCAAATTGATTGTCATTGAATTTATATTTTAATCTAGGGCTCATATATATGTTCAACTAAACTCAAATTAAACCAAAACCAAACCAATTGACTCACTTAGGTCCACTTTCAAACCAAGTCAACCTTAGCCTAAATGAACCAAAACTAATCAAAACTCATCCTACACTAAATTGATTGAAACTAATGATTTGAATCAACCCAAATGCAATATTTAAATGTGACTTGATTACCAATTGAGCCCAACAAAGCCCAATTGACCATTCGATCCAAGTTGACCCAAATTAACCTAAAGGACTAAGTTGACCCATAACTCAACAGCGTGCTCGGGTCATCATCGCTGCCAAAAATCATCCCGGTGAGGTAACTTTCAAAAATCATAGTCGGCCTTATAGTCCTTCATTTGTGATGATTATTTGTGCAATTTTAGAAATTATCCTAGATAACCCTACATTTTATATTATATATCATCCCAATTAGAAAATAGAAATTTTCTAGTGTGAATCGACACAAAAATGAGTCCATTTGGATAAGTTTTCATCTAGAATTTCTCATTTTTCCCAAAATATCCCTCAATTTTCTTCACGGCCGGATATGACCGTCAATCTCGTGGTTGGTGATTGGGATTCGGTGTGCATGCATCGATCAACCCTGATCGCGATCGATCTAGAATGTCCGATCTGCGATCGACGTTCCAGATCAAACTGCGCATCACGATCATTATGCATGCGTGATTCTCCCTCTCATTGTGCTAACCGCACCGTACGCATTGTCGCGGTGCGCGTAAGCGTAGCGAGCGTGTGGCATACACACCGCTGGCGTAGCCGCGTGGCACATTCAATCACGCCACATAGGCATTGCCACATCGGTTGACGCTAAGTGGGAAAATCAGATTTTCTGATTTTAAAAAATTACTTTAATTACCTAAAACTTCAAAAATTCATAAAAAATAAAATACTTAACAAAAAATTACAAACAGAACTCGTTGGATTTATCTTTCAGAGAGGAATCCAACAAACCTAAAATCCCCAAAATTTATTGAATATTTTGAGTTTAATTTGAGTTTTTATAAAAATCAAATTTCATTAATTACTCTAAAAATACAAGTCTAATTGAGTTGAAATTTTTAGGGATTGAAATTAAAGTTAAAGCACACCTATGATAAAAATCTCAAGTAAAACAAACTTCTGGATTGGGAGAAATTAAATTTTGATTTTTAGATTATTTATTTTAATAAATTAAATCAAATAAAAATTCAAAAATTTACAAAAATCTTTAAACTAACTTAAACCACTTCAATTAACATTTAAGATCCTAATAATAATAATAATAATGATAATAATAATAATATGATCTTTTGAAGCTTATTGAACCTGCAACAAATATTTAGGGTTAAAATTTAACAAATTAAGGAATTAATTAAAATGAAATAATAATCTAAATAATAAATTAAAATCAGAAATGCAATAATACTTAAGTAATCATTAATCAAACCTCAAACTAGAAAATATCATATAATTCTCAGAGAAAATTAAATTAAATATGATTAAACCTATTTAAGTTAATAAAATTTAATTAAATGATTAAGCCTTAAATCAAACTTAAAATTAAACAATCTAAGAAACTTTAACATTGGTCAAACTAGTATAACTAAATCTACACTAAGCATGGAATCTTAATCATATGAAACTTTTTAATGAATATAAATAAATTGAAACTAATTAATCATTAAGTAAACTAAAAAGTTAAATTAATTATAAATCTAATACATCATAATCACTTAATATTAATCAAACCAAAGCAAACCAAATAAAGCTAAAGTGAATTTAATTAATTTAATATCTAAATTAATCCATATAGAATAAGAGAGTTACTCAAGCATTAAATATTTCAACCTAATAACTAAATCAAACATGTTAATGAAATTAAACAAACATAATAAATGAATCAAATCAAATAAAACTCTAATCGTAAATAATCAAACTTAATTGAAATAGAATAAATAGGTAATTCACTTAATAATAATGATGGTAATAACAATAATCCTTTAATCAAATCAAACTTAAGTAAAATACTTAACTAAATCAAATCACTCACATATGGGTAATTAAGTCATTCATATCTAATTAAACAAACCTTTAATTAATTTAATGATTTAAAAATTTAATTACCCTTAATCAAACTTAATTAATCAAACATCTAATTAATGCAAACTTAATGAATCAATCCATCATCTTAATGAACCAAATTAATTTAAATAAATTACATTAAAGCCAACTCTTAAATTAAGCTTAAATCAAACCCCTAATTAAATTTAATAATTATTCACACGCCTCAAGTAAACTAATTAAGTTAATCAAATTAATCATATTAAACCTAAGCTTAATCAAACATAAGTGCAATTAAATACTAATCAAATCTTAAATTAAACTTAAATCATTACATCATTAATTGCATCATTAATCTAAATAAATATAAAACCAAATTAAAAATTAAATAAATCTTTATTTAATTTAATAATTAACTTAAACACACTTCCTAATTAAACTAATTATCCTTAAGCTAATCCAATTAAGTAATCACCTAATTAATGCAAACCTAATGAATTAATCCATCATCTTAATGAAACAAATTAACTTTTTAAATCAAATTCAAATCAAACACTTAATTAATCTACTAATTAATTTGATCACACATCTTAAATAAGCTAATTAAGTCAATCAAATTAATCATATTAAACTTAAACTTAATCAAACATAAATGTAATTAAATACTAATCAAATCCTAAATTAAACCTAAATTATTAAGTCATTAATTACATCATTAACCTAAACAAATATGAAATCAAATTGAAAATTAAACAAATCTTTATAGTTAACATAAATACACTTCTTAATTAAACTAATTACATAATCACATTGAACCTAAGCAAACCCATAGACTAATAAAGCTAATCAAATCAAATTAAATTAAATTAAGAAAGGCTATTATCAATTTAATATGTAATCAAATCAAATCTCATTCAACCTACTTAAATAAGATAAACTAATTAACTATCCAATGTATGAAATCAAAATACAAACCAAACTTTGATAAACATGACAAATGGATGAGATTAAAAATAAAATCCTAATTACAAAGAATCAAACTCAATTAAAATTAAAATAAAATCTCAATTAATCTAATCTGATCAAACTACAAATAAATGAACCATAATCAAATCAAATAAATATAAAGTTAAGTCACATAACCGTAATCAAAGAAAAGAATTAGATATTAATTTAAAAGGATATTGAATTATCAAGATTTAATTAAACCAAAATATCTAATATAAAATTAATCAATCAAAAACACATGAATTTAAACAAACTTAAACTTCATTAGAGACCAAGGATATTGAATTATCAAGATTTAATTAAACCAAAACATCTAATCTAAAATTAATTAATCAAAAACACATGGATTTAAACAAACTTAAACATTATTAGATACTAAGGATATTGAATTATCAAGATTTAATTAAACTAAAACATCTAATCCAAAATCAATCAATTAAATACTTAAACAAACTCAAATTCTAAATACTAAATGAAATCAAATAAATTACACAAATTTAAATGGGCTAATTAAGATACTTAAGGACCTTAGTTTGATTCTTTAGGGTTATGTAGAATAGAATTCACGTCTACAAATGGAATTCATTCTACTCTTCATTCTTGAAAACCTAAACATCATTTTAACCAAATAAAAGTGAAATAAAAATAAAAAATAAATCATTAAATCATTCAAATTGAAATCACCCAAAGGTAAAATTTAAACAAATTCAAACTCTAAATTGAAACTTAAACTAAAGAAGCCTAGTAAAGTCTTGCCACAGATACCTTAAGCACACACATTAGAATACTAAATCATCACTTCTAGTGTTAAATTAGGGCATTGCATGTATGATGTTGCATTTTGTTTTGTGATGTAATATTCTAGATTAGATGTTAGGGTGTATGCCTCGTAGATTGTAGGTGTAGCTAGATTTATTTTTCCTATTTTTAATGTAATTTTGCATTAGGAATTAGGATTAGTGTTATGAGGGATTAGAATGAGCATTGGTCAGAAGGCTTAGTCCCTGGGGTGCTTTGTAATGCCTTTGGAGTAAATCAAATCAAGAGGAAGAGTAAGAAGAAATAAAGAAAAGAAGACCCCCATAGCATGTATTATTTTTATAATCTAGGTTGTATAAGGGGTAAGCATTTTTCTTCTTTCTCTTTTAGTGTATAGCGATCACCCGCATGGCCTTTTATTCTTTTACGGTAGTCTATAAAATTATTTGATGTTGTGTTTAGATTGTGCACTAGAATAACATATTTTCATAATTTCTTTATGATTGATGCTTGAATGTGTGGCCTGGATGCGGTAGGCCCTTAGGATAAAATTAAATTTTCCATCCCACTAATAACTCAAAACTAAAAATTTAAAATAACTTATAACCTCACATAAAAGCCTAGGAATTAAATCAAGATAATAAAATTTTTAGCAACCCCTTTGCTGGATGAATGTATGTATAACATCATGCATATCATATTCTTCCACTCTTATTAAGAGTGGGCTTCCATCTGTGTGCGAGAATAAAGACTTAACCAGGAGAGCCTTTGATGGAAGAACACCCTTTCTCTCTTGATTTGACCTATAATCAAGTTCTCATTCATTTAGGCATACAAAATCATAGCACTGTCAAAATAAAGAGTTCAAAAGAATCAAATAAATTTGATAAAATTTGTATTAGATTAAGTCATGAATTCATACTACTCATGCTCTAGTCTCTTAGGGAGTGAGTTTAAGGACTTAGTATCTTTTCTAAAGAAACAACAGCCTAGCCATCTTACAAAGCATAAGACTTGCCTACATGGATTTAAAGTGTAGGAGGAGTTAGTTGTCGGCCACTCCAGGTGGTTGTAAGTCCAACTGTCTGACAGTCTATCCTTTCTTATGGAGGTAGACCATTATGTCCACCTTTCACTTAGATTTAGGATGTGCTTGTGGTTTATACCAAAGCTCCCTAACTTAGGATCTGAGGTAGCTATTTCCTTCGGGTTACGGGCATAAATCCTCACTTCTTAAGCATTTTCATAATCTTAAGTTGTGGGATTATAAGTCCTAGTATTATAATAAAATATCAACTCAAATAAATAAATTTCTTCAATTTCAAATACATAAAATCTCAATTATAGGGTAGATTGAAATATTCATTAGGCTTCTTAGTATCATGAGCATTTCTTACTTACTTTCTTTAGATTCCAAAAATAAGTCTTTTCCTTGATCTATCCCATTTGATTTTTTTTAAAATAGACAATCCTTTGATAGTCTTAACCTTGAAATCTTTGGAGACCCTAATTATTACACTTTTCGAGTATTATGAGTTCTCATTCCTTAGGATGTAATTAACTTAGCTTACCTCCATAGGGAACTTAACGAACCGACTTAAAATAAACCCTACTTTACTTTTCATGTAAAGTAGGGAAAAAATCTGTACATTCAAGACCCATCATTTGAGTCCTTAAGTGATTAGGTCCATTATAGGGTGGTGATTTCTATCTTTTGAGATAATACATCATTCTTTAATGTCATACCCGATCACTTCAATAAGTACCCCCTAAGATCTGTGTGGTGTCCCACTTCTCAAAAAATAAACACCACAGGCGGCAATATTATTTCTTCGCTGGGTCATTCAAATGGGATGTGCTTAGCCCTCAGCTCAGCATTTTTTCTTCTTCTTTGCCTTCTAGTTAATATGCTTCTTGATGAGGAAGCTTCATGATCATGCTTTTCTGGTACAAAAGGTTCAATCGGTGAAGCATTGTACCATGAGGTATCAAAGACACAGTTTGCCCATTGACAGTTCTCTTCATCTCAAGGGCTTCAGATTGACCCAATCATTTAAAAATTGAAGTCCTCTGTCAGGAGAACTCCTTAATAGCAGTTGGCTACTGAGCTGATTGGCAAGCATGATGAGTACTAGCTTCAGTAACCTGAAGCCTTCCAGCATGGCCTCAGATGAGTGCACCATATGTGGGTGCTTCAGGAGTTGTAGCTATGATAACTGGGAAATTCAAGCTACTAAATTGAATGATACCTCCAACATCTCTTGTGTTGATGATGGCATTAACTAAGCAAATGTTTGCACCACATCATAGCTGGATAGTGAAAGGAGTGCTCTGTAGATTCATTATGCACAAGTGAAAAATGAGGATTAGTAATTAGTAATTATTATTTAACCCCATACTTTCAAAATGCAGAGGTACTACAAAACAAAATAATAGTATAATAAATATATACTCTACAGAATAATTCATTTGACATAGAGCCTCATACGTTAGTAATTTGAATTTATTACATATTTAAATCACCATTTTTTATTTTGAATTTTTAAATATTTTATTTCTACTATAACACATATATGACTAGCTAAAGACAGAGAGAGAATCCTATCCCCAACGGAGCTACCAAAAATCTGTGGGCCCTAAAAATTTGCTACCGACCTCTCAATTAAGAGAGTGATTCAAAGTATGAGTGAAATTTTCAGAAGGCAGATGGAATAGTAGATAAGACACTACCCAAATATTTTTCCCTCATTTTATGTGAACTTTAGATCTGATTCTGGGTTTTCAATAAGCGCAAGCACCTATAGTTAATTATCCTTCCCAAAAAGTGAGATAGAACTTTCGATTGAGGCTAGTTATTAGGTAGCTTAATGTGTAGCATATGATAGCAACATGTGGAGTTTAAAATTTAAGATTCTAAAATTCATTATTTTAACTTAAAGCGGATGGTTGGGGGAATGATGACGTGCCTGATCTAGATCTCATAGTTTCATCATCCTGGGCTGTCGTGGTCCCTAGTCTACTTAGTTAGAGGAGGTAGTCGACCCAATCTGACCGAAGGATCCTTATTAGCAACACATGGATTACGTCATCCAATAAATCTTTGTAGACTGGGTGTTTGTCTAAGGAGGCAGCTTAAGTCTGCTAGCTAATGGAGCTTCTTGCCTATTAGTGTTCACATTCACTACTAAAAAGGCAGAGCCATTGGGGAGTATACAGGAAATAATCGTGATCGTAATATAATAGTGTCATTTGGTGGTAGCCACCCGATCAAAGGACTCTGGTCATAACTACATAATATGTGGATCCTACTGGCCGCCATACAAATGAGGACATCTACATCCAAGCAGATGATTGAGAGTGAGTATAGTAGAATACTTGATTTGACATTGGCTCTTTTGTAAGCTAGAGTTTTCTTAATTTATCACCTTTAACAAACTGTTGCACAATGTGGATTGAATGGAGTTTGCTTTAAGCTTTTAAAGATTAAATTTTATTTGAGCTATTTTTAGATTGATGCTTAATTTGAGTTAATTTGATTTGAGATTAGAATCATATTTCGATGAAAGTATCCCCTCTGATTGAAATCACCATTCAACACAGCATCATCGGGGTAGATTGATTGCTTGATCATTTAATTATCATTTTAGATCCTGTCGACCCTATTAGTTTAATAATAGAGGATTAAATCTACTATCATATGATAAAATTAGCTTCTTAGATATTTTAATAAGTTAAAATTTTTATAATAATTAGATTTTTAGGTTTTGTTAACCTGGACCTGGTCTTAAGACCAAACCGAGAGCAACTCGCACAACATCCTTACACACTTGAATCTAAACATTCAGCATAGTATTGGGGCCTATGCAGGTATTTAGTAATTTAGGTCATTTTTATTTTTGAATTATGAGATTGATTTTGTATTTTCATTTAATTCTAATTTAGCCTACGCAGCCTTTTTAGATATTAAAATTTACACTTTAAATCTCTATATCCGAGCACATGCAGGTATTTATAGCTTAGATAATTTCATATAATTAATGAAATCACTGACATTAAAAATCATAATTAGAATGAAATTTCTTTTATCTTTGGATTGAAGAAGAAAAGTTCTTTCATTCGTGAAGCAATTAATTTAGTGTCGTCTTCTGTCTGCTTGTGCAAAGAATTGCAAATCCGGCGGCGTTTGATTTATGTTGTAATTTAAAATATTACTTGCACTTAGTTTACTTGTTGAATTTTTTAATTCTCCAAGAATTCAAATTCATTTATGAGCAGGTTCAAATTCTTTCATATTTAAGAATTTATCTTCCAATTAATTTAAAGAAAACTATTAACAACTCTTGTATGAATCTTTCAATCATTCATTATGGAGCTTTAACTATGTTTGCCAACATTTTATTTAACTTCTTCGTAGATCTCTTATAAATTTTATTTGATTTCTCCCTTTATATATATATATATATAAACATAACACTTAACAAATTTCTTATGATTTAATTTTGTATTGAAATACAAATTTAAGTAGACTTGAAATATAACATTCATGACTATCAACAAGCCAACAAGTTATATTTGTGAGTAAGCTATCGAATAATATTCTCGCACTGATGAGAGTTATCCAGTCTTCATATAAGGGGGATCAAACCCAATTTGACTTTATTTTAAATTCTACATCAAGAGATCAATATATATAGCCAAACTTCAAATTTATTGTAAATTTCTTATGTGTTTAGAGTTAGGTTAAAGCCTCACTTATAAAGTCTTTTTTTAAGTTCATTAATCTCCTCTTTTTTTATTTCAATTTAATATTCACCTTTATGTTTATTTTATTAGAATTTTCAATTTAATACATTTAAATTTGATTTTAGATGAATTTTGATTCTCTTAAGTCTAGAATTTAATCCAAAATCTGGCAGAGTTTCAGCATTATTCTGTCATCGTCCCCGCATAGGGGGCTACATCAAAATTATTTTGGCTTACTCAGTACGCCTTATTGAGCACAGCGAGTGATGTCTTGCGACTCCACAACCATCTTCACATCCACTATATCCTATTAGGCATTAACGGGGTCTTGAAACTTACATTGGTGTCCAAATATAGAGATTAGGATAAAACAAAGTCTGACAAAATTTCGACAAGATTTCAAAGATATGAGCAACATAGTTTTGGCTTACTGACGTCTGAAGGAAGGAGTGGTGTCTTGTGACACCACAACCGTCTCTTCACACCTACTACGCTCTATTGGGTATTAGCAGGATCTTGAAACCTGCAGGAAAAAATGCAAACATAAAAATTCCGTATACACATAATATATTTTTTTTTCTCGCCATGCCCCAATGAGTGTGACGGTCAGCATTTTGCAACACCTCGGCCGACTTCATATCGTCACACTCTGATGAGTGTGAAGAGGTCTTCAAACCTAAAAGGAGAATCCAATTCCACCCCACTCAACTTCACCACCTAAATGAAATCAACATAACCCATAACAAAAGCAAATGAAAGAGAAAGAACTCTTTGTTTGGCCATAACAGGCTCGAGCCGTGCAGCAGTTGCGGGTACTGTAGCGAAAGAAAGAAAATTTTTTTTTGGATCTACAGTAACTTGCTACAGTAGAAGGAAACGACAAGTGAGAGAGAGAGAGAGAGAGGGAGGGGGGAGTGGCATGAAAGATTTATTTATTTTTCTTTTGTGAACCTGAAAGAGAGAGAAAGAGAGAGAGAGAGAGAGAGAGTGGCAGTGAGGGATTTTTATTTATTTATTTTTTTTCTTTTGCTGTGAACCTGAAAGAGAGAGAAGGAGAGAGAGAGAGAGAGGGGAGATCTTTATTATTATTTTTCTTCTATTGATGTAAACCTGAAAGAGAGAGAGAGAGAGAGAGAGAGAGGCACGAAGGAGGGCTGGAAGGAAGACAAGATTACCTTCATGACATCTCCTTTTTTTGGGGGGTTTTTATATACATATCACGGCAAACCATCTAATTTACTCATCTAACACATAAAAATTTAATATTACTCGTATACTACGCTAAACATCATCGTAACTCATTTTTGTCATTCTGTAAGCGTTTTGTAACTGTGGAGAGGGAAACATGGAGACAGACTCATTTTGCGGGCATTTTTGTTCGTCGAGCATTTTTGCTTCTCACTTAGTTGACGCGTTTTGCTCCTATTGCATTTACGCGTGTGATCCTCGGCGCCTCTGGTCAGATGAGATCGGGAAGAGGAAGAATCTCTAGCATTTTGCTCCTCTTGCTCGCCAATTGAATACCTCTGATTTCTACTCCTCTTGTTCTTCAAAGTTTTGTTTTGTGTATATCAAAGCTCACTTTCGTGGTTCAAGTTTCTTTGCTTATCCGTGGTGGAAAGTCAAGATCAACCCAGTAGCACTACATTCACCAATTGCTCATTCATGCCCATGCAAACGCATAAAAGGTGGGGCTAAAGAGCATCTAATCAGACAATGTAGTTATTTCTTTATCAGTTACTCCATAAAAAATGATGTTTGACAAATAAACCATCATCATAATAACCAAGAAAAAAATGTGGAAATGCACATAAAATTATTGAAATTTTGTTATAATATAAAGATAAAATAACATAGCATTAATTTTTCGGCATTCTAATCCAACACAAATACAATCAATTGTGTCTAATTATATATCTCAAGAATGCATTGTACAAAGCCATTACGTAAAATGCATGGCAATGAACCAGCTAGTCAACCGTAAGAGAAGAGTCCATTTCATTCTTATAGGAAACAAAACCTAATTAACAAATGATATACAAGATAAAAAATGAAGTAATAGTCATAGTTTAGTTCTGGATTTTCATGTAAGGCAAGTAAGCTGTTGAGCCAATAATTTACTGATATCACACAAGTAATCTAGTGAAGCATCAAACTGAACACACTGCTCATCATTTTAGCTTTTCTGGAACACATCATGTATATGTTTACATTTCCTAAAACTACAAGCAGATTTATGGACCGGTTACCCTTATAATGGATTCCAATAGAAGAAACCAGTAGACTCCATATCAGGTGGAAATTCTAGATGGTTCTGTGACCAGCACAGAGAAAACATAGTTTTCAAAGTTGATTCATTAAGAGACAAATTAGCAATTTCAAGCATTCAATGTCATCCAGTGTAGTTAATGTATTCAAATGTCTCATTCATTAGTCTCTTCTTGAGTATATTATGGGCTTCTCTTAGCTAAAAAGGTAAAGATTGGTATGCATGAAACCCAAAATATTCACCATGTTAAGGAGTGATCTTATTCCTCTTTTTTGAATTGGTAAAAGAATATGTATTTCAATTCCTTCTATAATAAGAAGAGAAGCCCACTAAAATCTACAACAAAATCTCGGCAAATTAAACCACAATTCAGCACGGCACCCACTAAGATCAGCGGAACAAGAACAAAAAAAAGGGGGGTTTTTACATACATACCACGGCAAACCATCTAATTTACTCATTTAACATAATAAACTTTAATATTACCTGAAAATATTCCTTAATAAGATGTGTTCAGAATACATTAGAAGATACAGTTATAATAAACCAAATTAGTTCATCATCATCGCTTGCAAAACTAACTTAGTGATGAAGAAAAATATTGCAATAACAACAATTAGCATTCCCATTATAATCTTATTTTGTTTTGAGAGGATCTCAAGTTTCTTCGTTGTGTTCTCCTGAAAAGCACGTGATTGGTTCTTAATATCATACAATGCGTTGTCATCGTCATTTAACCACTTGAAGTAGCCGCAATCCTCATTTGTTCGATTTTGTGGGCATCTTAAAAATTTCTTGCCAAAACTTCTACCTTTACGGGATGTGTATAAGACACATTATAAGTTACACTAACAATTGACTTGATATTCCTTAACGAAGCTGTTCGACGGTGAAGATTCATTTGTGCTCATTGATGGCATGCCTTTGCTTGGTGAAAGATTATTAGCAGATTTTTAGATATAAAGCTTAAATCTGCAGCAATAGATCAACAACAGTTCCTCATGAGTATAACTATCAAGTAGATAGAATGATTGAAGTTGTTAAAACTAAATGTCATTTAACAACATCTTTGTAGTAATAATTCAAAGGAGATGTATATATATATATATATATATATATATATATATATATATATATATATATATATATATATATATGTATCATTAATAAGAAGGAAGTGCAGAATACCATGAATCACTCAAGCTCCTAATTGAATATTTACAAATCTAATGAATTGTTTCCTTCCAACAAAAGCGGTAATTGAAGATTCGTGACATGTACATAAAAAACTTGTGAGAAAGATAACGGCAAAGTAACCTAATGTAACAGTTAACCCTGATGAGGTTGTTGCCCTTGTCACTAGGTTTTTAAATTTAATTTCAATTGTGAATTTTTTTTTTGAAACAAACACTTGCATACATGTGCATTTAAAATTTGGTTGGCCTGTAGGTTAGGCATCATTGACACAAATTGCTTGTCGTGCATCCTTGCAAGTCTATACATAAGTTTTGATAAGTATAATAACGACTATGGGCATGAGTTTTTAACAGAAAATTTTCATCACGCGTAGGATATAACTAGAAAATGGTTATGAATCTTGTGCCAACTTCAAGATAATAGTTATGTTGACAAATTATGTGCTTTTCATTCTTGTTGATTAATGCATGAAACTTGCTTCTTATGTCCGGTATTTTATGAAAAAATGAAAGTAGATTCATGAAGGCGGAAAAAAAAATGTAATGTTAAAGATACCAGTGAAGGAGACCTAGCTGAAGGATGGATCTCATGTGATTCATGAATCTTCTTCTCCTCCGCTGATCTCATGAAAAAATTTGAATGGAGCTACTATTGTCGATGAAGGTCTCGGCTGTTGTATACCGAGCTACGACGGAGAGGAAGGGGGGCTAATAGGAAATGGGAAGCAAGGCATAAATCAAGGGAAGCGCTCAATCAATGGAGGGAAGTATGCTCACCAGATTGCCGGAATAAGAGGGAGACGAACGAACGAAGAGAGGGAACTGCCGACTAGAAGGATTCAACTTGCAACAGTGTACTTTTTCTCAAATCTGAAATTAGAGTGGGTGCTTTGAAGCGGGCTCTGAGGAGTAGAAACACTTCCTTCCGTCTCCACGCTTCCTTCCGCTGCCGACCTGAATGCGATTGAGGAGCAGAAACGCTCGACGAACAGAAATGCCCGCGGAATGAGTCCATCTCCATGTTTCCATCTCCATGCTTACGGAATGGTAAAAATGAGTTACGGCAATGGTTAGCGTGGTATACGGGTAATATTAAAGTTTTATGTGTTAAATGAGTAAATTAGATGGTTTGCTGTGGTATGTATGTAAATCCCCCCCCTCCCTTTTTTTTCTTTTCGGGAAGTAGGAACGAGGGAGAAAGATTTTTGTGCTCGGCTGCGGTTCCTCAACCGAATAAAAAGGGAGAAGAAAGGTGGGATCGGTTGCTCGGCTGTCTTGCGGTTGGAGGGGAGGGTCGAACGAATGCTAGGGCGGGATCAATTATGCGTCGGCTTTAGGAGGAACGACCGAAGAGCGGGAGTGGTTTTGCGTGTGAGACGGAGCCAAGGGTCAACAACCAAACAATCCTTAAATTTAATAAATAAAACACTCTATTCATTTAAGATCCATAAAGTATATTGAAAAAAAAAATGATTGAATAGCTGAGATGTCTTTTGGTGTAATGCTTGCTATTTTGTTAGGAACTTAAGTGTGCTCATGCAAGAACACTCCTAAGATGAATAACCTCTAAAAATTGCACAAAGGGAACAAAACTATTAAGCTTGTTAGGCTATATTATACAATATCTCAATGTACTATTACAATTTATTCTTGTGACTCGTTTGCTTGCTCGAATTTAGAAAACATAGTTTTTGAAAGTAATGACTCTTGTGGCTCATTACTCTGAACCTGCATACGCTATTGCTATGGAGGATTCCAAGCTTGGAGCCACGAAACTTATTATGAGCCACTACTGAGTCATTCTTCATTAGATATGTGATCAGAGACCGAAATCTCCTTCTGTTGCTTGGTATATTTGTATTTCTTCAAGTCAAAATGCTTAGAAAGCAAGATGAAATCTGGTAGACCTCTCCAGTACCCAAAAAGAAGGGATTAGGTGGCAATTCTTCCTTTTTATATATTAGGTACAAGTTTCTTATAATGATGTGTTGTTTACACATTGATTAAATCCTTAAATCTATGGAAATTCATTGTTTTATAAGAAACATTAGCTTAAAATCTCGTTGCAGAGACCTGTAATTGTATATTTGAACTTGTGCTAAGTTGAAATTTTCATGCCATACACCAAACAATCAAACAGAACTAATCTGACTTGCAACTGACAGAACATTCAACAAAAAATAAGAGAAACACAGGTTGATATTTGAACCTTATAATACAAACCTTTGCGTTACAAATGAAAGTCTCTATTTATGGGGGACATATGAGAACAAGCAGGCAACTGAAAATAAACTTCTGAAAGGTTATTATTATTATTATTATTATTATTATTATTATTGGAGAAAGTGACAACTTTAGGAATATACTGTACGTTATTACGAAAACTAAAGAATTTTTAACATGCATTTAAATGCTATAATTAATTTATAATCAAATAGCTTGATACAATAAATTTTTGGTTAAAATGAATAGATTAATCAACATGGCCAGTTGATATAAATTCAGTTATCATCATAAATTAATTAATTTTTATTTTAATACATTCATTCAATAACTTTATCTCAATTACATAGATTCTATTCTTTTTGAAAACAAATTCTTTTCAATACTTCATATAAAAGTTGATTTTGAATATTTTTTTACCATGTCATAGCTGTAGAGAGGGAGAGAGAGAGAGAGAGAGGAAATATACCTCTGCTTTTGACCTTTGATCCAGAAATTTTCAGTCCCATCATGTAAGGGCCCAAATTCTTCTTAGAAAGTAATACCTCAATTGTTTGGATACAAATTAAAATTTTAAAAATGAGGTATTTACATACATAACAATAATTTTCAAAATTTATATTTGTAAAACATTCATTTTAATATTTATATAAATAACATTTAAAATTTTAATATTATATTAAAAATAATATCATCATTAATTTTTTAAAGTGAAATACATAATAATATTATATTTATAAATATTAAATTTTAAATATATATATATATATATATATATATAAGAATTATGTTCTATATATATATATAAATCTTTCTTTAAAAATTTATAAATATGTTGTAAAAAATTGTAGTTCTGAAATTAATTTAATATTTATGAAGACCCATCCTTTAGTTGGATTAAGTTGCTAATTTTATTTGGAATTATAAATCTATTTAATCAAAGATTATATTAATGCGGTTTGGTTTTCTATATTATATACAGAAATAAAGAATTTATTGAGTTTAAAAGCAGCATTAAATTTTATGTAGATCGAACGGTCCAGAATAATCTCTGACAGCCAAATTTAAATCCGATGGCAACCCAACGCCCTTAGCTTGGTTGGTGAGGCGAATAGACCTGCATTCTCATTCGATTAGGCGATGCCGCACTACGTGGATAAAAGAAGGGAGAGACTTATAGTAGAAAGAAGACAAGTCACACACCACTAAATAAGTGGGATCAGGAGTAGATACACCGTCATCAAAAAAAAAAAAAAAAAATCCCGATGGCACATCCATGGATTGCATTGCCACGTTGGAATACATAAATATAGATCTTGGTGATGTGATTTCTTGACGATCAACAAATCAACAGGATAGTACAAAACAATAAGACAAGTTTCTGCATGAGATCTTATCTATAATCTATCTTTTTTAAAAAAATATTATAGAAGATTAATATACATACTATTTAAAGTTTTTTCATTCACTAGTTTAGTTACACGTGCACCATTTGCACGTGATTAAATTTTTAAAAAAATCAATAGCAAATCATAAGAAAATAAAAAATAATAATACGAAACATAGAGCACTTTAAAATACACTTTAGACAAGTAAAACAAATAGAATTGTTAAGAAACATGTAAAAACTAAGGTGGTTAAAAATAAAGAAAGTTATAGATAAGGGTTTTATGAAAAAAATTATAAAGATATTTAGGATCAATTTTATTTTATATATCTTTTTTTATTGTTATGTTATTTTTAAAAGTATGTTTATTTAATATATTTAAAAAATATTTTTCAAAACATAAATCATACTTTTTAAGGAAATAATTAAAAATATATATATTTTTAATTTTTGAAATATTTTTAAAAATAATTATCACCATTAAGTAAGTTTTATTTTAAATTTAAACATAAATATAATAAGATTAAAAATAAAAGATAAAAAAATAAAAGTGGTCTCAAATGGCTCTTAAATAAACTTTAATAATGAATGCGGCAGGATGCCAAATCATAAGATTACAATTGAGAATTCCAAATCAAATAAAATAAAAAAAATTAGAATATAATATAGGTAGAATCAGAAGTTTAGTTTTATAATAGTAGTATAAATAAATATATTTAAGATTTAATTTTTAAATTTTTACAAAAAATATCATCTTCTTATTTTAAATTTTTACAAATAGAATTTTCTCTTGAAAAGTTTATGTGGCTATAATTTATAAAGAAGAGCATCTAGTAATAATCATAATTTTTGCAATTTTTCCTTTTATTTTTTAAAAATTTAGTAGCTATTGAATAATGATAAATAAAAATAAATAAACTTTTGTGCTACAACTCTTATAGTACATAGAGCCTATTGAGCATGTTATGAATTTTAGAAGTTCAAGCACAAAAGCTCAAGTTGTGCATGAATATATAGACTTTTTGCTATAAAAATTACAGAGAAACTAGAGAATCATATGAGGAATCATAGAGAGATTCAAGTTATTCATGTATATATTTTAATTTGACATGATTAAGACACTAAAAGTTTATATAAATAAAAATTAATATTAAATATATAAATATATAAAAATTATTCAATACGAATATAAATACTCTAAAATAAAAATGTTTTCAAATATATCATAAACTAATAAACAATGAATTATTTCTCTCACTCTCCCTGTCTCTGTCTCTTTCATCTCTCTCAAATTACTTATATTTTCACCATTAATCTTTGATATTTTTTTCTCATAGTTATCAATCAAAGTTAAAAGCCATTTCAACACAACACATCAGAAGCAATTAGTGCATTCCAAAGCAAATCAAGCTAAATTTTAATGGGTCCCTTTGCTATAACAAAAAGTGACTAAAATCAAATTATAATAATTTACATGATCGCAATAAGCCTAGGCCCTAGCTAAAATATCAAAATCAATAATGTCAGGGCTAAGTAAATAAAATAGTTTAGGCCACATCTCGATCAATCCTCCTCTAAAAGCATAGAATGACAATTATTTTAATGTTAATGTGATGATTTTATGCTAATTATGAACTTTATTTATCCAAATATTTTAAAGCTAGTTCGAAAGATACATGCATATAGACGTGATGATGCCACACTAAGGTCGGACTTTAAAAAGAAACTCATTATTTATGAACATCTTGTGATTGAATCATTAAAATATTTATGTTTTATTCATTCATTAAATAGATTAATTAAATATAAATAAATATTTTGAAATTAATTTTTAAATGAGTCCTATACAACTAGATCTTTGTTTAATCATAGTTAACTTCTTCTTGATTAGATATATAGATAACTTATATTTTTTTAAAATTCTCAATGATTTAATGGTGGCATAAAAAAAATATAAAGATTGGAGTATTTAAAATTAAAAGCTGCACTTCACATAGATATGTTTAATGGAACTGTAGCTTTGTAGAGCTCTAAAGAGATGAATCTTGGAAGCATGTCATTATTATTATTATTTACTTTTTTTTTAATTATTTCATATGAAGTTGTACTATAAACCATAAATTAAAGTTAACCTACTATAAAACTAGCAAGATTAGTAATTTTGATGAAGAGAATAAAAGATTTAATTCCCACTCGAATTTAATTAAAATAATATATGAGTATAATATATGATACATTAATTAAATTTTAGTTATATTAATTTAAAAAAGATTATAAAACTTAAAAATTAGAATATCATGAATTTTTTTTTAAAAATTTTGATATATCATCATCCACAATTGATTTGATGGAATCAAATTAATGATGATAATAATCAACATAAAAGCAAAAAAGTCACTTTTAAGGATAAAATGTAAGATCTCAAATTATCATGAACTGTACGTTGAATCGAGACAGACAAATGATTGACAGCAATCACTCAATCATTTATGTCCAATAAATATTTCTTAAATATTTCTTATCACACATAATAATAATATAAAAATGTGTGTTATGCATAAGACCGTGGGTCCGTCAATTGAGAGCTTAGCTCCACATCGAGGCGGGTGCGTGAATATAATTTGTCATCAAGGCTTAATATTTCAAAAAAAAAAATGTGTTATATCAATAAATAATTATTTAAGAAATTTAATATCAGTGTTGTTGCGTGCTGGAAAACCAGTTGCGATAGAGTAAAAATTTATACCTACCCTCATTTGATTCAAAGACACACCGGTAATTAAAGATAAACGTAGAATTTTTAATAAACCTCGAAAAGAGGAAACCACGGCTTTAAAGATTCCACTATGTATCCTTGAGTAAAAAATCTTCCATAACGGATTATTTATTTGAAAGGACAACTCATAAATAACGATCCGGTTATTGGATGTGAATTTCCATAAATGCAGATAACTAATACGAAGTGATTCGCGATCTTCAAGCTTTAGTTTTCTCTTCCTCCCTCACTTCACTTTTCCTCTTCTTCCTCGACGACTCTTCCTCTTCCTTCTTCTTCCTGCTCTTCCTTCTTCTTCACTTGACTCTTCTTCTTCTTCCTGCCGCTGTTTTTTCTTCACTTGTTTCAGCCTTCCTTCTTCTTCACTTGCTTCACTCACAGTTTACCCTCCATGGGAGGGGCCTATTTATAGATGGAGGAGTATTCTAAGAAATTCATGCGCCCATACCACTCCCCTCGATCGAACGCCTGGATGACTCTTGATCATTTGATGTATTAACATTTGATGCCCAAATGAAGAATTATGAGATCTTAGGCTCATTAGATCCGCCACAAACGACGTATAAACACTTCATATTTGAGAGCTTTTGGGATTTAATTGATGTCTCAAGATTAATGATATTTTCTTGATCTCGACGGTTTGACTCAAAATCATATACTTTCAAAGATTTGCTGATTATGATTTTGAGAGATATCGGTTCTCTATTTTTGACATTAGCTTAATCATCCAAAATATATTAAATATTCAAAATAACAATGGAAGTTTTCAAGCGCCGGATAAGGCGGCCTGTCGGTTCTCACCTCGCTGAAGGCCCGCGGCTACCGCTGAAGCCGCCGCCTTCTAGCCATTTCCGTCGGGAGGCTGCCGCTTTTATCTGAGCGGCGGCCGCTGCGGACGGGTCGATGGAGCCGTGGTGATGAGCGGCCGTCGGCTGCCGGATCGCTGAACGGCGGAGTTTACGCCAGGCACATGGAATACCGCGCCGGTCACACGGCCGCTCCGGCCATTCCGCGTGACGGCCGCACCGCCATTCCAGCGCCGGTGCGGCCATTCCGCTGGCGGCGGGCCATTCACAGAACGATTCGCGGTCCCGGTGAATGACGGTCAATGGCCGGATCTGTCGGATGCTGTTTCAACATGTGCCATACTCAACAAGGCTGCCATACCAAGCGTCATGTACTGCTCATACAGGCTCTCCCACATGGCTCATACATCACAGTTGTCTGGCACATGGTAACATGAGCCTGTAGGGAATATGGCACACCATGCATCGTGACGTACGCCATGCCCCGAGAATTTGGGCGGTTTTGAGCCGTTTGAACCGTTTTTTGAGGGGGTTTTACCGTTTTGCCCATATGGGGTTATAAATACCCCTGGGGATGAGAGGAGAGCACACCTTTCCCTCCCTCTCTCTCTTGAGCGGGGTCCTGGAGGTGATCAAGAGGCGTTCGGCCCATGCATACGTCGGAGTTCCGGTTCACCACGCCTGGACCGTCCGGTTAGGCGATCGCGCCCACGGTGCATACGTGGAGTTCGGTTCACGCCATCGGCCCCGTTGCTGGCGATCGCGTCGGCGGTTACGCCGTCGAGACCGTTATCGTGAGGCGATCGGCCCACGGTGCATACGTGGTTCCGACGGCCACGCCGACCGTCCGTTAGAGGTGATTAAGGCCCACGGCATAAGCCGGTTCCGGCGACGGCCACGCCGACCGTCCGTAGGAGGCGATGCGCCACGATACGCCGGTTCGATTTACGCCACCGGACCGTCCGGTTAAAGCGCCCACGCGATACGCCGGGCCACGGCCAGCTGGACCGTGGGAGGTGATCGCGCCCACGGTGATACGCCGTGGTCGCTTCGCCACGCCGCCGTCCGGGGAGGCGATCAAGGCCCACGCGATATGCCGTGGTTCCGGTCCCCGTCGACCGTCCGTTGGGAGGATCGGCCACTTTATACGCCGTGGTTTCGACGCCACGCCGGACCATCCGTTAGAGCTACCGTTAACATCATCGGTAAACGCCCGATACACAACCCTGATAGTCAAAAAATCCTCGGATCAATTCGAGATCTTCTAGGTTAACATCGCCAGTAACGCCTCGATAAACAACCTGGATAAGTTGGCAATCCATCGCCTACAACTTTCTCCATAACAGTTAACATCATCGAAAACGCCCATACACAACCTCGATAGTCAAAAGGTCCTAGTGGACTTCCCACTTCTTCCATATGTTAACATCGCCGAAGAACGCTCGATAAACAACCTTGGATAAGTTGGCAATCCTCTATGACTACCTACAACTTTCTCCATAACATTAACATCAGTAAACGCCCGATACACAACCCTGGATAGGTCAAAATCCTCGGATTCAATTGAGATCTTCCTATACATCGCCGAGTAACGCTCGATAAACAACCTGATAAGTTGGCAATCCTCTATGACCGCCTACAACTTTCTCCATAACAAAGTTAACATCATCGTAAACGCCCGATACACAACCTCGGATAGTCAAAATCCTCGCCGGATTCAATTGAGATCTTCCTATCGTTAACATCGCCGTAACGCTCGATAAACAACCTTGATAAGTTGGCAATCCTCTATGACTACAACTTTCTCCATAACAAAGTTAACATCATCGAAAACGCCCGATACACAACCGGATAGATCGAGAGGTTCAGAGAACCTATAAATATATTCCGCAAGTAAGTTGTCGCCGAAGTAACGCCTCGATAAACAACCTTGATAAGTTGGCAATTCTCATACGCCTACAACTTTCTCCATAAGTTTAACATCATCGAGTAAACGCCCGATAAATAACCTGATAGTCAAAATCCTTAGGATTCAACTCGACCTCTTCCATACAGTTAACATCGCCACGCCTCGACAAACAACCTCGATAGGTCAAAATGGATTCTAACTCGACCTCTTCCATACAGTTAACGCCATCGAAGTCACGCTCGACAAACAACCTCGATAGGTCAAAATCGCCGGATTCAATTCAACCTCTTCCACAGCTAACGCCATCGAGCACACTCGACAAATGACCTGGATAGGTCAAAGATCCCGTCGGCTAACCACTGCCGCCACTACCGCCGGCCATCACACCATCACCGACAATCTCCGCGTTATCTCCGAACCTTCACCGGCCATCATCGCCACCGTTGACTACCGCCGCCGCTTGTCACACCACAACCCATGTAGCCCACCGCCGCCGCCATCGTCGAGTAACGTTTCGATAAACAACCTGATAAGTTGGCAATCTCTAGACGCCAACTTTCCATAATAAAGTTAACGCCATCGGCAACACCGACAAACAACCTCGGATAGGTCAAAACTTTATATCACATAGCACGCTATCGAGCAAACACTCGACAACAACCTCGACGGTCAAAGATCTCGGCCAATTCGACTTCTTCCATAGTTAACGCTATCGAAGTCACACTCGAAAACGCTGATAGGTCAAAGATCCTCGGCCTAACACCACGCTGCCGACTACTGCCGCCGCCACTATCACCGCTGACTGCGCCGGCATCTTCGCCGGTATCACCATTATCGGTCATCGCTGATTATCGACGCTGCCGCCACTGCCGACACTGCCGCCGGTTATCGCTGACCATCGCTTAATCTTCACTATCGACGCAGCTACCGTCGCCATCTCCGCTTGTTGCCGACCACACCCCGCTGGTGCCAACCATTGTCACTACCGTCATGCACTTACACCTCGCCGGCAATCTTCGCCGGTTACCACCATCATCGCCTATCTCGCCACCACCGACGCTGCCACCATCATCGACTACCGCCGCCACCACTATGGCCGCCACCATCGTGGCCATCGCCAACCCCGTCTCCGGTTATCGTCTCCTTCATCGCCTCCAAACCCGGACGGTCTGTCAAGGCCAGTTGACGCCTTTTTCGAGATGAAAATTATTCCAAGGAGAGTGCCCAAACTCCCACCAGGGGGAGGGCTATGCACTGCTTGGTGAGATGAAGAGGTGAGGTTGATCCATAAAGAGTGCCCAAACTCCCACCGTGGGAGGGCTATGCACTCAAGAGGAGAAGAGGAGATCCAAAAAGAGTGCCCAAACTCCCACCGTGGAGGGGCTATGCACTAAGAGGAGAAGAGGAGATGAGAAAATGTGTCTTTCCTCTTAGCCCTGGGGTTTTATAGACCCCTTCTAGGGGCAAAAGCGTAAAACCGCTTCAAACCACAAAACTGCGCTGGACCAGTGGGGGCATACACAGACTGCACGCTGAAGCATACTGATGCTTCTCCAAGGCTACTCGGGCCGAAACTGTTTGGCCCACCTGTCAGCCGCTGCCCATGGCGCTAACCAGCGGGGTGAACTGCGCTCATGCCAGAATAACCGCCAGACTGCCGGGCCATGCGAATCTCACACCATGCTCGTTGCAATGGTCAGAACTGGCTCGCTCTCCTCTCAATTCGCTGCCTCGCGTTTCAAATTTATGGTGTTGATTCAATTCACGAATTATCATCGACCGCTCAGCCTCCAGCATCAGACCGGGCCGAGTTCGGTCATGCCCATAAGGCTGTTACAGGCTGCCAGCAGACGACGCTGCCATGGGCGCTCATGGGCACTCATGAAGCTCGTTTCGCCTCCTGATCGATCCAGAATCTCAAATTCAAGATACTTACACATATTTGCCCTGATCGCTTCCACGCTTATAATATCTTATGAAGATCTGTTCTCTCAAAATGCGCAGTTGATGGACTCTCAAATTTCATTGGAGAATTTGCTATTTTCAAGTATTTGACATATATTTTTGGATGACTGAGATAATGTCACCCAAAAATAGGGGGGCAACTGATACGTCCTCAGAAAATTAATCTGATCAAGCACGAATCTCAAGGCATTTTCAGAAATGCTTCGATCTAATCACCGATTTCAGCAAGCTTACAGTCAAACTGACCGTCTCGATGAGACGAACATAGCAACATCAAGCATAGTCTGATCCGAACTCGAATCGACTCAGATCAAGCTATCAGAGCATGAAAATGGATCCTGATCCGCCAAATGGTCACCAAAACTGACATATTTATAGTCAGATCGAGCGTCAAGACAATCCAACGAACGACATCACCAAATTCGACATCATTAAGGCACGATCATCAAAATACACCGTCGATCGGGGACGTGACCGCCGTCCGATCGGAGTGGTTATGGGAGTGGTTGGAGTTTTCCACGAATTTACAAGGCCTGCCACTCCCAAAAATCTATAAATAGAGCTTCATTCTCACCTTAAAGGACCGAAATCTGATTTGAAGACCAGAGAGCTCTGAGAACCTCCAGTCGACCTTGACGCCGACGATCTAGCACCAGGCTACCCACCAAGAAGTGTTTGAAGATCGAGCTCTGGAGATCGCCTCAGGACTAGAAAAGACCGCCCTTTCTCCTCAAGATCAAGAGGTTGCTCCCGTAAGATCCGCTCTGGGAAACTTCTCCTTGGGTTGGAGTTGACCGATATTGTATTTTTCTACACTCTAATATTGTTTCACCAAACACCTTCTTCTCTAACTAGAAGCGGACGTATCTTTGAACACATAGTGAAAGTTCTACGATCGGCCCCTGGTTTTTCCTTAACGGGTTTTCCAATGATAACCCCTGTGTTCATATCCCCGCCAGTGTGTTGGATAATTTTGCCACTAAGATCTCGATCTACGGAATAAAATTCTCTAAAGACGCAACAAGTGTCAATAAGCTTAGATGATAAATTTAATATATATATATATATATATATATATACATAAATTTATTTTAACACTCACTTTGGAGAAATAAATAAATTATTATTTTGATATAAATTTAGATAGAGTTGACCTTTTAATTTGTTGGCACATATGTTTTGAGCTATATTATATTTAAAAAAATATACAAATTAATTTTATTATAAGATAACTCAACAATAATGCATAACAAGTTGCATATAAATTAGATCCCAAAGATTTGAACAAGACGATAAAGATTAGGGACACTTAGATCTAAACCTTGATTTTTTTGAATTTATTATCTATTTTTACTATTTTTGTTGATATCAAAATCATCATTTTAATATATTTTTTATTTTTTGGTATTTATATCTCATATATTTACATATGTAATGTCTAGACTTTTATATTAACTTCAAATCTTAATTATTACATTGAAAATAGCAACATCGTTACTTTGTTTAAGTGAAATGAATATTTTTATGCAAAAAAATGCTATTTTTATAAATACCAAATTTTGAGTTGAGAACTATAAATGCATAAGAATTGTGTGCAATGTATGTAAATTTCTCTTTAATTTTTTAATTAGTTGATTAATAACATAATTAATATTAAAAATCTAATAAGATAAACTAACATAGACATCACCATACCATGCAACAAATTGGGCATATAAATATTTCCCTATTGGACTAATTTTAATAATTAGGAATAAACAGCTAATTGCAATCCAAAGGGCCTTTCCTACCGTTATAATGATTAATAAGGAATTGAATATATATATATATATATATTGTTGACCTCCACATACGTTATGTCGAAGTGTACGAAGTAATTCAAATTCTGCACAGCAAAACGCTTAAATTGCATTAGAAGTCACCGAAAATGGTCGAAACGACCTCCATTCGACGAACAGACTTTGTCGTTGTGTTCAGAGCGTCGAAATTGATCGAAATATGAATATTGCAAAATCTAACGATCAATCGATTGTCGAAGCTATCAATGTCGACACACGGAAGTCGGTATAGAGTCCGAACGACCTCGCTCATGAAATTGATCGCCATTAGCTTTAAAACATCGAAAATGATCAAATGAGATTTCACGCTTAATTTGACGCGTCCGCGTGTCGAATAATCACAGCAACGCCGCAAATCGAGGTTGAAATGCACCGACGCTCAAAATGGTCGAACAACCTCTCGATCGGCGAACGTACATCGCCATCGTTAGAACTTCAAATTGGTTAGATATTTATTGTACAACTTAACGATCAACCGATCGCGTCGTTAACATGCTGCACATATATCGGCCGTGAGCACCGACGCAAGCCAAATGATCCCCGTTTGTGAAATTGATTGCACCGTTAGCTTCGAAACATCGAAATATATCAAATGATACGCTCAATACCCGCAAAGTCAAAATGTCGAATGATTTGAAGTGACTGATAAATCGAAATAAATGCATGACGTCCACCAAAATCAACTCAAATGACCTCCAATCGACGAACGACTTCATCGCGGTTCGTGAATGTCTAAACTAGTCATAATAAAAATATTGCATGACTTGATGATCAACCGATCAAGCGCTCGAATCGTCAACGTGTCCGCACGCATATCGAGGTTAGGAGGCGCCGACGAGGATCAAACGACATCCGTTCGTGAAATTGATCGGCGCTTCAAAACGCCAAAATCTATCAAGTAAGACTCTTCACACTCAATTCGGACGAGTTTGCGAAAATCGAAGCGAAAGAGATGACGCGACGTGAAATATGATAAACAAAATTACCTGACGCTAAACGATCCTTACATTCAGAACAATGAAATTACCCTACATTGATATACATATACATATATATATATATATATACATATATATATATATATATATGATTATCTAATTGTGTCAGCGTAAAACTCAATTTAGACATGATTATTTAATTTAAAATTAACTTAAAATCCCTAAATCCTCTAACCCATGCTTAACCGGTCCCCCGCCCAATTTTATTTTTGAGTTTTTTTCTAGCCAACCTCTCCAAAAGAAAAAAAAAAAACTGAAAAAGACTCCTCCTTCCCATTCCCTCCTCATTTCCTTCCCACGTTTCTTCCTCTCTCCCGGCCCATCTCCTTCCCTTCTCTCATCGGAAACGAAAAACGCAGGTAATCATTCTCTCATGCTAAATTTTCCAATGTTCCGGCGCAATCCGCTGTCCAATCCCGCAAACGACCCGCTGCGCGTTTCCCGCCATTCCTCAACCTGTCGGCAATCCGCCGCCGTTCCTCCGTTCCGCACAAAACCACGCTGTTGGGCCGTTGTTCCGATTCCCTCCCAGTGGTCGCAGGTTTCCACTGTTCCGGTCGCACTCCCGTTGCCGCAAAGCCCACCACTCCCGCCGGCGCAAACCCCCGACCCGCCTTCCGATTCGGCCCGCTCCACGTCTCCGCAGCCTGTATCCCATGCGATCCGCCCTGACGCACCTCCAGCCCGCACGTCCTCCAGACCGCCGCACTTGCACCGCCGCCATACCTCTGTTCTGCGGAAAACCGCCGCCGTTCCTCCACATTCCGCGCAAACTCGCCGGCCCACCGCCGTTTCGTCGCCAGCAGCCCGTCCTGCAAGCATACCACACGTTTTTTCCCGCCCGCTCCACTATTCGCTTCGCCGCAAACCAGGGAAGAATATCATCAAGAGGCGAATTCTTCTTTTTCGCCACAGACTTTACCCATCCCGCTTCGCTTGCACCTGGAAGATCGTCAGTGAATTCTTCTTTCGGCGGACGATTCCTTCATAACTCGTCCAATTTTCGCCTCATGGGGAAGAACATTCAAGAGCGAATTCTTCTTTCGAGTTTCGATCGATTCCTCGCTTTAACCTTCCAACTCGCAGAATCGGGAAGAACATTAAGAGATTAATTCTTCTTCTGGTTGACGCACACTCTACCTTACATTCCCAATTGCATACCCAACCCCGTTCCTTTGCCGAGCATTGCAGGGTGAACATATATATACATGCTTGTATTTTTTGCAGGTTTGAAGACCTCGTTGTGCTCAAGAGGGCGCCACGAGATGAAAGGTGTCAGTAAAGACACCGCTTTTACATGCTCAAGAGGCATACCGAAGTAACCCTGTTAGATGTCGTCCTAGACAAATGCTCTGAAATTTTGTCTAATTTCTGACTTAGAAAAAAAGGGGATGAATGAATATATATTGCATTGATGTCTTCTTTCAGTCTCTCGTCGCTCAAGAGGACGATGAGATGAACGGCCGCAGCAAGACACCACTCACTATTCAAGAGATCGAGTTTGAAACACCCCGATGTAGTCCCCTGGGATGACAGGAGGTTCGAAATTTTGTCAAAATTCTAAACTAAGGAAAAAAAAAGAAAGGTAAAGAGATCAACTTAAGAATGTCAAGCATTGAAACTTAAAGCTAAAATTCAAATTAAAAACTTCAAACAACAAAAATGAGAGGAAAAATAGCATATAACAAATACAAAAGTAAAATAAAAAAAAGATAGGGAAAAATGAATGTAGAAAAGTTTGAATAAAAGAGGGGAAAAATGAGAATTACTTCGAGGAGTAAATCTTCTTTTTAAAATTAACAAACTAAATTATCCTTTGAACCCAAATTCCAAACCGTCTTATGCCACCGATCTGTAACTCTTTACAAGATTGAAGACTATACTAAATCAAAATCAATAAAAATCATAAAGCTTCCTTCAACCAAAAATCAAGGAATTTCATTTTAACTATGATTTTCAAAATCAATGATTTCATTAATTAGATGAAATTAGCTAAATAAATTTCGTGACATATAGATTTAAAGTGTAAATTTTAATTCAAAGCGCTGTTAAATTAGAATCAATTAAATATTAATCTAAAAAATCTAATAAGATGTTAGATCAATTTATAACGTCTTCTATGCCACCGGATTCGCAACACTTTGTACATGCGAATAGAAGACGTTAATTAAAGCATTTTCAAATACACCCGCATAGGCCCCAACACTACGCTAAATGCTTAAGTTCAAGTATCTGAGGATGTTGCGTGAGTTGTTTCCGGTTAGTCTTGAGATGCAAGCTAACAAACCTAAAAACCTATAATAAGAGTTTCAAATCAGTGAAATATCTGAGAAATTGATTCTATCAGATTATAGTAGATCTAATCCTCTATTAGCAACTAAACAGAGTTGACAAGATCTAAAGCTCTTAAATATATTCAAATTAATCAATTTTTCTAATCAAATTAACTCAAATCAACATCAATCTGAAATCGTTTAAATGAAATTCTATAATTAAAAACTTAAACCAAATCCAATCTAGTCATCTTCCGCAACTGTTTATCGGGGGCGACAAATTAAGAAAATTCTAGCTCACAAAAGAGCCAATGTCAAATCAAGTGTTCTACTATGTTCACTCTCAATCAATCTCTACAAGAAGGACATGACGGTCCTCCGACGCTTGACAATAAGCTCCACAGATGAAGAATTATTTACCGTGAGTCCTCCGACGGTGATTTGGCCGCCGCTCCATTATATTATGATCACAACCGTTCAGATATTCCCAATGGCTCCCATTTGAGTTGTGAATCATAGGTATACTTGATGGACAAATTTCGCCTAAGGTAGATTTAAGCCTCCCTAAACACCACCCCAAGTCTACAGCGACGGATTTCTAATGTAACCCATGTGTCGATGAGGATCCTTCTATCGTGATGCCACCTCCTCACTAAGTAGATTGGGATCGCGATTGCTGGATGACGGAACCATGGATCTAGATCGAAAACGCCATCATTCCCCAACCATCCGTAAATGATAAATTTCATAATCTAAATTCTAAACCTCTACATGCTGCTACTATATGCTACGCATTTAGCAATCTAATGGCTAGCCTTAATCGAAAGTTCTCTCTCACTTATTGAGAGGGGTAATTAACTATAGGGGTTTGCGCCTATAGAAACCTAGAACCAGATCTAAAGTCCTCGCAAAATGAGGACGAAATCTCTAGGTAGTGTCTTATCTACTATTCCATCTACCTTCTGAAAATTATACTGACACTTCAAAATACTCTCTTCAATTTAAAATATTATCGAGAGGTTGGTGGCGTATATAAATATAATCCCAAGCTTAGATAGCTAGATAATGAGTTGTTAACTTATTACAATGGTGACAATAATTTTATGTTTCTTTTAAGAAAAGAAAATCATAATATTCTTGTTCTATAATATGACAACCATGAAGGACAACAAATGACAACGATGACAAGATGTGTTGCATGAATAGCAATGATTCTAATTCTTATGAGATAAATATGAAACAATTATGATTTTAGTTCATGTTTAGTAATAAATAACTCATCCTTAATCATGACATTAGTACTCAAGACCTGAGAAAATCTTTTGCAAAATCTTAGTCAGTTTCCATCGTCAAACCGTTTCCTGATCACCATCGACATCGCATCACCATCGCCAGCACAACCCAATCTATAATACCGCCGACGCCACTATTGATCACCACCGGACCACCATTCAACCACTATTGTCAGATCATTATTGGCTGCCACCGCTGCCAGTTGCCACTCAAACAGCTCACAAATAATAAAAACATAAGATAGTAATGATTCAAATAACTTAGTGAGATGATATTCATCCTCTCAAATAATTCATTGCCACAAACAATACAAAGAGATACAAGAAAAAAGGTTGAAGAATCTAAGGACATTCAATACTATTAATTTAATCATGCACTTATCTAAGAATTTATAAATTCAAATTTTGAAACAATTAAAATATAAAAATAACACAAACTCAAGTGCCACATTTTAGAAGACACTTGGGTAATGTAGAGAAAGATGTTATTAGTTTATAATAACCTTTTTTTATTTCCATAAAACAACCATAGTTCACCAGTACCATAACAACCAAAAAACTTGAACAAACAAGATAAAGATATGAGAGTTAAAACACAATCCCTGCACATCAGTTAAAATAACTCAACCTATATATAAATAAAACACTCATATCTCTATACCATAAACCAACTTCATACATCAGCCCTTCACACTTCTTGGCACAACACAGCAAACCAGAGGATGTTCCATCTCAAGCGACATCTTCAGACACTCAGACAAGTCCACCCCGTGATTCGATGGCCGCCACTTGAAGCTCTGAAGCAGCTGCGCCAGCCAGAGATGAACTGTAGCCAAGCCCATAGCCTTGCCAGGACAAACTCTCCTTCCTGAACCAAAAGGAGCCAATCTAAGATCAGAACCCATAATGCTCACGTCTTCCTCCATGAACCTCTCAGGCCTGAATTCACAAGGATCAGCCCAGATTGATTCATCGTGCGTTATTGCCCACATGTTCACCATTGCAGTTGTGCCAGCAGGAATCAAGTGACTTCCGACGCGAGTGTCAAGGATTGCAAGGCGAGCCCATGAGAGGAGAGGGCCAGGTGGATGCATTCTGAGAGTTTCTTTTACGATTGATTGAAGGTAAGTGAGGTTTGGAATGTCAGAATCAGTGACAGGTCTGGAGTCCCCCACAACAGCTGCTATTTCTTGCTGAGCTTTCTCTTGGATTTCAGGATGCAAAATCATTCTAGCCAGAGTCCACTCCAGAAGGATCGCTACCGTATCAGTTCCTCTAAAGATCATTTCCTGCATTAAAGTACGGAAACGTGAAGTTTAGAACAATAAATATAAGCAGCAGAATCAGCTAAAGGAGACGGAAACAGATATTTATAAAATATAGTTATCAAGGGTGGTTTATACTTGCTGAATATGCTAGGAAGTCAAAATTGAAGGAGACCTACAAAAATTAATATTAATAAAAACAGAAGCGCTCAACATAAGAAGGTAAGTACAGAGAAAATGCTTAAAAATAAACCATTTGAGCCTTGAAACAGTCATCGCCAGTATTTAATATCTTAGATACAACAAAGACAAAATAGATCGACATGGTCAGATAGTTTGAATTTTAAATTCATGGTCAACGAGAGGGCTGCAGGAGGAGAAAGATTAAAAAGAATTTAAAATCAGGCAACGCAACTAAAACCGTTGAAGGTTCATTTGATTGTCTCTTCTCTTCTGTTCTTTCTTAAACAAATAAATAAATAAATCATCATTTTGCTTCTTTACCTACTATATTTTACTTCATGCGCATGCAAACCAAAATAATTTATGAATTGTGAAGCATACGATGATTTTGCTAGAATCAACTGCATACAAAAAAAAAAAAGAGAAAGAAAACCTACCCAGAGTACAGCAATCATGTCAGAATCAGAGAGCTTGTCTTCCTTCTCCAAATCAAGCAACACATCAACAAAATCTCCAACCCTGCCCTTACCTCCCTCAACTTCTGCAACCTTTATCATTCTATGTTCTTGAATAATCTTGCCAACAAAAACATTAACTTTTTCCACCAAAACCTTGCTTCTCCTCCTAACACCCTGCAAATCCATCCACCCTAGAAAAGGCAAATGATCACTCCAATTCACACCCCCAAGAAGCTCATAACCCTCCTTCACCATGACTTCCAGCTCCAGGCCTTCTCCTTTCCCAAAATCAAAACTTTTCCCGAAAACACTCATCATCACGTTATTCAAAGCCCCAAAATGCAATACCCTCTTCACTTCAACCTCCCCATGCTTCACCATCAAACCCCTCACTTCATCCATCATCTTTTCCCCAATTTGCCTCCGCTGTTCACCGAACACTGATATACGCTTAGGACAAAATAGATAGGTTGAAGAAATTCTCCTCAAATTTCTCCAATAATCGCCGAAAGGGGCAAAGCCCATAGCGCGATGGAATAGAAGCTCGCGCGCGGATTCCTTGATTGGACGGTCGGCAAAAGCTGAGGAGTTAAGGATTTCACGAGCTGTGTCCGGATGGCTCGAAACGATGAAACGGGTGAAGCCAACGGAAAAGGCCATGAGGTGCACCGAAGAAAAACGGCGAGCTAAATCAGCGAGAGCACGGTGAGCCGCTGCTCCGGCATGAGCTATGCCAGCAGCGAGTCCTCCTGGCCCAGGAATAGGATTTGTCTTACGAGTAAAGGCCCAGGCGATGCCGCCAGGAGAGATAAGTGCTGCGGTGGCGAGTATAAATAAGACGACGGGAACAAGCGCCGCAGCTGAGGTGATCGGCGGCAGTAGCATGAGGATGAGAAAAGGGAAGGATTCGACCGTAGCAGACATCGCCGGAAAATGATTGGATATTTAGCGGTTTTCCGGCGAAGGAAGCAGAGAAGAACTGAGCCGAGACGAGCAAGCGAGTGTAGCAGAACGGGTGGTGCGAAGGCGGTTATATAGTATTTGAATTAGAGGGTGAGCACTACTCGGTTCAAATAAAAAAAAAAACAGAACCGAACCTACGATCGATTTGAATCTGTTTTAAACCTCATAATTCAATTTTTAATTATAAATGTCTAGTTATTTAATTTTTAATTTTTGATTCAATTTTTTTTAAAAAAGATCAATTAAATCTAATAAATAGAATAAATCAAAATTAATTGAAAAATTAAATATAAATATATAATTTTAATTGTAAATGCTTAATTATTTATATAAATTATAGATTTCTAATTAACTAAATTTTTTTAATAAATAAAATTATTAGATTATTTTAATTAATTAGATCATTAAAATTTTTTTATATCCTATTCGATTTAATTGAAAATCGAATGGAATAAACCGAATTATAATGTTTGGTTAGTTCGGTTTTATATATTATTTCGATGGTTTGATTATTTTAAGTTATTTGATTCTTTTTGTTCGATTTAATAAAAAATTTAACTGAATCAACTGAATGCTCACTCATAAGTTGAAGAGTTTTATACTCATTTTACCGCACCACTACTATTGATCACCACGAGATCATCGTTCAACCGTTGTCGTTAGATCACCGTCGATCGCCACCACTGGCCAGCACTGCCAGTCGCCACTACTAGACCATCGCCAAATTGTCGCTGGCCATCGCCGTTAGACCATCATCCATTGTCGGGCTGCCATCGTTGGTCGACACCACCAGAACATCGCTCGGCTGCCATGGCCAGACCACCACAACCAGATTGCCATCGTCGGACCATGTGTGCTCTAAAAATTTGCCACCAACCTCTTGAAAAGAGTATGATTTGATGTGTCGGTAAAATTTTCAGAAGGTAGATGAAATAGTATATAAGACACTACCCAGAGATTTCGCCCTCATTTTACGAGGACTTTAGATCTAGTTCCAGGTTTCATATAAGCGCAAGTACCTATAGTTAATTACCCTCATAATGTTGAGAGAGACCTTTCTAGTAAGGCTAGTTGCTAGGTTGCTTAATGCGTAGCATATAATAGCAGTATGTGGAGTTTAAAATTTGGGGTTTATGAAATTCATCATTTAGCTTAATGTGGATGGTTGAGGAAATGATAACGTGCCCGATCTAGATCCTATGGTTCCGTCATCCCAGGCTATCGCGATCCCTAGTTTACTTAGTCAGAGGAGGTAGTCAACCTAACATGATAGAAAGATCCTTATCAGCAGCCATGAGTTGCGTCGCCCAAGTAATCCTTGTAAACCTGAGGTGGTGTTTGTCTAAGGAGACAATCTTAAGTCTACCTTAGCTGACATATGACTTTTTGCCTTATCAGGTGTACCCTATTATTCAAAACTCAAAGGCGAGCCATTGGGAGCATACGCTACTGTCACGATAATATAACTGCTATTTGGTGGCAACCACGCCGATCGAAGACTTTGGTCGAATCGATCATATGTGAAGCCTACTAGCCAAGCCACATAGTCAGAGGACACGGGCCACGTCCTTACTAGCATGTGATTGATTGAGAATGAACATAGTAGAACACTTGATTTGGCTTTAGCATCTTTGTGAGCTAGAATTTTTTTAATTTGCCACCTCCGACAAATAATTGCGGAAGGTGGGTTGAAATTTTAGTTTTAAGTTTTTAGATTGAGTTTCATTTAAGCATTTAAAACTTATTAATTTATCTGATTTTCATATTTATATTAACATTTGATTTTGATTAATTCACTTTGAGCTTGCAAGCACATTTTGGTGGAAGATATCCCCTCTGATTGAAATCTTCATTCAACACAGTCATCATCGAGGTGGATATATTGTTTGATCATTTAATTTATTATTTTAGATATTGTCAACTCTATTAGTCTAATAATAGAAGATTAGATCTACTGTCATATGACATAATTAGCTTCGAGATATTTTAATAAGTTAAAATTCTTATAATAATTAGATTATTAGATTTTATTAACCCGAAACTAGTCTTAAGACCAAACTGGGAAGCAACCCGCACAGTATCCTCATACTAAGTTTAAGCATCCAGCGTAGTGTTGGGGCCAATGCGGGTATTTGATAATTGAAATAATTTTATTTTTAAATTATGAGATTAATTATATATTTTTTATTTAATCCAACTTAGCATGCACAGCCTTTTCAAACATTAAAATTTGCACTTACTTTACATCTTTATGTCTAGCATATGCAGGTATTTATAGTTTAGATAACTTCATCTAATTAATGAAATCATTGACTTTGAAAATCATAATTAGAATAAAATTCCTTAATTTTTGGATTGAAAGAAGCACTATAATTCATAGAGAATTTAATTTAATATCATATTCTATCTACTTGTACGAAGAGTTGCAAATCCGATGGCATTTATGGAGCAAAATTAGATTTATATTTGTACTCAAAATATTGCATCCTTGCTTGCATTAAACTTATTTGTTGAATCTCTAAACTTGAATATTTCATTCATGCTCATTAATGAACAATCAAAATTTTGTGAGATTTACTTAAGACGCTTCACCTATTTTAACTTGTTCGATATGAGTCAAAGTATAACCCATTCGTTCATTAAAAAACACTTTTTTATGTTGGTTAACAAGCTATTCAGGTTTACCAAAAAATTTTGTTCATACTTCTAAATTAAAATGTGCTATGAATTTCATTTTAAAGCTCTCTTTTCTGAGTTTTACCCATTAGATGTACTATATATCAATTTCACCGCTATGAATTAGGTGTGTAAGTCCTCTTATGAATTTCATCTGGATCCTATTAGTTTTGAAGATAAACACTTAGATATATTGCAAATCTCATTGTGTTTCAAATTCAATTTTAAATGCAAGATCAAAATGGTTCTTTTTAAAGCCTACATTCATGAATGATCATGAGTTGCCTAATTAAATTTGTGCTTATAAGAAAGCTACCAAATCTCTCACACACTATATTCTCAATTTAGAATTGGATATTTAGATTTACTACCAATCATTTATCATTTAATATTCAATTGAGATCTTTATGTCATTTGATATTAAATATGATTTGTTCACATAAAAAGTCTTAAAATCCAATATGGATTTATCCTTAACTCCATATCAAGTTTCATATTTATTTAGTAATTGGACTTCAAATTTATCATGAGTCACTTGTGAGTTTAGTATTAGCCTCCCCAAATTTCAATTTAAGGCTTATTTAATTTTGAGGAATTTGAAAGAAAGTGAACTTAGTTTATACCATGGAATTAAGTTTTAGTAAGAATGGGTCTCAAATTGATTCTTTCCATTTTTATAAATGAGGCTAAGGAGAGGATTCTTGCATTTATCATTTGCTTGAGGTTTAGAGGACTTGAAAAAGAGGAGAAGGATTCACTAAAAAGCTTGGGTGGACTTTCAACTTGCTTAAATTTTTGTGAGCACTCTTCCTCTTCTTTTCTTTAGATTGTCATTTATTTTGTATTTGCTATATATTTTCCTTTCATTTAATTAGTTTAGATTTATTTCCATTTAAATTTTCTTAAGTCTCAATTTCAATCTAAATTTTGGCGATTGACGTCATCGTGGGCTACATTGGAAGTATTTTATCGCCGTCACACCTAATGAGCGTTGTGGTGTTTAAGACTGACCAATTTTAATTTCATTACTAAAGTATAATGGTGCCTTCAATCACTGTAGATAAAAGTAAATATATATAAAATATTCTTCTCTCCTTTTTAAAAAAAAACATCCCAGATTTAGTCAAAATTTTGGCATAAGGATTTAACAATTTTACTGACACATAATGCAGAACGAGTATATATGACACCACTGATTGTCATCTCGTCACACCCAAATGAGCACGATGAGGCCTTTAAACTGTAGAAATAATCAAATGCACAAATACAAGTAATTTCCACACATTCATATATTCCTACAACATTCGTAAATTATACTCCTACGCATCCACCAATCACACTTTTTTTTTTTAGAAAAATCTTATTTTCTGTTTTGGAGGAGAAAATTGAGAGGGTAGTGTAGTTGCGTGGTGCGAGAAACCAAAGTTGATTGAAGTTCCTGACTGCTAGGAAAAGGATCAGTTCACTGTGTATGTGAAGAGGAATGTTAGGCTGTAGTGCTCGATATGAAGGAATCGAGAAGGGCTGTAGTGCTTGATATGAAGGAATCGAGATGTGGAAAATAATCGGAGGAGAGAAATGCCGATCGGGTGAGGGAAAAACCAGAAAACCAAGAGAGGGAGAAGCGGATGTAGGAAAATGCCAAAAAAGAAATTAGAGTTTTAGGGGAAATCGGTTTGCGGCGTGCGGGAATCGCTCGATACCGAGGGCTTCCTCTGTTGGGCTCACGTGAGAAGAGGGGTCAAGTCAGTTCTGGGAGGAATGAACGAAGAGGAATCAGGAGAGTGGGTATCGGTTGTAGTAAAATCAGAGGAGAGGAGTTCTTACGGCTTGCGATTTAGGCTTGAAGGACGACGGACCGAGAGTGGAGTGAAGGTTGAGGAAATCGAATGAAGAGTGAGTTACTCTTTTGGATTTAGCTCATTTAAAAGGAGATTTATCTGCTTCGAGGCTAAAACGAGCGAGAGAAAACTTAGGATTGAGATCAATGAAAAGAAGACTAAAAAACTAAGTGTGGGCTTTCAGTTTTTAAGGAGGAAGGAGGCTTGGAGGGAACGATTGAGGAAGGATCGCGCGAACTTGCGGTTGAGAAGGATCGAATAGGGAGGCAAAAATGAGTGCGCGATTGCGTGCGATCCGGCTCGGGTCGTTTGGCTTTGCACAGAGAAATTAGGGCTAGTCGGTTAGGGTTAGATAAGTCTAGTTAAGATTAAATGATATATATTATTAATCTTTTTTAAAGTGTTTAACCAATCTTAATATCAATTTTATGCCGATATCATTATATGTTTAACATATATATTGATTCAAGGTTATTTCGATGTTCCAGATGCAATGACGTAGTCCGTTTTACGATCGTAGGTCATTTAGTTCAAGTCGGCGTCAAATTGTATCAATTTTGACTCAAAATATGCATTATCACTTCAGGTCGCTCAGCATTCGCATACACTTGTCTGAATCGATCACGGATAGTGTCGTTTAATAGATTTCAACATTTCAAAGCTAACGATGCAATCAATTTCACGAACAGAGATCGTTTGGGTATTATCTTAGCTTGCCGACTCTGATATACATGGCGACAATGATGACTTGATCTCTTGATCGGTTGACTATTAAATTGTGGAATATGTATATTCTAATCAATCTCAACATTATGAACGCAATGACGAAGTTCGTTCATCGATCGGAGGTCATTTCGACTGACTTCAATGAAGTCCAAGGGCATTTCAACTCCGATTTATGCACTATTACATCCGAAGTTCTTCAAATTTGGCTTATAGGCTTAACTTGACTCATGTAGAATATGAAGGTCAACAAATGCCTCCCAAAAATGTGATTCATGCATGAAATGAGTCATGTTTGTTGAAAACTAGTTGACCTTTCGTGTTTGCCACAGCTCTTGGACCACTTCATTTTCAATTTCAATAGCTTATAGAGCTTTGATAAGATATGTCATTAGTATGATGTCTTATTTTGGATATGCTAAATGATGGGATTGACTGATTTGTCAGGCTCAACTTTTTAGATAGATAAAAGCTCTTCCACCATCTACTCTTTGCTTCAATGGATTCGTTGAAGATCTTTTTCTTCTATGTTGTTGCAGATTTGGGTTTCCTCTGACCCTAGCTTTGTGCTTGGTCAAGTTTGATGGAGGAATTTGTTTGCTTTTTTTTGAGATTTAAAATTCCTTCTATCTTAGCTTTAAGCTTGATGGACTTGATAAGAGATTGACCTAATTTGATCATATTGATTTGTCAGGAAGTGCACATATATCTTCAGTCTTATGCTTGCTGCTTTGATTGACTTATTGAAGGGTACATACAGATGACCCAGCCTTCCGGCTTATATTAGGTCTATAATGTTGAGTTATTGGCCCTAACAATGTGAGCTTTAACAGACTGAATAACTACAGAATTTCTTTAGTTCAGTCATTGCCTTCGTATGAACTATGGAATTGCTTCCTCGATCCTGTGCTTTTTATTTTGGTAGACTTGATGAGAAAATTAGCTTTGATCTGTGCTTTATGCTTGATCAGATCATTTGATAATATATTGAAATATCATCCCACAGGCAATAATGAATGATTCGAGATAACTCTAAATTGAGAGTTATTTCCTCAGATTGTCTTGGTCTATTGATCAGGTAGAAAGATTTCTTAGATTCTGGTTGCTTGTAATCACTAAGCTGGATCTGGTTTGAGATTGAACAACTATCATCATTGGACTAATGAGCATGGGCTCTTTTACTGTGACCTTTTCTCGCTTGCTTGTGAGGAGAGAGTGTCAACTCGACCATTTATATTTGTTTCCGACCTTTGAAACTACTCGAGTCTCTGACTTAAGTTGTGATGGGTTGGTGATTTGGTCATCAGACTAACGAACGGGGGCTCTTTCATTGCAGCCTTTTCTTGTGGCTTGTTGAGTGAGAAGAGCAGTTAACGACTCAGCCATATTTAAGCTTATTGAGTCCGACGGTCAGGACCCATCCGTGTCTAAACTTGATGATATAGAGGTTGATGCTTTTCTAACTAATTAATTAAAGCTTCAAAATTGAGAGTTCTTCTGACTTGATCTCCGACATTTGATAGAACTGGAGAGAAGCTTTTGATATATAGGGCTATCTTTTCATGCATAGAAATAAATTCTTTTTGTTCTTATAGAAGCCAATAACTTTAATAATAATAGTTATGGTTAAATTCAAGGATTTTGGTGTAAAGCTCGATGTCAACCTGAATCAGAATATGTTTGAGGATCTCACCTTATAGCATGATGTATGCCTTGATCAGTTTGGTATGTCATTCTCTCCTATTTTTAGTGAGAATCTTCTTGAGAAATTTAACCAATATCTTGTTGAAAGCTTCTACCAAATCATTTTCCTTGGATTATATATTGAAGAATATCACCAATCAATTTTGTGTCAATCGACAGATCTATAAATCTTTGTACTTTTGAAAGCTATGCCATTATAAAATTATTCAACGTGGCACTAAAATCTATAGACCACATTATGCATAAAGAAGTCGATCACTCGATCAACAATAACTTCTTTAAATGGTGTAGCTTCAACCCACTTAGAGAAATAATCAGTCGTTGTTAGGATGAAGCGGTGACCAATTGATGATGATGGATCAATCGATCCAATTACATCTATACCCCAACATTCAAATAGTAAGATGTTATTATTGGGTGTAATGGAATTGGAGGTTGATAGATTATATTCCCATGTAGTTGGCATTCATGGAACCTCTTGGCATGATTAATATAGTCTCTCACCATAGATGATTAATAATAACCCACCCTTTTTTGATTTTATCCATCTTGGGACTTGACTGATGTGCCCCACAAAGTCCTTCATGAGCTTCAACCATTACTTTGCTAGCTTCATCTATATTTAAGCATCGTAGCCACATTTGTTCAAAGGATCTTCGATATAAATTATTATTGACAAAAGTAAAGCGCAACATTCTCTTCTCGATTTAAGCTGCCAGTGATTTATTATTTGTTAATTTTCCTTTTTTAAAGTAGTTGATGAAGGGTTGCCTCCAATCATGTGGCTCTTTTACTATAAAGGCTTTCCATTGCTTTTCTAAAGCAATGTCATGCTTATTTTTTCTTGGTATAACTCCTTATTGATTTTAGGGAGTATGAGGAGCAACTTGAGTCGTATCCTACTGTGTAAAATTTGATAACCCCTCTACCTGTTGGGATTGATACTTCGATGGCTCTAGAACTCGTCGAGTAAATATCTCAATCATGACATAATCACCAATCATACGTGCCATCTCTTTAGCTAATTTTGCAAAGCAGTCTGCTTTGCTATTCTCGGATTGAGAGACTTGGGTCAGCGTGAAATTTGGTATTTGCTTCATATGCTCAAGAACTCACTTGTGGTAGAAAGCTAACTCAAGCTTCTTGATTTTATAGATGCCCAGTACTTGATTTATAATAAGCTGAGAATCACCAAAAATATACAAATTTTGAATACCAATGAAAATAGCTTCTTCAATACCTACTACAAATACTTCATATTCAGCTTCATTATTAGTTCTTGACTCAATTAACCTATATGATCATCTCATTAACCCTCATCCTGTTATGAAGATGATGCTGATTCCTACTCTTGCCCTTGGGGAATTTAGAGGTTGGACTTGTTTGATAGATGAGGCTCCATCAAAGTACATTTCTCAAATTTAGAATTTTTCTCTTTCATGAATGAGCATAATTTGCTCATCAAGCAAATCATCGTTAAGTAAAGAGTCCATAGGGATGTGATGTACAACAAGAAAATTTACTAAGATTTGTCCCTTTACTACTTTCTGCGGAACATATATGATATCAAATTATAAAAGTAATACAACCCATCTTGCCATGCGACCTGCCAATGCTGGTCTTATCATCAAGTACTTCAGTAGATTGATCCTTGAGATGAGGGTAATCTTGTGAGATAACATATAGTGATAGAGCTTTTGGATTACAAAGGTCAATGCCAAACAATGCTTCTATCTAAGAGTATCTTTTTTCCTATCAACCTCTGACTGATATAATAAAGAGCATTCTCTTTGCTTTCTTCATTGTGTTATGCTAATAATGTTCCAAGGGACTCTTCTAATGTAGTTGTGTATGGAATGAGGGGCTTCCTAAGAGTAGGTGCTGTAAGGATTGGTGGATTTAATAGGTAGCTTTTAATGATATTGAAGGCTTCTTGGCACACTTGTCCCATTTGAATGGAGTATTCTTTTTCATCAACTTTGCAAATGGTTGACAGCGTCCTGATAGGTTTGATATAAATTGTTAAATGAATACAAGTTATCCTTGTAAAGAACAGAGTTGATGCAAACTCTTCGGAGGAGGCATCTCCACAATTGTCTTGATTTTAGCAGGATTGATTTCAATTCCTTTGTAGCATACAATGTACCTGAAAAATTTTTTAGAGGATACCTCGAATGCACATTTTAGAGGATTCATCTCGAGATCATATTTTCTAATTTTCTCTAATACAATTCTCAAGTTTTCAAAATGATTTTCATGATTTAAGCTCTTCACCACCAAATCATCAACATAACACTCCACTTTCTGATTCACTCATCAAAAATATGTGTCATGACTCTTTGGTATATAGCTCCAACATTCTTCAATGGCTCATGATGTAGTAGTATATACCAATTGTTGTCCTAAATGATGTGTGCTTCTTCTTTAGGAGCCATCTTCTTCTAACTAGATAATATTGGCTATCCAATCGCATACTTCTTCTCTGGATGAAGCCCGCTCGACGCCTTCTTAGTTTTTGCAATTACTTGTTCTTCAATCTCTAATCTCATTCTCCTAGGAGCTTGCTTAATAGGCGTCGTATCTAGTTTAATGGCAAGTTTATGAACTGCTACATCAGAAGATAAGCCTAGCATTTCAGAATATGTCCAGGCAATCCCTGAATTCACAAAGTAGCATTTTAGCTCTTCAACTTTCTCATTAGGTAGAAGGGCACTAATGAAAGTTGGATGGTGATCATCCTCATCTCCTAACATGATTTCTTTGAGTTTATCCATAGTAGCTGTTTGCCCACCATCTTCAAGTTATTCAGGTGTAGGCTTAGCTTCTACTTCTTCATCGTTTGTAAGAAAAATTTTATGGAGATTATCTTCTTTGTCATTATTAGTTTCGATCTCAGCTTTTATTATATTATAATAAATTTTATTTTGATGAGATTTATGGATGAACCCAAGACCTCTGGTGATAAACTTATCACTTCTTAATGATGCTTGAGGACTTTTTTAGCTCCACATCTTGTTAAAGATTTAAGTTCTTTGCTTAGTAGTTCTAATACAAAATCCAAGCTTATGCATCATTCTTCATAATTTCAGTAGATAGTATATTAGTATTCTTATTGGCACTATCTCATCAAAATCTTCATGTTGAGTAGGCCAATCAAAATTGTGAGGTTGAGACTCTTCAGATTTATAAAATAAAGTTTCTGTTCCGCCACTCTCACTCAATGACATCACATAGAATATTATCAATTCTTTAATATTATAGACCTCTAGTGGAGTGATTTCTTTGAAGTACAGGGATAGGTATAATTTTGAGGGAGTCATTTGTTAATGCCAAATGTGCTATCCTTCTTGATGTGACCTTTTGAACCCTATTTTCATAAGTAAATTCAAATTCATAATCTGAATCAGAATCACTTATTTCATACTTTGCCACCCTTGAAAGTTTATAAGTTCTCTTAGGTTTGACATAAATATTTTCTTCTTCTTGTGTGTCACTTCCCAAATGAGGAACTAATCTTCTTGATTTAGGTGTAGAGTCAAGTGCTTTGGGAGAGTCAATTTTGTTTTCTTCTTTTTTTTTGCTTCTATTCTTTCACCTTATGAAGTTGTTTTTAGTTCTGGTAGATACTACTTCAAGAGGCTCTATTGGCTCAGGCCCTTTAGGGATGAAATATTTTGCATCTTCATAAATCTTTGCTTCATGGATGGAGAATGGTTGTAGGTTGCCAAGAATTCTGAACTCTTCTCCATCTTTTAGGTACTTCATACACTGATGCATAGTTGATGGGACCATGTCATACTCATGCAGCCATGGCCGACCCAAGAGAGCTCTAAATGATGTATCAGCATTGATTACATGAAACTTTACTATATAAATCAAAACTTGAGTGGGAGGATAAAAGAACCCAAAATTTTTTCCTTTCATTACACCATGAACCATCAACTTTTCCTCATAAGATGTTGGATATCAAGTGATAATCCTCTTAATGCTTTTAGACTCATAAGATTGATAGAAAAATCTGAATCAATCAATATTCAATTGATTAAGATGCCATCACTCTCTGCAGTAACCTATAGAGGATAATTGTGATTCACTATTCCCAACATAAGATCTTCTTCAAAAAATATGATTATTGGGAGATCTTGAGTTTGCAATGATTTAGTCATACATTTTTCAACAAAGTAAGCTTCATAACTATCCGGATCTTTGAGAGCTTGTATCAAAGTTTCTCGAGGTTTTTTGTCATTCAGAGAGCCTCATACACACTTAATTGTGTAGGGATCTTTCTCAGATGTGATAGAATATTATAATCCATATTTTCGCTTGATTTATGCTTTAGTTTAAGATTTTTGGGAATGATATCTTCGTTGACTTCAATTTGTTTGCCTTTGTCTTTATTTGCATTCTTCTTCTTTGCCGCTTCTCAATTGAACTTGAATTACCTTGTCTTGCTCAGATTCTTCTTTTGAAGTAGTTTCTTCAAATTCACTTTTTATTCTAGAGATTGATCGAAAGAGTTAAACTCACTTTTCAACTTCATACATTTCATATGTCATGTTGTTGATGAGTCTAACTCTTCTCCATTGGGAAAACATAAATCTTCATCTGAACTGTTATCTTTTTATTGAGTCATTAGACAAAATTTAGATGTTAACTCCTCATGCTCTTCTTGCTTTCCTGATAAGAATTTTGATGGGTTGGTCGAGTTTGTCTGACTACCCTTGTCATTTTGGAGTAACTGATGCTGAAGAACATCTGATATCACATAAATAATTTGGCATGTCTCTACTGGACAAGATTCACCATTATCTTCTTTATCCACTTCAACAATATGAAGTTTAGGCATAAAGTCTACAAGTCTTCTTCTTGCTATTCTTTTTTTAGTCGGCTTCTTTGACTTATAATGCCTATGTTTAGCAGACTGCTCCTCGTGCTGTGATGAAGTAGCCTTATCAAAATACCACTGTGAAGCCAAAATGCTTGGTTTAGGCATTTCTTTTAAGTCCAATATAAGTTCAAGTGGTGATTTCCACTTAACACTAGAATAGCTTTTACCGCTTCAACATTTTCATGATCTTCTTAGAGATTACTGTTTTCATTCTTCAATTTGAATTAATTTTTCTTTCTTTTATCTTTAATAGATGATATGGATGAGGGCGTAATCATCCTTGTAGATTCTCTTTTCGAGTTTACTAGAACACTATCAAAAAATATAAATTCACCTCGCTTTTAGCTGCTTCCTTTCTAGCCAATCTTTGAAGATATAATAATCATCAATAAGATGGCTGATCATCCGATGATAGGGATAGTAATTTGGATTATTGACTTGATCAGCTTCTTTAGGCCTTTTAATTTCTAGTAATTGTATACCAGCTTCGATTGCTTGTCAAAATAATTCAGCCACACTGTCCCTTCTAAAGGAATATTCTTTGTTCATCTTTTTCTTAAGAGATAGCTACATTCACTCATCATCTCTTGTCACTTATTTTGGACGCTCTCCATCACCTGGGAAAGTCTGAGATTTATTATTACCTCCCAATATCAATTTTGGCTATGTATTAGGATGAACAAGCTTCTTTCATTTATCATCATTGTACATTGGCTATTTTTCTCTATCAACATTATAGATTACTCATTTTTCACCACTTGAGCTATAGGAAGCGGCATGAGTTTCATTTCTTCTTGAGTCCGAAGGTTTATTTTTCTTCGATTTATCTATATAAATTTTAGACTTAGGGCGATTTAGCTTTTCAAATTTGGCCACCCTATCGAGTAAGTCCTGGAATGTTGTAATTGATGCCATACATAAAAATAGTGCCATTTTATCATCCATATTGCCCATTAACAGTTGGATTGCATGTTCTTCCTCTAATTGTTGTTCACATTTCATGCTTAGGCTACGCCAATGAGTTACAAATTTTGTCACTAACTCATCTTTTCTCTTTTTTAACAAAGCAAGGTGAGCGATCGTTATCTTTTCGATTACACTAGCGAACATTTTCATGAACATTGTCTATAACTCAATGAAGGTTTTGACCGAATCATTCGGTAGTTCTACGTATCACTCGAAAGCAGTTGAGGTCAAGCTCCTGACAAACTGGTGAAAAAGTAGTGCATCATTTTCTCCTGTATTACCACAAGTAGCCTTGAATTGGGATAGATGTTATTTTGGATTACCATGCCCACTCAAAATATTAAATTTTAGTATTAAGTAACCTGTCGGGTATGACACTTGATCAAATTCAGTTGGGTAGGGGTGACCCTTACTCACCAGCTTTTCAGCCTACTATGAAGCTATAATTTTCTTTATCTTTTCATTAATTAATGTTTCTAGTTGAGCAGCTATTACTGTTCCTGGTGTATTAGCTGCATTCTGAATTATAGGTTGAAGAGCTAGCTGATTGACTTCACTTCTCCCTTCAGGTATATCATGTACTATAATAGCTTGAGGTATCAGAGTAACTGGTAGTATAGTGATTGTATTATTAGCTACATGTTGATAGTAGATGAAACATGTACTACATTTGATGTGATATTCTTCTGCAACATATCCATCATGATATTTATTTATACCATCATGTCATCTTGGTACCAAGTCGTAATTTTCTTATCTTTGACTTCATTTGACAGACATTTATCTTTGTTCTTCTAGCACCAACATCAATCAATATAGGCTCTTCTTTTCCTCTATTTTTAGTTGTTCTACTCCTTGCTCATCTTCAGGGGAAGAATTTGGCGATCCTTCTCCTTGTGCATTTGTAGGGACAGTTGTTGCTAGGGTTGAATGATGACACTGATTATAAAATCGTGTATCAGGTTGATCATTTCCTGGTTCAACCATATAAATAGCTTCAACTCCCATGACTTCCTTTTTCATTTTGATATTCTTCTTCTTCCTCTTTAGAAGAGATTGAAGATTCATATTCTACTCTTTTCTATGATGACTCTCCTTCATAAGCATCGAATTCAGGTTCAAGCTCACTGGATTCAGTTGTCATGATGTTGCGTAGAAGGTTCATCTACATCTCTCATCATATAGACAACTTCTACTTCTATAGTGTTCGTTCATCATCTTCTTGCACGAACTGACGGTGCTTCCAATGGATCCCGGTTCACATGAGGAACATACATTTCTTCCATTGGGGACGCGATCATAATCAACTTTCTCCAGGGTGAATTGATGATGGGATTCCCTAGAGGATTCTCGCGGTGTACCATCATGTCTTTTATCGTGATATCTCTCTTTTAGGTATCTACTGATGAGTTATTTTTGAGGCGATTTTGAATATATGCATTAGATGTTAAACCCATTTCTTTCTTCAGAATTTAATCATGGGGCCTTGACCTCCATATCTACTTACCCCTTTGCTGGGACCTTTCGATATTGGATTCTTGGACACGCAGTCCAAGTGTCACGCTCTGATGCTCACCGTGCAAAAGCATACTTTGCTTGATGACTAGTTACCATAAAAGATGACAACCATCTTGGTGGAATCTCAGTATCTTCGATCATCATAGGCCTCTGAGATTTTCTTTTCATTAAGCCTCTTTCTTTGTCCACTTTAAGAATATGTATTCAGCGCATACAATGTTTTAGGTTATCTCCTCGGTGGTGGAACTTGATGTTGTTGAGTCCAGAAAGACTGCTTCACCTCACCAGTAGAGCTATTTATTTTTACCCATTTTAGATTATCAAAGTTGTTACGGATAGGAATACTCACTTCTAGTGGCAGTATTGCTTGTTCACTGGATCGTTCAGGTTGGATTTGCTGATCCCTCAGCTCTGCATTTCTTCTTCTTCTTCTTTGCCTTTTAGTTAATTTTCTTCATGATGAGGAAGCCTCAAAATCATGTCTTCCAGGTACAAATGTTTCAGTTGGAAGAGCAATTGTATCATGAGGCATCAAAGATATAGTATGCCCAATGACGTTCTCTTCATCCGGGGCTTTAGATTGACCCGTCTTTCAAAACTAAAGTTCTATCGAGAGAACTCCTTAACAAGGTTGGTTACAATTGGTTGGCGACGAGTAGGAGTTTCAGCAAACTGAGGCCTTCCGGCATGACCTCGGATGAGTGCACCACGGGTGGGTACTTTAGGAGTTGCAGCTATGATAGTTGGGAAATCCATGCTACCAAATTGAATGGTAGCTCTAAAATCTTTTGTGTTGATGGCGACATTAGTTGCGTGATGTTTGCACCATTAGAACGGAAAGGAGTGCTCTATAGATCCATTCGCACAAGTGAAAGATGGGGATTAGTAATTAGTAATTTTATCACCCCATATTTTTAAAATGCATAGGTTTTATAACACAATAATAGTGTAATAAAAATATACTTTATAGGATAATTCATTTGACATAGAGTCTCATACATTAGTAATTTAAATTTATCACACATTTAAATCCATTTTTATTTTAAATTTTTAAATATTTAAATATTTTGCTACTATGTATATGACTAGCCAAAGATGGAAGGAGAAACCTATCCAGGGAGTCGCTAGAAATTTGTGGGCTAAAAAAAATTCACCACCTCATATTGAAGAGAGATGATTTAAGTGTGTTGAAATTTTCAAGGTAGATGGAATAGTTGATAAGACACTAAGATTTCACCCTCATTTTGGTGAAGACTTTAGATCTGGTTCTATGTTTCTTATAGGCAAAGCACCTATAGTTAATTACCCCTCCCAATCCGAGAGAGAACTTTTGATTAAGGCTAGTCATTAGTTGCTTAATGCGTATAAAAGATCATGTGGAATTTAGTTTATATTTATGAAATTCATTATATTTAACTTAAAGAAGATGGTTGGGGGAACGATGATGTGCCTGATCAAGATCCTATGGTTCTGTCATCCCAGGTTATCGTGGTCCCTAGTTTACTTAGTCAGTGGAGGTAGTCATCCCAAATTGATTGAAGGATCCTTGTCAGCATCCATGGGTTGCGTCATTCAAGGGAACCTTGTAGATAAGGGTGATGTTTGTTTGAGGAGATAAGTTTAAATCCACCTTAGCTGATAGAGAGCTTTTTGCCCTATCAAGTGCACCCTATGGTTCACAACTCAAAGGACAGAACCATTGGAGATCGTACAGGCTACAGTCATTACCATAATATAATGGTGTCATTTGACGGCGATCACCCGGTTAGAGGACTCTGGTCATAACTGCATCATATGTGGAGCCTACTAGCCAAGCCATGCAGTCAGAGAAAACGAGCCACGTCCTTACTGGCATGAGATTGATTGAGAGTGAACATAGAAATACACTTGACTTGACATTACCTCATTTGTGAGCTAGAGTTTTTTTAATTTATTACCTTCAACAAATGATTACGGAAGGTGGATTGAGTGGAGTTTGCTTTATTTTTTTTATTGATTGAACTTCATTTAAGTATTTATAGCTTGGTGACATATTAGATTTTACATTTAGATTGATATTTAATTTTGATTAATTTAATTTGAGCTTATTTATTTTAATAGTAAGTATCCCTTCCGATTGAAATCTCCATTTAACACAACCATCCTCGGGTATATAAGTTCACTTAATCTTTTAGTTTATTATTTCAGATTGTGTCGACTATAATAATAGAGGACTAGATGTACTATCATATGATAGAATTAGCTTATCAGATGTTTCATTAAGTTGAATTTCTTATAATATTATTATTGAATTTTTAGGTTTTGTTAACCCAGACCTAAACCTAAGACCAAATCGAGAAGTAACCCACACAGCATTCTCAAACACTTAAATCTAAACAATCAACATAGTGTCGGGGCTCATGTGGTATTTAGTAATTTATGTAAATTTATTTCTAAATTATGAGATGACTTTCATATTTATTTAATTTCAACTTAGCCTGTGCAGTTTTTTCAGTCATTAAAATTTGCATTTTAAATCTCTATGTCCGAGCACATGCATGTATTTATAGCTTAGGTAATTTCATCTAATTAATTAAATCATTAATTTTGAAAATAATAATTATAATGAAATTTCTTAATTTTTGGATTGAAAGAAGCTCCATAATTCATGAAAAATTTAATTTAGCATCGGTTTCTATTTGCTTGTACGAAGAATTGAAGATCTGGTGGCGTATGATTTACCATTCTGATTCTATTTAAACATATAAAAATATGTTCATCATTTATACTTCATGTGTGATTGTTAAAATCTTATCCTTCAATGATAGTTGACTCATTCATATTAATGCGCTTTTTAGCTCATCATAAATCTAACTTAAATTTTATGTATTGCTTTTGATTTACTCAATATATTATGTAGTACAACTTGAGTAACTATTGAAAGAGTTTGTATATACTCATTGACAAGCTAGTTAATTTCATTGTAAATCTTTTTATGAATTTCATTTAAATACCATTAATTTTGGAGCTAAGCACTTAGGTATGTCATAATTGTCATGTGCTTTATGTCTAACTTCAAATATAGGATCCAAGTGATCCTTTTGAAGAGCACATTCATGAATGTTCACGAGTTATCAAGCTTTGTCTTCATTCTTCAAGCTTGATTGTGTTCAATTTAAATCACTTTTAATTCACCTAGAATAAGTTATGATAATCACAATGTTTTTTTGAAAAGATCATTCATTGATGAATACATAAGTCATGTTCTTCATCTCCTCATGCGAGAAATCAAACCCTATTTGACTTTATAATAAATTCCACATCAAGACTAAGACATATAACTAAATTTCAAATTTATTGCAAGTTTCTTATGAGTTTGGATTTAGATTCAATCCTCACTTGAACCACATTTGTATGCTTATAAGTTAGATTTTAATCCCACTATAAATCTTCAATGATTCATTAGAATTTTCTTTTTAAATTATTTTAAGTAAAATATTATGAGATTCGATTCATGTATATCAAAGGAGTTCAAGTTTATTTCAAGTTTTATAATTTCACTTGAGTTGATCCCTATTTTCTTATTTGAAATATGATTTTTAATTTTATTTGTAATCAAGTCTCCTTCAAATTCATTTCCAGTTCATTTATATTTAATTTCAAATTCATTTCTTTAGGACTTTATATTTTATATTTAACTTAATATTAAATCATTTTTTTTATTAAGTCCCAAAAATTTGATGAAAATTTTGGCACACTTTGGTAGTATTCTAGCATCATCCCCGCATAGGGGGCTACATCAACTATTTTGGCCTACGTGTCACCTCTAATGAGCATGACGATTGATGTTTTGAAGTACCTCAGTTGAATTTCAATCCCGTTATATCCTGATGAGCATAACGAGGCCTTCAATCATCCGCATAAAAGCAAATATATATGCAAATATTCTTCTCCCTTTTTTTAAGTCCAAATTTCAGTCAAAATTTTGGCAGCATTTTGGCATAAGGGTGCAACACTAATAGATTTTAGGCCTACCTGTCACGTCCTCATGAAGATGATAGTCGATGTTTTAAAATACTTCAGCCAATTTTTATCTCATCACGTCTTGATGAGTGTGATGAGGCCTTCAAACCAACAAAAAGAAGCATATACATATACCATATACACATTCACATGTTTTTATGCATTCACAATCAGCCACAATGATAAACTTTATCATCTAAACTAAACCCAGAGGAAGGAAGGGAATAGGAAAGTGCCAGAGACCGGGTGGAACCCGTCTGATGACGGAGCTCTTTCTTAGTTTCCGTCGCTTGTAAGGAAGGAAAGAAGGGCTGTTTGGTATCAAGGTTTTTAAAGCATTTGATTAGAAATAAATGACATATCTTTTCACAAGGATAAAATTCTAGATAACACAATATATGGAAGGCACACATTGGAGCATGAGGTGGAGCAACTATGATAAGAATATTGAGATTTTGGTGATAAAGATCTGATTGAATGATAACCTGAAGCTTCAGGATATCAATCAAGAGAAGATATATGAGTAATCTTATAATTTGGCAAATAATAGATGGTGCCCTATTGCTAAGGCGCCACTCAAGTTCGAATAAATAGAATTTATAATTTAGTTTATGCAATTGTGGACAGATTAATACCTATGGATGAGTCAAACTTATACAAGCATTGGATAAGGCTAAAATAATTAAGAGGTAAAAAAATGTGCAAGAAGAGATGCAATCACTTACGTAAAGGTGGATTACACCATTTTAGTTTCTTTTTTCTTTTTTTGTTATTTTATTCTATCTAGTTGTAAAAAATACATCAATCAAGATATTGCTCTTAATAGTAACTCAATTTAATATGGAGGTAGAGAAAATATATTAAAATCTATAATTCTCCATAAAGAAATTTAAGAAAGAATCTACTTGAAGTAACCTTATGGATTCACGGAAAGGAGAGAAGAAAATTAGTTATGCTACTCAAGTATTGTCTTACGAGATCAATGATATGTTACATGAAGTCTAATAAATATATACTACCAATGAGTTTCAATATGATCATTTATTATAAGCAAACCTTTCAAACAAACGGGAAATGGAAGAGTTTCGATGGCTTGCAGCTTGAAGGGGAGACAGATAAGAGAATGGGGAAGAGGGATGAGATGCTTACGGTTTGATCAGGAAGAAAGGGAAGGGAGTGGATTACGACTTACGATTGAGGTGATTGGGTCAGATGGGAGCCTATGGTTTGAAGGGGAGACGGATGGGAGCTTGATGAAATCAAACGAGAGAACGAGATGAGAGGGAGGAAGAATAAAAATCACCTGTGGTTTAGGGAGAAGGAAAATCAACGACGGACCAAATGAAAGCCCCAATGAGAGAGCTTGTGGTTTTAGGGAGGATTGGCCAAGAGTGGGAGTGGTCTCAGCACGTCAAGGAGTTCAACGAGAGGATCAGTTTTGAGAGACCGTTCTGCTGAGAGAAAATGAACCAGCAAGAGTTGGGAGACCGATGGGAGATGGCTCAAGGCATACATTGAAAGAGAAAGCCGAGTGTGCAAGGAATCGATATTTTTTAGGAATACCGCTTAGGCATATTAATAGCAATTTATAAACTTTTTTTATTTAAGTGATTAAATCAATCTCCAATTTGAATTTCTATGATAACATCATTATATAGATAATATAATAATTTAAGGAGATTTTGATGTTTTGAAAGGAACGGTACAGTACATTTCGTGATCAGAGGCCTTTAGTTCAAGTCGGCATCGAATCGAGCCAAATTCAACTCAAAATGTGCATTATCACTTTCAACCGCTCAATGTTCATGTAGATTCACCCAAATTGATCATAAAGGTTCGATGTTTCAACAAAGGTAATCAATTTTATGAATGGATGTTGTTTGGGAATCATCGTAGCCTCTCGAGTCTGATATATACGTCGACATATTGATAGCTCGATCACATGCTCAGTTGATCATTAAATTATGCAATATTTATATTCTGACCAATTTTGATGTTTTGAATGCATTGTTGAAGTCTGTTCATTGATCAAAGATCATTTTGACTAATTTCAACAATGATTGGTGCATCTCAGCTCTGATTTGTACTCTAAAGCATCCGAAGTCAATCGAATAAATCTTATAGGCTCGATTCAACTCATGTAGCATATATGAAGGTCAACAATTATGTAAGCATTTTTAAATATACTCGCATGGGCCCCGACACTATACCGAATGCTTAAACTTAGTCAGGATGCCTGGGTTGCTTCTGATTTGATCGATCAGTCCTAACAACAACAACAATAATAACAACAAGCCTTAATCCCACTAGGTGGGGTTAGCAACATGAATCCTTCGTCTCCATTATGTCCTATTATGTTTCAAATTCTCATTTAATTCAAGTATACTAAGATCATTTTTTATACATCTTAACCAAGTCTTTTTAGGTCTACCTTTCTTAACATAAGGCAAATCTAATGCATCTACTCTCTTAATCGGGTCATCGGACGACTGATGTTTTATGTGGCCAAACCATCTAAGGCGACTCTCCCTAATCTTATCTACCACTGGAGCTACTCCAATTTTTTCCCGAACATACTCATTTTGCATTCTATCTCTAAGGGTAAAGTCACTCATCCACTGAGCATCCTCATCTGTAACACTTAGCTTAGTCTTATGTTTCTCTTTATTGGCCAACATTCTGCACTATAAGTCATGAGGTCTTACCACCATCTTATAAAATCTTCCCTTAAGTTTAAGTGGAACTTTTCTATCACATAATAAAGATGTATTCCTCCACTTCAACCATCCAACTTGAATTCTACTAATAACATCTCCATCTATTTCACCATCATTTTGAACAATAGAGCCTAAATATCTGAATCACTCTTATTAATGACTTGATCACCTAAAGTCACAACACTACCACTAAAACTTCTACAACTAAAATTACACTATATTCGCTTTAGATCTACTTAAATGAAAACCTTTAGACTCTAAAGTTGACCTCCATAATTCAAGATTGGACTCCCTCTAGTCTTATCAACAAGAATAATGTCATCAAGAAAAGCATACACCAAGGTACATCTTCTTGTAAATGCCTCGTAAGAACATCCACAACTAAAGTAAAAAGATAAGGGCTTAATGTTGATCCTTGATGTAATCCAACAAATAGGAAAATATTTTGTCAATCCTCCTTGTGTTTGGACACAAGTAAATGCCTCTAGTATACATATCCTTAATGACTTGAATATAACTAATATTAACTTCTTTTTCTAGAACTCTCCAAAGAACATCTTTTAATACTTTATCATAAGCTTTCTAAATCAATAAATATCATATGTAGATCCTTCTTATTTTCTCTATGCTTCTCCATCAAACCTCTTAACAAATGTATAGCATCCATAGTAGATCTACCGGCATGAAACCAAACGATTGTGAGAAACTTCTATATCACATCGTAACCTATGCTCACTCTCTCCATAATTTTAATGTATGGCACATTAACTTAATTCCTCTATAATTTGCACACTTGTGCATCACCTTTATTCTTAAATATAGGAACCAACAAACTCTTTCTCCACTCATCTCTTTTAGTCTTTAAAATAACATTAAAAGATTTGTAAGCCAAGAAATTCCTTGATCTCCTAAACATTTCCACACTTCTATTGGAATATTATCCTGATCGCTTTTCCACATTTCATTTTCTTTAAAGCTTCACTAACTTATTTACAATAACGATGATAAAAATGATATTCTCTTTTTGTTTAGGTATTAAGGTTGCTAAAATCAATCATACTTCGATCCTTCATTGAAAAGTTTATTAAAATACCTCATCCACCTATTTTCAATATCTTTTTCAAAGAAAAGCAGTCCGGGTTAATAAAACTTAAAAATCTAATTATTATAAGAATTTTAACTTATTAAAATATTTGAGAAGCTAATTCTATCATATGATAGTAGATCTGATTCTCTATTATTAAACAAATAGAGTCGACAGGATCTAAAAAAATAAATTGAATGATCAAACAATACATCCAATGATGATGACTGTTGAATGAAGATTTCAAAGAGGAGATACTTCCATAAAAAATGTGATTTTAATTTCAAATTAAATGAACTTAAATTGAGTGTCAAACTAAATGTGAAATATAATATATCACTAAGCTATTAATGGTTAAATGAAACTCAATCCTTAAATACTTAAAGTAAACTTCATTCAATCCACCTTCTGCAACTATTTGTTAAAGGTAATAAATTAGGAAAACTTTAGTTCATAAAGGAGCCAATGTCAAATCAAATATATTTTTATATTCACTCTCAATCAATCTCATGCTAGTAAGGACATCACCCGTGTCCTCTGTCAGCATGGTTTGGCCAGAGTTATATGATGCGCATAAACCGAGTCCTCGACGGTGGTGCCGCCAAATGACACTATTATATTACGATCACGACTGCAGCTTATATGCTCCCTAATGGCTATGTACCTTGAGATGTGAACCATAGGATACACTTGATAGGAAAAAATCCTCCGCCTAAGGTAGATTTAAGCTGCTCCTTGACTAACACCACCCCGTGCCCAAGGTTCCTGATGACACAACCCATGGCTACTGAAAAAGATCCTTCTATCAGGTTGGGTCGACTACATCCTTTGACTAAGTAGGCTAGGGACCACGATGGCCTGGGATGACAGAACCATGGGATCTAGATCGGGTGCGTCATCTTTCCCCCAACCATCCGCTTCAAGTAAACGATGATGAATTTCATAAATTCTAAAATCCTAAATTTTAAACTCCACATGTCGCTACTATACACTATGCATTCAACGATCAAATGACTTGCCTTAATCAAAAGTTCTTCTCATCATTGGAGGGTAATTAATTATAGGTCCTGCTTTTATAAAGAAAACCCAAACGAGATCTAAAGTCCTCATAAGTGAGGGGTGAATTCTCTAGTATTATCTTTATATACTATTCTTCAATGCAAAAGTTGGTGGCCAATTTTTAGAGCCCACATCATTATTGATGCTAAATTGAGTGTCTTTGTTGAAGAGTTAAAAGATTTTAGTTGGTCAACTTTGGGGAATATTATTTTAATTTTAAAGAAATACTAATCTGATTTTAGCAGGTCAACCGTCAAGTAAACTATCGCATTTTATAAGTTAAATTTTTCCAAGAATATAATCTTTTAATTTTTTAACTACAAGAAAAGATCATACTAGTTGCAAGGACCTAAGAAAGCTCAAGTCATCTTATAATTATCCCTTTAATAAATTTCATCTTAGGTTTATGATAAAATCTAGTTAAAGAGAATCTCTTATTGAATTATGTCATACAACAAAACCTTTATCCCACTATAAGTGGCTACATGAATCCTTCATCTCCATTGTGTCCTATTATGTGTTAAATTCTCATTTAATTCAAATATACTAAGGACATTTTTATACATCTTAATCATGTCTTTTAGGTCATTATTAGATTATGTTTATGAAAACTTAAATGATAAGATGAGATGACTTTAATAAAGTTTATCTTCCTCCAATCTCTAAAAAAAAATTAAATATAATATGTACATTCTCTTGAATAAAAGAAATTGTATTAGAGCCTCCATAATAAGCTCAATAAAGATTTCTCTCCTAAATAAGTAAAATGATTAAATTAATTATAGAGGTTTGTATTTATTGGAAACATTCAATCCTAAAATATAAAACTCACTCAAAAGAGTCATTTTGTGCAAGACACCTTAGCCTAGTGATTAAGAGCTTTGACTTTCAACCAAGATGTCTTGGGTTCAAGTCCTTGCACATGCATTGTGTGTGTGAATTGAGATTATATTTGCTCAAATATCCCAAAAAAAGTCATTTTGACACTTTATCATTGTGAAATATAACTCTTAAAAATTTTAAAATCCACTTTCCCAAAGAGGCATCCTTAAAAGTCTATTGGAGTAACTATAATTTTTTAAAAATTGATTTTAAAATTACTGCAGAGAAAATAAATTAACATGTAATATATATATATATATATATTTGAAATATTCAAAAAATAACTTTTAACAAGAACCACACTCTAACGATTCTCAAATCAACTTTTACTTTAAATTTTTAAAAAAAATAACCAAACACAACTATGATGCTTTCTAATTATTTTTTTAAAAAATAATACAACGAAAAAATTATCCCAAATGCATCCTAAGAATTACCTCCCCCAAAATAATTCTTTAAATTAACTAATATTGTAATGTAACATAAGGTGTCAATCTATATAGAAGAAAATCGAATTATAAAAATTTGCTTTTATATAAACATTCAAATTAAAACTACAAAATTCACTCAAAGAAGTGATATCCTAAATTGCACTTTATTATTGTTTAATATACCTTTTAATTTGAAATTCATTTTCCCAAATAGTACATCTTATTAAATTGTCTCCCCAAAACTACTAAATTTAAGCCATACATCAATTAATGTACATTACTCTTTCCTAGTTTAAAAATGATCATGATCCTATCACATTAATGATTGAATAAAAGATTATCAATGGATAAAACTTTCATTGAAGAGCAAGTCGCATCATTTAAATTCTTAAAAATTGTAAGTCTACCAAGTATTACAAATAGAAGTTTCAATGACCAAATCACTTAAAAAATATAAGGTTTCTAATTGTGGGCTCCAAAAATTTGCCACCGACCTCTCGATGAAGAGAGTATAATTTAAGTGTCGATGAAATTTTCAGAAGGCAGATGGAATAGTAGATAAGACACTACCCAAAGATTTCACCCTCATTTTGTGTGAACTTTAGGTCTGGTTCCAAGTTTTCTATAAGCACAAGCACCTATAGTTAATTACCCCTCTCAATGCTGAGAGAGAACTTTTGATTAAGGCTAGTCGGTCGATCACTAAATACATATCGTATAGTAGCAGAATGAGGAGTTTTGAAATTTAGATCTATGAAATTCATCAGTAGCTTAAAGCAGATGGTTGGGAGAATGATGATGCACTCAATTAAGATCCCATGATTTCGTCATCCCGGGCTATTGTGGTGCCTACTCTACTTAGTCAGAGGAGGCTGTCGACTAACTTGATCGAAAGATCTTTGTCAGCAGCCATGGGTTGCATCATCCAAGAAAACCTTGTAGACCTGGGGTGGTGTTTGTCTAAGGAGATAGAACTTAAGTCTATCTTAGTTGACAGAGGGCTTTTTGCCCTATCAAGTGCACTTTATGGTTCACAACTCAAAGGATAGAGCCATTGGGGAGCATACATGCTACAGTCATGATCATAATATAATGGTGTCATTTAGCGGCAGTCACCCAATCAGAGGACTCTGGTCATAACTGCATCATATGTGGAGCCTACTGGCCAAACCATGAGGCCAAAGGACATGGGCCACGTCCTTACTAACATGAGATTGATTGAGAGTAAATATACTTGTGTACTTTATTTGACATTTTCTCTTTTGTGAGCTAGAGTTTTTTTAATTTGCCACCTATGATAAATAATTACAGAATGTGGATTGAATTTTAACTTTGCTTTAAGTCTTTAAAAATTGAATTTTATTTAGGAATTTATAATAGAATGACATATTAAATTTAACATTTGAATTGATACTTAATTTAAGTCAATTTGATTTAAAATTATTATTACATATTTAATAGAAGTATCCTCTTCAATTGAATTCTCCATTCAACACAGCTATCATAGGAGTGGTTTATTATTTTAGATGCTGTCCACTCTATTAATTTAATAATAGAAGATTAGATCTTCTATCATATGACATAATTAGCTTCTCAGATGTCTTATTAAGTTAGAATTCATATGATATTATTATTAAAATTTTAAATTTTATTAACTAGGACCCGCTCCTAAGACCCAACTGGGAATCAACCAACGCAGCATCCTTAGACACTAAGTTTATGCTTTCAACATAGTGTTGGGGCCCATGCGGGTGTATTTAAGAATTCTTTCATAATTTTAAGGCATTGAATTTGAGTTTTAATCATACTTCATAATATGTGCAAGAGTTCAATTGAAGCCTTAATTACTGCCTTATATTTGCTTGAACGATGTGTTGTGAATCCATTAACATTTATTTTAATTCTTATCCAATCAGTTAAAGTAATACTATTTATTTTTGCATTTGATTTTGAATTCATTGAATTCTCAAGCTTCAATAGGACTTAGCTCATGTCTATCGATGAGCTTGTAAGGTTGCTATGAATTATGTTTAGATTCATGAAGCCATTTTTTATTCTTTCAATATATCATGTATTGTAACTTCAAGTTATTATCGAAAGGATTTGTGCATGCACTTTAGTAAGCTCTCAAGTATTTATAATTTTATCATGTCTAATATTTATTTTTATTTGTAGAATAGTCATTAAATCCTCTTTAAGTTTATTTGAATATAAGTTCTTATGATATGATTTTATTTTGAAATTTTAGAACTCTCATATGTAATTTTGATCTTAATTTGATACTAAACTTAAGCTTGATTAGATTAATCTTTGGTTTAAGTGCCTTATTTTAATCTTGCTCAAACTCTATCTAAGGCCTGTGCGAGTTCAGAGTTTGGCAAAATTTCGGTAGTTTCCCAACATTATCCCTGCATAGGAGCTGCATCAGGTGTACTGAGGCCTTCCTACCATGCCTATCGGAAGCATGCATGGTAAGTGTCTTGCTACACCACGATTGAGTGATTTTCTTGCACCTACTGTGCTTATGAAAAGCGTCACATAGGCCTTCAAACCTGTATAAGAGACATCATGGTTTCCTTGCCTTCCTGGAGCAACATGCATGAGTACTCATATCTAGCAAATATATGCAATTGTATTAAAGAAGTAGGTGCAAAAATTTAATATACTAAGCAGACATATATACATGTATTTGGAATGAAATTCAACAGCCTCCCAACATCATCCCCATGTAAGGGGCTGCATCGCGAGTGACATAGCCTTCCCACCATGCTTATGGGAAGTGTGCATGGTAGGTGTCTTGCAACACTACGGCTTAAGAGGTCTTCCAAACCACCATGCTTAAGAAAGCGTGCATATACCTTCAATACCTACATGAGAGATATTTAAAATGAAATTCGATAGTCTCCCGACATCATCCCCATGTAGAGGGTTGCATCGGGAGTGAAGGCCTTCCCACCATGCTTATGGGAAGTGTGCATGGTAGGTGTCTTGTGACACCACGGTTGAAGAGATCTTCCAAACCCACCATGCTTAAGAAAGCGTGCATAGGCCTTCAATATCTATGCAAGAGATATCCTGATTTCTTCGTTATGCTGAAGCAGCATGAACATGTACTTAGGTCTAGTAGATTTCCTCGCTGTGTTGAACCAACAAAAATGAGTACTTAAGACTGCAACGTCTCTCATCATTTTACTTTGACAAGCACATTATGGTAGGATAATTAGAACATAAGCCTCATTGCACCATTATACCTCAACTCCTATCATTATTTCATCCCTTCATTAATTTTTTTGAATCTAACAAATAGTAATGAGAACTACAACTTCTCAATAGTTCGAATCTCTATTTCACTCTCTTCATACAAAACATTAAAATATTAAATCACTTTGGTACCTTCATCTATATTTAGGCATCGTAGCCATATTTGTTTGAATGATCTATGATATAGAGTGTTGTTGATAAAATCATAGCACAACATTCTCTTATTGATTTGAGTTGCCAGTGATTTATTATTTGGTAATTTTTCTTCTTTAAAGTAGACGATGAAGGGTTGCCTCCAATCATGCGGCTCTTCTACAATAAAGGCTTCAGACTGCTTTAGTTGAGGTAATATCATTCTTAGCTCTTCTTGGTATAACTCCTTGTTGATTTTGGGGAGTATGAGAAGCAACCTGAGTCGCATCTTGCTGGGTCAAATTTGATAACCCCTCTACCTGCAGGGATTGATACTTTGCTGGCTCTAGAATTTGTCAAGTAAATATGCAATTATGACATAATCACCATTCATATGTGCCATTTCCTTAGTTAGTTTTGCTAAGCAGTCGGCTTTACTATTCTCAAATTGGGAGACTCGAGTTAGTGTGATATTTGGTATTTTATTTATAAGCTCAAGAACTCGCTTGTGATAGAAAGATAACTCAAGCTTGTTGATTCTATAGATGCCAAGTACTTGATTTATAATAAGCTGAGAATCGCTAAAAATATGTAAATTTTGAATACCTATAAAATAACTTCTTCAAGACCTACCACTAATGCTTCATTCTTGGCTTCATTATTAGTTCTTAGCTCGGTCAATTCATATGATTGTCTCATTATCCCTCATTTTGGTGTTATGAAGATGATGCCGATTCCTGTTCTTGACCTTGGGAAATTTAGAAGTTTGACATGTTTGATCGATGAGGCTCCATCAAAGTATATTTCCCAAATTTGTGATTTTTCTCTTTCATGAATGAGCATAATTTGCTCATCGAGTATATCATCATTAAGAGAAGAGTCCGCAAGGATGGGATGTGCAGCTAGAAAATTTGCTAAGACTTGTCCCTTCACTGCTTTCTGTGGAATGTATGTGATATCAAATTGTAAAAGCAATACTGCCCATCTTGCTAAGCGACCTCTCAATGCTAGTCTTATCATCAAGTACTTCAGCAAATTGATCCTTGAGATGAGAGTAATCTTGTGAGATAACATATAGTGACGAAGCTTTTGGACTGCAAAGATCAATGCCAAATAATACTTCTCTATCGTAGAATATCTCATTTCTGTAATGTTGAACTCTTTTTTAGGATGAGCTCTCAACTCCTCCATTGTAGACATAGGATTTCTCTTAGACTTTAAGAGTTCCTTATCTTAAGACACAATGTAGTGATTAGGTGGACACTCAACCTATCCCTAGTAGACTTAGATGAGTTAGCCGTAGGAATATGTCATGCCTTAGGGGTGTTAGAAAAATTGCCTACCCTTAGCTTAAACCATTCCTCACTTTCCTTCTTTCAAGTCAAACTCCAAATCAATTCTATTTGATTTTCTCCAAATCCAAATCAAATCCATATGATCAAAATCCATGATTGAAATCTATGATTGAAACCCATGACCAAAATTCCTAAGTCCAAATTTTACCTAAGTCCTTAATCTTCCCTTAAGGACTTAAACAAAATCATGATCAAAATGTATTCAAACCTTTGAGATTTTCTCATAATCCATTGATATTCTCATTTATATTCACATATATAAATGAAATATAAATTCAAATCAATTAAACTAAACTCAAAAATTCCAAAATCAATTCTTGAAATTTTCCTAAGTCCCTTAATTTTCCATCAATGGACTTAGCCTAAACCTTGATCAAATCAATTCAAACTCATGAGATTTTCTCAAAACTCATTTATATTCTCATTTATATTCACAAATATAAATTAAATATAAATATAAATTAATCAAATCAAATGTAAAAATTAAAATTCCTAATTTGAAATTTTTCTAAGTCCTTTAATTTTCTATTAAAGGATTTATCCAAAACCTTAATCAAACTAATTCAAATTCATGGGATTTTCTTAAAACTCATTTATATTCTCATTTATATTCACATATATAAATGAAATATAAATATAAATCAATCAAATAAAACCCTCAAATTAAATTCTCAAATTAAAATCTTCTTAAGTCATTAATTTTTCATTAATGGACTTAGCCTAAATCTTGATCGAACCATATCAAAGTCATGGGATTTTTCATAATTCTTTTATATTCTCATAAAATAAACTTGATTTTCTCTCATGGTTCAATCAACCCTACAATCATGAGGTCATATATAAATCCAAACTTCAATCAAATAATCAAAACCAAATCAAACCAAAACGCTTTCATATTCTTCCTTGAATATGAAATTTTCAAATGGATCAAAACCCATTTGACTTCAAACCACTTGTAAATGGATTTATATTTCAATCATAAGTCCATATACAAGATCAACCAACTTCAAATCAAGCTTTGACTAGCATTTGACCCACTTTAGGCTCACTTGACCCAAAGTGACCTAAAGTTCTTTATGAGCCAAATTCTAATCCTAACCAAATTGGATTGAACCAAACTCATATATCCCTCTCATCATGATCAACAATCATCATGGGATGATCAATAAATCAAATTTGGTCAAATCTAAGGGTTGACCAAGTCAACACTTAGCCCAAAATAAAATCTTACATAGTCAAATTTGACTATTGGCCAAATTGATTGAAACCATTGATCTAAGTTCACTCACGACCTATGTTTGAACTTGAACAAGCCAACATTTGAGCAACTAACCCAATTGGTCACTTGAGTTGACCCACTTTGACCTAAAGGGTCAAAATGTGTCAAAACTTGAGCTAAGCCAAATTGATTGAAACCAGTGGATCAAGTCCATTCCAAATCACTTGTGGAATTTGACCAAAGCCTCAATTGGCCCAGCTAGACCTAACCTAGCCCAATTGACCTTAGACCTAATATGACCTAAAGGGGTCATGTTGAGCCAAATTTGAGCTTAACCAAAATTGATTGGAAAAAAAGATACCAATCTACTCCATATGACTAACCAAACCTAAACCTACCCTAAACCTAGCCCAAATAGGTCAAATGGGTCAAATAGGTCAACTTGACCCATTTGACCTAAATGAAGTCATATGAGCCAAATTCAAAACTATACCAACTTGAATCAAACCAAAACCACAAAAACATTTCAAATGGTCATATAAACTTGATCCAACCCTTGGTTTGACCCAATTTGACCAATTGGTCAACTTGACTAAGTTGACCCATTTTGACCTAAATGGGTCAACATGAGCCAAACACTATCAAATGAATTCCAAATCTCATGAAACTTGGCCAAACCTAGTTTTTCCACATACCCAACATACCCAAAGTAAAAAATTGGAAAAATGATCATCCTACCCCTAGGAAATATAACAAAATTTGGCCTAATATATGGGTAATTTGGTCATACCCTCTTCACATTCACTTGAGGCTTTCCTAAAATCTCAAGGGGACCTAGTGATGAGTGGTGCACCCAACCCAATGGGTTTGGGTCAGCCCATTGGTCCCTGAAACCCCACCCCATGGGTCAAAATGTAAATTGAAAATCCTCCCACTCAAATTCAAGCACATGGGAGGTTGGCAATCCACTTAGCTCAAACCGACCATGTGCACACCAAATAGCCAAAAACTCCCCAATATGATCAATTGGATCAAAATGGTAAGAGCATTAAAGGTCACCGATCCTTCAAGGGGAGATATACTCCCAAACAAACTCATATCATTCTCTTTTGATTGAGTACTAGAGACTTAGCATGAGTGATCCCTAGCCTCCTAGAGCTCTTTCCATTTCCCATTTCTCAATTTTGAACAAAGGAAAATAGGGAGCTCAATCCATTCTTGAACTTTCTCCACACTCAAACTCCACTTAATCTTGCTTCATGAGGACCGTCGAAAGTGCACCCAAGCTTCCAAGTTCTTCAAGCAAAGAGAGATCCACTAAATCAAAGCTCTGCTAAGGAGGAGGTGACCCATAGAAAGATCCACTCAACCTACTAAAACTCAAAGAACGCTTCGCCTCAACTGCATCTAAGCTTCTCAAGAAAATGGAGCCGGATCACTCTGAGGTATGGATTTTCAACCATTAAACTCAATGTGGTCTTTTTGTGAAAAATTTTAATCCCATTGATTTTGATTGGAATTTTCCGCTTTAGCTTTAGATGGTGTGGGTTGAATTTAGTTGAATTCAAATCGAGTTGATCTTCCCTTGATCATGACCATCCCTATTGATCAAGGGAAGTTTTGGGAGATCTCAACCGTCCATCCATACATTTTGGATGGACTAGATAATTCCACACATTTAGATATTTTTGTCTATTTTAAAATGCAGGAGATCTTCCATCCGATCTTTGATGACGATATGATCAAACCGCAAGCGCCGCCATCTTGATTTGACATTTAAGTAAACCCCTCACGGCACGATGCATGTAAAGCCGACGCCACACGCGGCATGAGCTGGGATTAGTTAAATGCCTTAATTAATTCTAATAACCTAGAATCTTCAAAAATTCATAACTCTTCTAAAAAAAAATTTAGAAAAATATGAAATAAAGTCCTATGATAGATAATTCAACTAGAATATTTTAAAATTAATTTCAATGGATTTTGAATTATATTTCAAATTTTGGTTTTGTTAAGAAGTTTAATTTGCTAATTACTATTTAATTAAGCCTCTGATTAATCCCAAATTTCTTGAGTATGTTTTAGGGAATGATTTCTGCCTCCCTTAATTTTTTTTGAGATTTATTGAAGGCTTGATTAGAAGAATTGCATATAAATTTCTTAATTACCCTCCTTATATAATTAAGGATAATTAAGGTATAATTAGTGAATTTAGTTCATGATTAGGGTTGATTAAGGTTAGTTCCAGTAAGTAGGAGGTTTATAGATTTTTTTTGGGGCATTTTTCCTAAACTATTCCCTAAACCCCCTTTTCTCTCCTTATTATCCTCTTAATTAAGGGTTAATTCATTAATTATCCCCTTGATTGATTTCTAAAAATTTTAAAAAGTTCTAACTTAATTAATCTACTTTGATAGATGCTTAGTTTAATAGCCTAAGTTCAATTAAAATCAAAACCCATTCATAAGTATGAAAGGGTGTTTTGAAATTACTTAAGCCAAAACCCTTAGCTTAATTAACTTTAATTGTGCCAAATTGCATGGTGCATTGCAAATTTAAATTTTTTTGTGAGTTTTATGTCAACTCATTAGCTTATAATTATTTGGTTAATTTTTCTAAAGTGGTGTAGGAAAGGGTTAATTAAGTTACTTAATTCATACCTTAACTTAACTAATGCATAAAAATGGATCTAATTATCTAAAAATTAAAAAAAAATATCAAACATATGTGGGAATGGGTTAGGAATAGAAAACTCATCTCACTTTTTTTAAAATTAAATCAAACACCAAACTAAGAAAATTACTTTAATTTATTTTAAACTTTCTTATTCTATAAGAATGTCTTTAGGATTTAAGTGAAGTGAATTTGTTTAAATGCTTTCATTTCTTTGAATCTTTCCCCAACATGTTAAATTTTTATGTCATGTGGTTTCATGCATTCATATTTTCAAATTCAAATTTAAAATGAAATTGTTTACTTTACAAATTTGTATGTGTTATAAAGTAGAAATATGAATGGCTATTATCACTACATCCAAATTATTTTCAAAACATATAAATCAAATACCAAATCTAAAAGTATGCTACTTATATTTTAATTATGCATGTGATGTATTATAGCATGCTTAGCATGGGTTTCCTTTCTCTTATGTTAGCATAGTTTTGAATAGAGTTGGTAAGATGTAGGTTCATTTGAAAAGAACCTAACACTTATTTTAATTCCATACCTATTCATCCTATGCTATCATTAAGAAGGTTTACCTATAATTTGCTTGCATAAATTGTATAAATAAAACATGAATCCATTAATACAACTTCTGCATTTTCCTTTTCTATTTCATTTCTTTTATACATATGTTTGTATTTTAAGGAAAGTGGTATATTAGTCCGAAACCTCGAGGTTGTGGGCTTTATCTTAAGTAAGTCTATCTTACACCTCGGTTAACAATGGTAGTACTCACTTATGCCTTTCTTACTTTCATGTGTGTATGTGAAAATTTGGATAAGGAAAACCTTTCTACTTAAGAAAATCATGCATATTAAACTTCTAAATTTTATTAAATGGATTACTTAGCATCATAAGTGTATTAAATACTCTCATTTGTATGTATAGATATGCTTAGGTCTATCCATATGCATGTTATATATGTTGGGAAAGAAATGAAGTAATGTGTGTTATGTGAATTTTGATTCATTTTATTTAATCTTAAAATGCCTTTCTTTTGAATGGTTTGTTTAGAATTTATCTAAACTTAGGATTAATTAAAAGATTTAATCAAAATATTCACCTAAATAAAACTAAAATGTGAAATTACTTGTTAGGGAAGGAAAGAGAAGTTCTTCTCTTTCCTCTTCATAACTTAGTAATTAATTGTGATCACTTAAACCAAATCAAAACATGAAATAAAATCAACCCAAAATAAATAAACAACTTAAATGAAACCTTCCTAAGTTGAACATGTTCTTCACACTTAAAAAATTTGAACCTAAAGTCATAGCTAAGCATACCACACAAACCTTCAAAGCACACACATTAGCCTAAGTCACCATGTCTAGCCTTAGGTTAGGTCGGTGCATGGTTTGATATTTTGTTTCATTTTATGATATATGTTTTAGACTGGATGTTAGGGTGTATGCAATGAATGATAGGATGTTCTTAGTCTAACTATTCTTTTTTACATGGGATTGTGCTTAAGGGGTGCTCTCATAAATAAAAGTATAAATTCTTTTGCTTGTAGGCGCTTTATACCCTTGAGCATAATCCAATAGGCTAGGTGGAATGTCACCCATGTGTGGGGTGGTAATTCCAATATACATGCTTAGGACTTGTGTGGTTTATTTTAGCTAACCTTTATTTTGCAGGGGTTAGTTAGATTTCCATTCTTTTCCTTTTCATGTAAATTTATGCAATTAGGATTTTGGAATAATTGTTATGGGGATTAGATATTGGTCATAAGATCCTATCTTATACACCATGTGAAATCTTGAGCATCTACCTTCCAACCATGAAGGAACCATAAGAAAGAAGAATAAAGCTTGAAGACATAACAATGAATTCCAATTATAATTTAATTCATTTCTAACTTGTAAAGAAGAAGAATGAACCAAAGAAGAAAAGAAGAAAAGAAGAAGAAAGAAGAAAATAAGAAAGAAGAATAAAGCTTGAAGACCCCCCATAACAATGAATTCCTTTCTTAATTATAATTTAATTCATTTGTAATCTATGGGTAGAGCTACCCATATTTGATATTTTGAGTTTGCGGTGGTGCCACCCACAATGGCCTTTTATTATTTTGCAATTATAATTGAAGATGATTTGTTTAGCTTTGTATTAAGTGGGATGCTTTTCCTAGTTTCTTCCTTGCTTTATGTATGGCCAAGATGTGGATTAGGCTCTATAGAAAAAAATAATTTTTTTACCTAACTTAATAACTCAAAATAAAATTAAACAACTCATAACCTTACCTAAAGCTTAGGTTTAAAATCAAGATAAAAGAATTAGCAACCCCTTAATGGATGAGCATTTCTTTGTAATATCATGCACAAATGCATCTTATTTCACTCTTGATTGAGGGCTTCCACCTTTGCCGAGAAACTTGGCTTGACCTTTGAGCCATGGAAACTCACTTCTCCTCCCTTCTCACGATTTTGGCCAAATCTTCTTTCTCATGCATTACTATATGAATCCTATTAGCTGAGTCAAAATAATTGTACAAATGAAAATAAAATGATATTTGAATTGCATTAGATTTAGGTCATTTGAAGCATGTTACATAATCTAGTCACTCTTTAGGGAGTGAGTTTAAGGACTCGCCTCTTTCTAAATAAATAACATCCCAAATTTATCTTGCATAAGCATAAAGACTCACCTACATGTATTTAAAATCGTAGGAGTTAGTTGGCAGCCACCCCCATGCGATTGTAAGTCCAAGCCGTCGGGTGGTTTGTCCTTTCTTATGAAGGCAAACCAATTACCCATCTTTCATCTTAGATTTAGGTTGTGCTTCTAGCCCTCACCGAAGCTCCCTAGATTTAGGTTCTGAGGTTGCTTCTCCCCTATGTGAGCCTGTGGAGAAAAATTTTTCGCACACATATTGGGAGCCACCTTCAAATCTATTGGTGAAAGGAGAGGCAAAACTATATATGTGGAAAATTCATCTTGGTAAGACACCACGTAGATATGCCGATGTACTTATTTAGGTGATTATATACGTCATCAAGGTATATTGTACTATCTTGAAAGACATAAGTCACTATCCTTTAATGGAACGAATCACCTCAATAAGGACTCCTATGGATGATGAGTCTGCATATGTACCAGAGATTCTTCCCCTATTTTACATAGAAATGTAAAGCCGAGTTTTTTTTAAACTGGGTTTGTTAAGTTCCCTACAGGGGCAAACCCCCATAGTTAATTACATCCTAAAGGATAGGATCCTTTAGAAAACTCACGGTTAAGATAATGATCATTGTCTCTGAAAATTTCAATAGAAAGGACTATCGATTGATTTATATTTTTGAAGATCAAAAGAGGGAGTTATTATCAAAGCTAAAATGGGAATAAGTTGAAGATGCTCACGATGCTAGAAAAACCTTGTGAGCATCTCAAATTATCCAATAGTAGGGCTTTACATTTTACAAATTGATTTAATTTGTTTGAGTTACATTTTTATTAGAATTTTAGGACTTAAGATTCCTTAACACAAGATTAAGAAAATGCCTAAGAGCTGAGAAATTATGCTTGTGGCTGACAAAAGGGAGAAGCAACCTCAGAACCTAATCTAGGGAGCTTCGATGAGGGCTGGAAGAACAACCTAAATCTAAGGCAAAAATGGGTAATTGGTTTGCCTCCACAAGAGAGGACAAATCACCCAACAACTTTGACTTACAACCACCTGGGGGTGGCTGCCAACTAACTCCTCCTATGATTTTAAATACATGTAGACAAGTCTTTATGCTTATGCAAGATAGCTAAGTTATTTTTATTTAGAAAGAGACTAAGTCTTTAAACTCACTCCCCAAAGAGACTAGATCATGTAAAGGGACATGTTTTAATGACCTAAATCTAATGCATTTCAAATTTTATTTTATTTCATCTTTGGACAATCATTTGACTCAGGCTAATAGGACATTTTATGACTAATGCATGAGAAATAGATTATTGGCCAAAATCAACTAGAATTTTAGGAGGTGAGTTTTCACCATGGACCTCTTAGGTCAAGTTGGGTTCTTTGGAAAAAATGGAAGCCCTCTAATTAAGAGTAAAATAAGATATTGTTGTGCATGATATTATAAAGAAAAGAACTCATCCAGCTAAGGGGTTTCTAATGCTTTTATCTTGGATTTTAATCCTAAACTTTAAGTGAGGTTATGAGTTATTTAGTTTGATTTCAAGTTACTAAGTTGGGTAAAAGATTTATTTTTCTCTAAATATCCTAATCCTCATCCAGCCATACATAAAGAGGAAGAAACTAGTATGCCACTTAATGCACAAGTTAAACAAACATCAATTTTATAAAACTAGCAAAAAAAGAATAAATGGTCATTTGTGGTCGCACCATCGCACAAACTCAAAATATCAAATGTGAATGAGCTATACCCTTATACAACCTATTACAAATGAAATAAATTACATTTAAGCAAAAGGAATTCATTGTTATGGGGTCTTCAAGCTTTGTTCTTCTTTCTTCTTTCTTCTTTTCTTTTCTTTCTTCTTTGATCTTCCTTTGATGGTTGATGGTAGATGCTCCAAGGCTTCACATGGTACATAAGATGGGATCTTATGTCCAATATTCATCCTAATCCCCCATAACAAATCATTCCAAATCCTAAATATACAAATTTTTACATGAAAAGGGAAAAACATAAATCTAACTAACACCTCAAAAATAAAGGTTAGTCAAATCACACCACACAAATCTCAAGCATTTATATTGGACTTATCACCCCACACGTGGGTGACTAAGTCCATCTAACCTATGGATTATGCTAAGGGGTATAAGCACCTGCAAGTAAGAAGCATTTATATTTTTATTTATGATGGCGCCCCTTTAGCACAATCCCCTGCAGAAAGGAATGGTTAGACTAAGCACGTCCTACCAATTATTCTATGAGCATACACCCTAACATACAGTCTAAAACATTCATCACAAAATAAAACATAACATCAAGCCATGCACCGACCTAACCTAAAGCTAGAAGTGGTGACTTAGACTAATGTGGGTGCTTTGAAGGTTTGTGTGGTATGCTTAGCTTAGGACTTTAGGTTTGAATTTTCTAAGTGTGAAAGACATGTTCAACTTAGAGGAGGGTTTCATTTAAGTTGTTTAGTGACTTTGGGTATTTTTTTATTTCATGTTTTAATTTGGTTTAAGTGAAACCTACAATTAATTACTAAGTTATAACGAGAGGGAAAGAGAAGAGAACTTCTTTCCTTCCCTAATCCTTAAGTAATTTCTAAGGTAAGTTCACATTTTAGTTTTATTTAGGTGAATGTTTAATTACATATTTAATTAATCCTAAGTTTAGATCAACTCTAAACAAACCTATTCAAAATAAAGGCATTTTAAGATTAAGAAAAATGAATAAAAATTCATATAACATACATTACTCCAATTCTTTCCCAACATATATAACATGCATATGGATGGGCCCTAAGAATATCTATACATGCAAATGAGAATAGTTAACACACTTAATGATGCATGCTAAGTAAGTCATTTAAGAAAATTTGGAAGTTAAACATGTATGAATTTTCTTAAGTAGAAAAGGTTTTCTTTCTCCAAAATTTCACATACATGAAAGTAAGAAAGGCATAAGTGAGTAACGCCATTAACCAAAGGAGGTGTAAAGAAATACTTAGGCTACTTAAACCCTCGAACCTGGGTTGTCCTAATACACCATTTTCTTAAGTACTAACATGCGTATAAGAGAAATAAAGTGCAAAAGAATATGCAAAAGTTTACTTAATGGTTTCATTTGTTTATGCAATTTATTCATACAAGTGTAAGCCTTCTTAAGTGAGAGCATATGGGATGAAATAGGGTTTGAATTAAGTAAGTGTTGGTTCTTTCAATGAACCCTCTACACTTTACCAACCTATTCAAAACTATGCTAATATAAGCAAGGAAGAAAACACTGCACATGACTTTATAACTACCACATGCAAGATTATAATTAAATTATAAGAATAGCACACTTTCAGATTTATTACTTTACTTATAGATTTTGAAAATACTTTGGATTTAGTAGTGATAATAGCCATTCATATTTTCCTTTAGCCAACACATGCACATTTGACATAAAGTAAACAATTTGCTTTTAAAATTTTGAAAACATGAAATCATGGATGCATAAGTCATATGGAATACAATTTAACATGTTTGAAAAGATCTAAAGCAATGTAATCTTATGAACAAACTCTCTTTACTTAATTCTTAAAGAATAAGAAAACCTAGAATAAATCAAAATGAATTTCAAAATGATTTTTGTTTGATTGAAGTTTGATTTACTTTTAAAAGGGTGAGATTATTTTGCTATTCCTAACACATTGTCACATGTGTTTTGTATTTTAGTTTAATTTTCAAATAATTAGATCCATTTTTAAGTGTTGATTAGGTTAAGGTATGCATTAAGTAATTTAATTAACCCTTACCTACACCACCTTAGAAAAATTAACTTAGGTAATTATGAGCCAATGAGATGACATAAAACCCACAAGATATATAAATTTACAATGCACCTAATAATGAAAAGACCTAATGCAATTTGGCTCATAATTAAAAGTTAATTAAGCTAAGGGGTTTTAGCTCAAGTACTTTTAAAGCACCCTTTCATACTTATGAAAGGGGGTTTAATTTTATTAATTAGACTTAGGCTATTTAACACCTAAGTATCTACCCAAAGTAGATTAATTAAGTTATGGAGATTTTTATAATTTTTGAAAATCATTTAGAAGGGTGATTAATGGATTAACCTTAATTAAGAAAGGGATTAAGGAAAGAAAAGGGGTTTAGAGAATAGCTTAGGGGAAATACCCCAAAATTATTTCCTAAAACCCCTATTCACTGGATCTGACCTTAATCCAACTTAAACATAGAGAAAATCCACTAATTACATCTTAATTACCTTTAATTATATGAAGAGAGTAATTAGGGAATGAGCTAGCAATTTCTCTAATCAAGGCTTCAATAAATCTCAAGAAAATTAGGGGAGGCAAAGGTCATCCCCTAAAATAAACCTAAAAATTTGAGATCCATTGGTGACTTAATTAGAACATAAATAGCAAATTACCATTCCCAAAGAAACCAAAATTCAGAGAAAAAGGGAAATCAAAATGTATTAAAAATAAATTTAGAATATTTTAGAAGAAAATATCTATCTAAGGCATTTTTCCTTTTATTTTTCTGAGATTTCTATGAAGGGTTATAAATTTTAGAAGCCATAGGGATTAATTAGGAAATTAATTAGTTAATTAGCTAATCCCTTTTAATCCACACGACAATCGTAGCGATGGGTCAAGCTTTACATGCATCATGTGAACTATACTTAAAGTCAAATCAGAGCGTGTCTTTATCCTTGGCCGTTAGATCAAAGATCGGATGAGGAGAATAACCCGACAAAAGAGAATTATAAAACATGGGAAATAATCTCGGTCCATCTAAACATTAGTGGATGGATGGGACTTGATTCTCCCGAGGTGGAATGTTCACAATCAAGGGAAGATCCGGCGATCTCTCATGATTCAAACAAAATTCAACCCACACCATGACAGCAATCCAATTTAAGATCCTATGGAATGAAAATCCACTTCACAAAAGTTAGCCTAAGTGGTCAGAAATTCACTAACCTCACCAGTGCTCGGGATCGATGAGGTAGCTTCATCTAATGGAGATGAAGCCCTGTTGAGGTTCCTAGCTCTTGAGGTTAAGTGGATGAGTGGGTGGACCAACTCGCCTTAGCTACCCTTACATCTTTGATCAAATTGATTCCTTCCTTAATGTGGGAACTCAATTAGAAGCTTGGGCAAACTCGAATGGATCCTCTAATGATGAGTGTAGGAGGAATTTGGATGAAATCGAGTATGGAAGAAGTTTGCACTTCAATGTATCTCCCCTTTTCTTGTTGAAAATTGAAGAGATGAATTCTCTCTCCAGAGTCCTTGGGAAAGCTCTATGAGTGTTCTCAAAGATTCGGTCTCAATCAGTGTGTGTGTGTTTTGATTTTAGTGAATTAGAGTATATATGGCAATGGGAGACCTTTTGCCATTTTGATCCTATTGTCATAATGGAATGGGTTGTTTGATCGGTTAGAGGTGTGCACATGGTCGGTTTGGCTAGAGGAGTGGATGCCTAGCTTCCATGTGCAATCAATTGAGGTTTGGGGGGAGTTTGAAAATTCAATTTGGTGCCTATGGGTTGAGTTTGGTCCATAGGTAAAATGGGTTGACCCAAACCCATTGGGTTGGGTGCGTCACTCATCATTAGGTCCCCTTGATCTTTTAGGAGAGCCTCAGTGTTTGTGATGAGTGTATGACCAAAATTTGGCTCAACATGACCCCTTTAGGTCATGTTAGGTCTAAGATAAATTGGGCTAGGTTGGTAGTTGTGATCAGGCTTTGGTCAAGTTTCATAGTGATTTGAGATGGACTTGACCCATTGGTTTCAATCAATTTGGCTTAGATCAAATTTTGGACATTTTGATCCTTTAGGTCAAAATGAGTCTTGGTCAAGTGGGCCAAATGGCTAGTTAGGCTCAAGGTTTGACTTCGTCAAGTTCAAATATAGGTCATGAGTGAACTTAGATCAAAAGTTTCAATCAATTTGGCCTATAATGGATTTTGGCTATGTTGGGTTTCATTTTCGGTTAAGTGTTGACTTGTTCAACCCTTAGGTTTGACTTTGTTTGAATTTGATTGATTGATCATGGATGATTGTTGATCATGATGAGACAAATATGAGTTTGGTTCAATCAATTTGGTTAGATCAAAAGTTGGCTCATGTACTATAGGTCACTTTGGGTCAAGTGAGTCTAAGTGGGTCAAATGGCTTGGTCAATGTGATTTAAAGTTGATTGATCTTGTATATGGACTTATGATTGAAATATAAATCCATTTACAATAGGTTTGAAGCCAAATGGATTTTGATCCATTTGAAAATCTCATATTCAAAGGAAGAATATGATGGAGTTTTAGGTTTGATTTTTGATTTGTGTTTTGATTGAATGATTGAGGTTTGGAGTTATATATGAGCTCATGATTGTAGGTTTGATTGAACCATGAGAAAAAAAATCAAGGATTTGACTTGATTTGAAATGATTTTGGCTAAGTTCAAGATTTTAGCTTGAAAGGCTTAGACTTGATTTTGATTTGATTTGAGTTTGACATTTGGAGTTGGTTTTGATTGTTTGAATTTATATTTCATTTATGTATGTTAATATAAATGAGAATATAAATTGATCATGAGAAAATTTCAAGGATTTGAAAAAGTTTGATCATGATTTGAAGTTAAATCCATTAAAGAGAATTTAATGGATTTTAATTGAATTTTTAATTTGAATTTTACTTTTTCGACTTAGATTTGATTGGTGTATATTTATATTTTATTTATTTATGAGAATATAAATGAGAATATAAATATATTTTGAGAGAATCCCATGAGTTTGAAGTGGTTTGATCAAATTTAGGTTGAATCCATTAATGAAAAAATTAAATTTAAGGATTTTAAGAATTTGGAATTTAATTTTTATTTTAGATTTAATTGAGTTATATTTATATTTCATTTATATATGAGAATATAAATGAGGATATAAATTGATTTTGAGAAAATCTCATGGATTTGAATAGGTTTGTTCAAGATTTGAAATTGATTTTGGCTAAGTCCTTTAATGAAAAATTAATGGAATTTAGGAAACATTTTCATGATTTATTTCTGAATTTTGAATTTGAATTGATTGATTTGAATTTATATTTCATTTATATATGTGAATATAAATGATAATATAAATGGATCATGAAAATATCTAAAAGGTTTGAATAGGTTAGGCCATAATTTTGGCTAGTCCTAAGAGAAAGGATTAAGACTTTGATGGATTTTTAATCATGGCTTTTAATCATGGACTTCAATCAAGGATTTTAATAAAAATTGAATCATCAAATTGATTTGGAGTTTGAGAAAATCAAATAGAATTGATTTAGAGTTTGACTTGAATGAAGGAAGGTGAGGAATGGTTTAAATTAAAGGGTAGGAGATTTTCCTAACACCCCTAAGGCATGATCTATTCCTATGGCTAAGCCTTCTAAGTCTTTTAAGGCTAGGGGAGAGTGTCCATCTACTCACTAGATGTGTCTTAAGATTAAGAAACTCTTAAAGTCTATGAAGAATCCTAAGCCTAAGATGGTGGTGTTGAGAACTCATTCTAAAATTGAGGTCAATAGAGCCATAAGCATAATTCCTCACCTCCTAGGCATTTTCTTAATATTGTGTTAAGGAATCATAAGTCCTAAATTTTTAATAAAAAATGCAACTCAAACAAACTAAATCAATTTCAAAAATGTAAAACCCAAGTATAGGATAGTTTGAGATGCTCGCCAGGTATCTTAGCATTGTGGGAAACTCTTACTTATCTTCCATTTTGGCTTCGATAATAATTCCCCCTTTTTTGATCAATCCCATTTGATCTTCCAAAAATAAATCAATCGATTGGTAGTCCTTTCCTATTTAAATCTTCAAAGATAATGATCATTTACTCTAATTGAGAGTTTTCTTAAGGGATATCATCCCTTAAGATGTAATTAACTATGGAGGCTTGCCCCTATAGGAAACTTAACGAACCCGATTTAAAATAAACCCTTCTTTATTTTTTCATGTAAATTGAAGAATCTAAATGAGTCATCTCCATCCTTACTTGAGGTGATTAGGTCCATTAAAGGGTAGTGACTTTTGTCTCTCGAGATAGTACACTATTTTCTTGATGACGTATTCGATCACCTGAGTAAGTACATCTGCGGATCTGTGTGGCATCCTTAAAAGATGAATTTTTGTAGGTCTTGCCTTTCTTTCTCTCCATAAATTTGAAGGCGACTCCTATATAATTTTTTCACCACATGCTTCTATTAATCTTGAATTGATATAATAAAGAGCATTCTCTTTGCTTTCTTGATTGTGTGGTGCCAATAATGCTCCAAGGCACTCTTCTAATGCAGCTGTATATATAATGAGGGGCTTCTCGGAGTAAGCGCTGTAAGGATTGGTGGATTTAATAGGTAGCATTTAATGTTATTGAAGACTTCTTGTCACTCCTTGTTCCACTTTAATAGAACATCCTTCTTCATTAACCTTGAAAATAGTTGATAGCATCCTGATAAGTTTGATATAAATCAACGGATGAATGCGAGCTATCCTTGTAAAGAACGGAGCTGACATAAACTTTTTGATGGAGCCATCTCTACAATTGCCTTGATTTTGGTAGGATCAATTTCAATTCCTCTATGACATACAATGTACCCGAGAAATTTTCTAGAGGATACCTCGAATGCACATTTTAGAGGATTCATCTTGAGATCATATTTTTTGATTCTCTCCAATATAATTCTTAAGTCTTCAAAGTGATTTTCACGATTTAAGCTCTTCACCGCCAAATCATGAACATAACATTCCATCTTTTGGTGAATCAACTCATTAAAAATGTATGTCATGGCTCTTTGGTATGTAGCTCTGATATTTTTTAAACTAAAAGGCATGACTGTGTAGTAATAGATGCCAATAGGTGCTCTGAATGATGTATGTTTTTCATCTTTAGGCGCCATCTTGATTTGATTATATCCCGATGATCCATCCATGAATGAGAACATGTCTTAGTTAGAAGTGTTGTCCACTAGTAGTTCTGATATTGGAAGCGAAAAGTCATCTTTTGGGCATGCCTTATTTAGGTCCCAGAAGTTAATGCAGAGATGAATTTGACCATTCTTCTTCTTAATTGGGATTATGTTGGCTATCCAATCTGCATATTTCTCTTCTTGGATGAAACTTGCTTCAATCTGCTTCTTAGTTTCTGCAATTACCTGTTCTTCGATCTCTAATCTCATTCACCCAGGAGCTTGCTTAATAGGCCTTGCATATGGTTTAATAACAAGTTTATGAACTACTACCTCAGGGGATAAGCCTGGTATTTCAGAATATATCTAGACAAAGTAGTCCCTAAATTCATAAAGTAGTATTTTTAGCTCTTCAACTTTCTCATCAAGCAGAAGGGAACTGAAGAAAGTTGGATGGGGATCATCCTCAACTCCTAAGTTGATTTCTTTGTGTTCATCCATAGTAGCTATTTGTCCACCATCTTTGAGTTCTTTAGGCGTAGGCTTAACTTCTACTTCTTCATCATTTGTAAGAATGATTTCATGGAGATCATCTTCTTTTTCACTCTTAGTGTCAATCTCAGCTTCTATTATATTATAACAAGCACTATTTTGATGAGATTTATGGATGAACCACAGACTTTTAGTGATAAACTTATTACTTCTTCATGATGCTTGAGGACTTCTTTGGCTCCACATCTTATTAAAGATTTGAGTTCTATGTTTAGCAGTTCCAATATGAATTCCAAGCCTATGCATCATTCTTTATAATTTCCATAAATATTATATTGGTATTCTTCTAGGTACTATCTCATCATAATTTTTAGGTTGAGCACGCTGATCAAAATTGTAAGGTTGAGACTCTTCAGATTGGTAGAATAGAGTTCCTGTTCCACCACTCTCAGTCAATGGTAGCACATAAAATGTTATAAAATTTTCAATATTATGAACCTCCAGTGGAGTGATTTCTTTGAAGCACCGCTGAGGGATGGGTATAATTTTGAGTGTGTCATCTAACTCTGTCAAGTGATCTATCCTTCTTGATGCTATCATTTGAACCCTATTTTCATAAGAAGATTCAAAGTCACATTTTGAATCAGAATTACTTATTTCATACTTTGCATTTCTTGAAAGTTTATAAGTTCCCTTGGGTTTGACATGAGTGTCTTCTTCTTCTGTGTCACTTCCCAAATGAAGAACTGATTTTCTTGATTTAGGTGCAGAATCAAACACTTTAAGGAGAGTCGACATTGCTTTCTTTCTTTCTCTTTGCTTCTACTCTTTCACCTTGTAAAATTACTTTTTAGTTTCTGAAGTGGATGCTACCACTTCAAGAGCCTTTGTTGGTTTAGGCTCTTTAGGGATAAAATATTTTGCATCTTCATAAATCTTTGCTTCATGGATGGAGAATTATTGTAGGTTACTAGGAATTCTGAATTCTTCTCCTTATTTTAGGTACTTCATACACTGATGTATAGTTGATGGGACTATGCCATACTCATGCAGCCATGGTCGACTCAAAAGAGGTCTAAAAGATGTATCAGCATTGATAATATGAAACTTGGCTTCTATATATAGATCACTGAACTTGATCGAGAGAATAAAAGAACCCAGAGTTTTTTATCCTTTTTCATTGAAACCATGAACCATCAACTTATCTCTTCCAAGATATTAGATATCGAGTGATAATCCTCTTAATACCTTTAGACTCATAAGATTGATAGAAGAACCTAGATCAATCAATATTCAGCTGATCGAGATGCCATCACTCTCTGCAGTAACATATAGAGGACGGTTGTGACCTGCAGTTCCCAACAAAACATCTTCTTCAAAAAATGTGATTACTGGGAGATCTTGAGTTTGCAATGCTTGATCATGTATTTTTTCAAAGTAAGCTTTATAACTCATCTTTGAGAAACTGTGTCAAAGTTTCTCAGGTCTTTTGACATTAAGAGAGCCTCATACACACTTAATTATGCAGGGATCTTTCTCAAATGTGATAGAATATTATAATTTATCTTCTCACTCGATTTAGGCTTTATTCTAGGATTTCTGGGAATGATATCTTCACTGACTTTAATTTGTTTGCCTTTGTCCTTATTTACATTTTTCTTCTTTGTTGAATGTGGTAAGACTTTTCTACTTCTCAACTGAATTTGAATAACTTTATGCATAGATTTTTAGAAGATATCTTCAAATTCTCTTCTTATTGAGGTTTGCCCAAAGAGTTAGACTCATTTTCAACTTCATGCGTGATGATATCGATGAGTATTACTCTTCTCCATCGAGAAAACATAGATCCTCATCTGAACTATTATCATGTTGTTGAGTTATTAAACAAAATTTAAATGTTAACTCTTGAGGCTCTTCTTGCTTTCCTAATAAGAATTTTGACGGGTTAGTCGAGTATGTCTGACCACCCTTGTCATTTTAGAGTAACTAATGCTGAAGAACATCTAATATCACATAAATAATTCAGCATGTCTCTATTGGATAAGATTCACCATTATCCTCTTCATCTGATTAATCAATGCATAGTTTAGGCATAATGTCTACAAGCCTAAATAGTTTCCTAGTCAGTTGGTGATACTCCTCTAGATTATTAATAAGCTTTTGAGTTGTAGTTGTCTTCTTGATCTTATTTTTCTTAGCTGGATTCTTTGATTTATGAGGCATGCGTTTAGTAGACTACTCTTCATGTTGTGATGAAGTAGTCTTATCAGAATGTCACTGAGAAGCTCAAATACTTGGTTCAGGCATCTCTTTTAAGTCTAATATAAGTTCAAGTGGTGATTTTCACTTAACACTAGGGACACCTTTTAGCTGCTTCTACATTTTCAAGATCTTTTTGGAGACTATTGTTTCCCATTCTTCAGTCTGAACTAATTTCTCATTCTTTTTATCTTTGATGGATGATGCAGAAGAGGATGTAATCATCCTTGTAGACTCTCATTTAAGGTTGATTAGAACACTGTTGGATAGTGTAAATTCACCTCATTGATACTTCCTTTCTTGCTAATCTTTGAAGGCATAACAATCTTCGATAGGATGACTGATCATTAGATGATAGAGGAAATAATTTGGATTACTGACTTGATCAGCTTCTTCAGGCCTTTAATTTCTGGTAATTGCAAACTAACTTTGACTGCTTGTCAAAATAATTTGACCACACTGTCCCTTCTAAATGAATAATCTTTGTACATCTTTTCCTCAAGAGATGGTCTCATTCATTCATCTTCTCTTGTCGCTTATTTTGGATGCTCCCCACCACTTGGAAAAGTTCAAAGTTTATCATTACCTTCTAATACCAATTTTGGCTGTGGATTAGAATAGACAGGTTCTTTTCCTTATCATCATTATTCATTGGTTATTTTTCTTTATCCATATTATATATCACCCACTTTTCACCATTTGAGCTATAGAAACTGGCATGGATTTTGTTTCTTCTTGAGTCTAAAGGTTTGTTTCTCTTTGCTTTATCTGTATAGACTTCAGACTTAGGATAATTCAGCTTTTCAAATTAGCCATCCTATCGAGCACGTCCTGGAATGTTGCGATCGATGTCATACATAAAAATGGTGTCATTTTATCATCTATATTGCCCATTAGTAATTTGATTGCATGTTCTTCTTCCAATTGTTGCTCACACTTCATACTTAGGTTATGCCAACGACTTATGAATTTTATCACTGACTCATCTTTTCTCTTTGTCAACAAGGCAAGGTCAGTGATTGTGATTTCTCAGTTGCACTAGCAAACCTCTAATTCAGCAAAGATTTTAACTGAATCATTTGATAATTCTACACCTCAGCGGTTGAAGTCAGTTGAGCAGAAAGCGTGCATCATTCCCCCTATGTTACCTCAAGTAGCCTTAAATTAGGCTAGATATTATTTTGGATTACCAAGCCCATTGAAAGTATTAAATTTAGGTTGAGTAACCTTTTGAACTTGATCATATTTACTGGGTAAGGACCTTACTCACCAACTTTTGCTCGAGGCTATGACTATTTATCTTTTCATTGATTATTGTTTCTAGGCGGCGGTATTCGCTTCCGGTGTGCTAGCTATATTTTGAATTATCGGCTAAAGAGGTAGTTGGTTAACTTCATTCCTCGCTTCATGTGTAGTATATACTGTAGGAGCTTGAGGTACCAAAGTGATTGGTGGTATAAAAATTATATTATTAACTACTTGTTGATTAGCAGACAAAATAGGTGCTGCACTTGATATGATATTCTTCTGCAATATCTCCATCATGATATTCATTTGTACCATCATATCATTCATCTTGGTACCAAGCTGTGCAATCTCCTTGTCTTTGACTTCCATTTGACACTGCATTTCTCTTTGCTCTCTAGCTAGCACCACGATGTCAATAAGTATAGACTCTTCTTCTTTCTCTACCTCTTGATGTTGTTCTGCTCCTTGCTCATCTTTATGTGAAGAACTTGACTGTCCTTCTCCTTGTGCATTTACATGGCAGCTATTGATAGGACTGAATGATAGTGTTGATTATAAAAATGTGTACCAGGCTGATCATTTTCTAATTCAACCATATAAATAGCTTCAACGCCCATGATCTCTTTTTCATTCTGGTCTTCTTTTTCTTCTTCTTTAGTAGAGATTGAAGATTCATCTTCTATTTGCTTCTGTGAAGACTCTTCTTCATGAATGTCGAATTCAGGTTCAGGTTCCCTGAGTTCATGTTACTACTGATGGTGTTTAGTGGAGAGTTCATCTATATCTCTTATCATATAAATGACTTATACTTCCATAGTGTCTTCTTCATCACCTTCTTTTTGTACATGAATTTTTGATCGACGTTTACAGTGGATCTCTGGTTCAATGTGCGGGACAAACACTTCTTCTATTAAAGGATTGCGAACAAAGTCAACCTTATCTTGTGGGGGTGAATCTAATTGATGATGGGATCCCCTAGAGGATTCTCCAAGGTGTCGATCATCATGTCTTTCATCAATGATATCCCTTATTCTGGGTATCCACTTCTGACGAGTTATTTTTAAGTTAGATTTTTGAGTATATGTATCAGATGTCACACCTCTTCCTTTTTTGGGATTTCATCATGAGCTTGACCTCAATATCTATTTACTCTTTTATCGGGACCTTTCGGTAGCAGATTCTTGGACACACGGTCCGAGTGTCACGCTCTGATGCTCACCATGTAAAGCATACTTGTTTTGATGCTGGTTACCATAAGAGATGACAACCTCCTTGGTGGAGCTTCAGTGTTTTCAATCACCACAGGCCTCTAAAATCTTCTTTTCATTAAGCCTCTTAGCTACTTTGAGAACTTTGTGTATTACACGATTTGTTTGTCTCCTTTGTGGTGGTGGAGCTTGACGTTGTTGGTTCCAGAAAGACTACTTTACTTCACCAGTAGAGCTATTCCTCTTTACGCACTTTAGGTTATCAAAGTTGTTGTGGGCATGAATACTCGCTTCTGGCAGCAGTATTGCTTGTTCACTGGGTCATTTGAAGGAAATCTGCTGAGCTCTTTGCTCAGCATTTCTTCTTCTTCTCTGCCTTCTAGTTAATTTGCTTCCTGATGAGGAAGCTTCATGATCATGCTTTCCAAGTATAAAAGGTTCAATCGGCGGAGCAGTTGGACCATGAGGCATTAAAGACAAAGTTTGCCCACTGATGGTTCTTTTTATCACAGGGGCTTCAGATTGGCTTAGCCTTTTCAAAATTGAAGTTCTCTGTCGGGAGAACTCCTTGATAGCGGTTGGCTGTTGAACTGATTGACGAGCTTAGCTAGTAGGTGATTTAGTAACTTGAGGCCTTCCATGCCTTGGAATATACCACGGTGGGTACTTGAGTTACTACGATAGAAACTCAAGCTACCAAATTGAATGTAGCTCCAACATCTCTGTGTTAATGGCATTAGTTAGATGTTCGCATACTAATTTGAATGATGAAAGGACTACTCTGTAGATATATTCTACAAAAGTTAAAGATGGGGATTAGTAATCAATAATTATTATTTCATAACATACTTTCAAAATGTAGAGGAACTAGCGGACAAAATAATAATATAATAAATATATACTCAATAGAATGATTCAATCTATATAGAGCCTCATACATTCATAATTTAAATTTATTACACATTTAAATGAACATTTTTTATTTTGAATTTTCAAAAATTTTATTTCTAGCCAAAGATGAAAAGAGAATCTTGTCCCCAATGGAGTCGCCAGAAATCTATGGGCTCTGAAAATTTGCCACCGACCTCTCGATAATATATCAATTGAAGAGTGTAATTTAAAGTGTTAGTGTAATTTTCAGAAAGCAGATGAAATAGTAGATAAGACACTACCTAGAGATTTCATCCTCATTTGGTGAGGACTTTAGATGGATCTAGGTTTCTATGGCGCAAGCCCTAGTTAATTACCCTCAATAAGTGAGAACTTTTGATTAAAATAGTCGTTAGATCGCAATGCATAGCATATAGTAGCGACATATGGAGTTTTAGAATTTAGATTATGAAATTCATTCAAACTTAACCGGATGGTTGGGGAATGATGACGTGCGATCTAGATCCCATGGTTTCGTCATCCTGGGCCATCGTGGTCCCTAGTCTACATAGCTAGAAGAGGAAGTCGACCCAACATGACCGAAGGAAGCTTATTAGCAACACATGGGTTACGTCATCCAAGAAATCCTTGTAGACCTCGGGTGGTGTTTGTCTAAAGAGACAAATTAGCGAGAGGCTTTTGCCTATCAAGTATACCCATGATTCACAACTCAAAGGGGGGCCATTGAGCATACGATCATGATCATAATATAATGGAGCTTGGAGCTAACCACCGTCGAGGACTCGGTCGCTTCATCTATCGAGCTTATTCGCCGAGCCACACAATCAGAAGACACGGGCCACGTCCTTACTAGCAAGAGATTGATTGAGAGTAAACATAGTAAAATACTTGATTTGGCATTGACTCCGTTGTGAGCTAGAATTTTTTTAATTTGTCACCCCTGACAAATAATTGCGGAAGGTAGATAGATTGAGTTTATTTTATGCTTTTTTAATGATAGAGTTCCATTTAAATAGTTTTTAGATTGACACTTAATTTTAATTAATTTGATTTGAAAAATTAATTAATTTGAATATGTTTAAGAGTTTTAGATCTTATCAACTCTGTTTAGCTGGCAACAGAGGATTAGATCTACTATCACTTGACAGAATCAGTTTCTCATATATTTTGCTCAGTTGAAATTTTTATAATAGATTTTTAAGTTTTGTTAAACCAGTCTAAACTAAATCGTAGCAACCAGCATCATCCTCACACACTTAAATTTAAATATTAGATAGTATATCTTGGTGTATTTTAAGAGTGGCTTAATTAACGCCTTCTATTTTCTTGTACAAATTGTTGGGAATTTGCTGGTGTGTAAGACATTGTAAATTGATCTAATATTTTATTAGATTTTTTAGATTAATATTTAATTAATTTCCATTTAACCTGCACAGCCTTTTTAGACATTAAAATTTGTACTTTAAATCTCTATGTCTGAGCATATGCAGGTATTTATACCTTAGATAATTCATCTAATTAATGAAATCACTGACATTAAAAATCACAATTAAAATTAAATTTTTTATATTTTTGGATTGAATGAAAGTTCTTTTATTTGTGCATCATTTAATTTAGCCTCGCCTTCTCTCTGTTTGTACAAAGAATTGCAAAATCGGCGGTGATACATTTTTTGGAGCTATAGATTCAAAAAATAATTTAATTTGTTATTTTAAAAGAAGGTTTACCCCGAGTTATACTTGAATCAATAGAGTATAATATTTTAAGTTAATTCCTCCTCTTTCAAGGTCCCTCATTTGACTTGTTTCTTATTTTTATAGATAAGATTATGGGTTTTATTATTTTATGAAACACCCCTAGATATTTCAAGCTTACTAATAGATTGACCCATATTATGAATATAGATATATTTTCTCTTTTCAGTTCAACCTTCAAATTCATAGGATCCTTCCATGCAAATGCTTGCTTTTAATTAGATATTAAAGCTAAAACTTTGAATATCAAAATTTTAAGTGCTTGCATTAGAGCTAGTTATGCTACGACGCACATAGGAGACTTATTCAAATTTTCCTACATTCATTTTTTCTCTCTTTTATTTGAAAGTGGGTCCTTCATTACCCTTCTAATTTCTATAAATAAGGCCAAGAGGGGGTCTTATATTCCATTCCATTTGTCAGGAGAGTTGGAGTTGGAGTAATTGAAAGAGAGGGGTTAAATATTTTAGTGGCTTTCAACTCTTCTTAGATTAATTTTATGGTTCGTGAAAGGAGGAAATGCAACCGAAGAAGAAGAACCTAATAATGTTCTTTTAGTTCTTGTGAAGGAGATTAGTAAACAAAGTAAGGAAATTCAGATTTGGAAAAAGGGAGAAATTTCAGATTAGCTTGGTGAGGGAAAGAGGGAAGATATTTCTAGTTTTGACTTTTAGGGGAAAGAAGAAGAAAGAAGAAGGAGGAAGGATCATTTTGGTTTGGAGGAGAAATGGGAAAAAAAGTGAGAAGGAAGAAGAAGAAGAAGAAAGAAGAGGAAAACCACATGCTCTTTTCATTTTGAATGAGGGAGAAATCGTCGAGAAGAAAAATGGATTGGTTTCTGGATGAGGAAGAAGAAAAAAACCCTGGTTAGGATGAGAGGAAAAAAGGAAAGAGGCAGTTAGTGGCGGTTCGCAAGTGGAGGTGAGGGGCGCTACCTTTCGGCGGTTCTTGCTTGTGTGCAAAAGAGAGGAAGGAAATGATGAAGGAGATGCGTCGCGAGAGGAAGAGTCAGCAAGGAAGGGGATTAGGCCGAACAGTTTGGTCGAATATGATTAGGGCTTGATTTGGGTTAAGTGAGATTTAGGATAATTTAGGAATTTTAAACTGATTTTTAAATTGATAAAAAGACTTTAAAGTGAATTTTACGTCGATAAAATCACATGGTATATATATATATATATATATATATATATATATATATATATATATCAATTTATAGTTATTCAGATGTTTTGAAGGCAACGAGGTAGTCCGTTTCATGATCGGAGGCCGTTTGGTTCGAGTCGGCGTCAAATTGAGTCAATTTCAACTCAAAATATGCGTCGCTGCTTTCGATCACTCGATTTTTGTGCAAATTTATCCAAATTGAGTGAGAATAGTCTTACTTTATAGATTTCAATATTTTAAAGCTAATGGTGCAATCAATTTCATGAACGAAGGTCATTTTGTTTGTGTCAGTGCCTCCTGACTTCGATATGCGTGCATACATGTTGATAACTCGATCGGTTGATCGGTTGATCGGTTGATCGTCAAGTTATACAATATTTATATTCTAACCACTTTCGACATTCTAAACGCGATAACGAAGTCTGTTCGTTGATCGGAGGTTATTTGGGTTGATTTTGGCGACATCCTGTGTATTTCAGTCTAGATTTGCGTGCTGTCACTTCCAATCATTTGACATTTATACAGACTAGTCCGAATCGAGCACGAATAGTCTCATTTTATAGTTTTTAATATTTCGAAACTAACGACATGATCAATTTTATGAATGGAGGTCGTTCATACATCGTTGTAGCTTCCCGACTCTAATATGCGCATCGACACATTGATAGCTCGATCGCTTGATGGGTTGATCATTGGATTATACAATATTTATATCTTGACCAATTTCAACACTCTTAACGCGATGCCGAAGTCCGTTTGTCGATCAGAGGTCATTTTGATAATTTTTGGAGACATCCAGTATATTTTGAGCTCCGATTTGCGCACTGTCATTTCCGAAGTCCATTTTATTTGACTTGTGGGCTTGACCCGACTTATGACAAATACATAAAGGTGTTGACCCTTTAGACTTCTTGGCACAATACATCAAAATAAAGGATGTTCCATCTTAAGTGACATCTTCAGACACTCAACAAGTCCACCCCGTGACTGGATGGCCGCCACTTGAAGCTCTAAAGCAGCTGCGCCAGCCAGAGATGAACTGTAGCCAAGCCCATAGCCTTGCCAGGACAAACTCTCCTTCCTGAACCAAAAGGAGCCAATCTAAGATCAGAACCCATAATGCTCACGTCTTCCTCCATGAACTTCTCAGGCCTGAATTCACAAGGGTCATCCCAGATTGATTCATCGTGCGTTATTGCCCACATGTTCACCATTGTAGTTGTGCCAGCAGGAATTAAGTGACTTCCGACGCGAGTGTCATGGATTGCAAGGCGAGCCCATGAGAGAATAGGACCAGGTGGATGCATTCTGAGAGATTCTTTTACGATTGATTGAAGGTAAGTGAGGTTTGGAATGCCAGAATCAGTAACAGGTCTAGAGTTCCCCACAATGGCTGCTATTTCTTGTTGAGCTTTCTCTTGGATTTCAGGATGCAAAATCATTCTTGCCAGAGTCCACTCCAGAAGGATCGCTACCGTATCAGTTCCTCTAAAGATCATTTCCTACATTGAAGTATGGAAACGTGAAGTTTAGAATAATAAATATAAGTAGAAGAATCAGCTAAAGGAGATAGAAACATATATTTATAAAATATGTTATCAATGGTGGTTTATACTTGCTGAATATGCTAGGAAGTCAAAATTGAAGGAGACCTACAAACATTAATATTAATAATAACATAAGCGCTCAACATAAGAAGATAAGTACAAAGAAAATGCTTAAAAATAACCATTTGAGCCTTGAAACAGTCATCGCCAGTATTTAATATCTTAGATACAGCAAAGACAAAATAGATCGACATAGTCAGGCAGTTTGAATTTTAAATTCGTGGTCAACGAGAGGGCTGTAGTAGGAGAAAGATTAAAAAGAATTTAAAATCAAGCAACGCAACTAAAACGATTGACCGCTCATTTGATTGTCTAACTGCTCTTCTCTTCTTTCTTAAACAAATAACTCGTATTCAACTGAAGAAAATTAATAAAAAATTATCATTTTAGCTTTAGGTTTTCTTGTTTAACATTCTTAAACTGATTCTTTTATTTTCTATTTTTTTTGTAAGTCAAAATATTTTGGCAAAATTTTGTGGCATTTAACAGGGAGGACATCTAATGGATGTTGACACTCTCTACAATGTATGAATGAATGCTAATGACACCACAATTTTCATCATCATGCCCTAATGAGCACGACGAGGCCTTTAAACTTACAAAGAAACATAAGCATATGCATCCACATCACACATTGATCCCACATATTTCGACTCATTTTTTTTGCGCATTGTAATGTTTGGCAAAGGGATAGAGTTGGAGATGCCAGAAACCAAGAGAAGAACCCGCCTAATGATGATATTCCTTTTCAATTGCGGTGAAGGGAAAGGTCGAAAAGGGAGGTAGTAAGAGAAAAGTCAAAAACTTGGAGAAGAACCAGCAATGTGATGTTCCTCTCGGTTCAAATGGAATTGGAAATTTGGATTAGGGAAATGGGAGAATTTTTGGATTGAGAAAATGAGGAAATTTGAAAGTGGATTTTCAGTTTTGGAAAAAAGAGAAAATAAGGGAAAATAAGGATAAAGTTCAAAGAAAGAAAGAAGAAAGAAGAAAAGAAAGGGAAGAAAGAGAAAGGAAGGAAGAAGGGTTTGGAAGGATCTTTTGAGATGGAGAAGTTTGTGAAAGAGAGAGAGGAGAGATGATGGAGGTTTCTTCAGCGTTAGTATGATCAAGAATTAGTGAAGGAGGGAGCTCATTCATTACGTAAACTTGGTCATATGATTGCGTGAGGGAGAGAGAAGAATTAGGGCCAAACTGTGTGAAGAGGATTAGGGCCGAACCAGGTCACTTAGGACTAGGATTAGATTTTAGGTTTTTTTAATTTTAAATTAGTTAATCGACTTTGATGTGAACGTTATGATGACATAATTAAATAATCAATATATATATCAATTAAAGGTTACTCTGATGTTCTGAATGCAATGACACAGTCTGTTTCATAATCAAAGGTCGTTTGGTTCGAGTCGACATCAAACTAAGTCAATTTCAGCTCAAAATATGCATCGCTACTTTTGACTACTCGATGTTCATGTAGACTTGCCCTAATTGAGTGCAAATAGTCTTACTTGATAGTTTTTGATATTTTGAAGCTAATGACATGATTAATTTCTTGAACGGAGGTCATTTGATTTTTGTCGGTGCCTCTTGACCTCGATATATGTTCAGGCGCGTTAACAACTCGATCGCTTAATTAATTGATAATCAAGTTGTGTAATATTTATATTCTAAGCAATTTCAACATTTTGAACATGTCGGTGAAGTCTGTTTGTCGATCATAGGTCATTTGGGTTGATTTTGGCAACATCCTGTGTATTTCAGCCTCAATTTGCTCATTGTCACTTCAAATCATTCAATGTTTGCACAGACTCGTCTGAATTAAGCATGGACAGTCTCATTTGATAAATTTCAATATTTCAAAGCTAACAACATGATCAATTTTATGAATGGATGTTGTTTAGACAATATCGCAGCTCCCTTTCTCCAATATGTGCATCGACATATTAATAGCTCGATCGCTTGATCGGTTGCTTGTTTGATTATGCAATATTTATATCATGACTAATTTTGATATTCTGAACACAATGGTGAAGTTCGTTCTTCAATCAGAGATCATTTCGACCATTTTCGGTGATGCCCAGTGTATTTTGAGCCGCGATTTGCATACTATCACTTCTGAAGTCCGTTGAGTTTGGCTTGTGGGCTTGACCCAGCTAATGACACATATGTAGAGGTCAACAAATACCCCCCAACAAATATAGTTCATGAATGAAGTGAGTCTCATTTGTTCAAAATTGGTTGACTCTTTTTTGACTTTCTTCGCTTTCTCTTTCTTTTGATCCTCTATTTTTTCTTATTGCTTCTTAGTATAACACCCTCTTTTTTGTTGGATTCTTATGTGTCATTTCTTTAATTATTTGACAGTAGAATGTTCCACTAGAAGAGACATGATGATCTGTCATCTGCTAAGCCTAGTGAGGAAGCTATTTGGTCGGAGATTGATAGACATGATCCTCATGGAGATGTTGATATCATGGATAGAATTGAGCAGCACACCAATATATTATGAGGACGTGATTTCTACAAGGGTTTCTTCGCACGCACTTCCATACTTCATGACTGTACTTTAGATTCCTTTGCCTTTGAGGATTCTATAGATTGGGTTGTACCATTAAGTTGAAGTGTGGGGACTACAATCCTTTAGATAGCACAGTAGCCCAAGTTAGTTTTGGATATTGTGATGTCTTACAGCCTACTTCTGATAGCATTGAGTAGACGAGATAGTCTAGACTTCTGAGCCACCGTCAGCTACAATCGGGCTCATTAGACCTACTTCAAGATTCCTCCGTTGGCAGAATTCCTACTATTCCACGTGGATACATCACATGGGCTAGGTATGCTTTACATGCACATAAAGATACTTTATAGATAGTCGGTGTTTATGAGGTAGTATATGTGTTTTTATTTGATTTTGGGGGTATGCCTTCTTCTTTGGCTTGTGGAGTAGTGGAGTTCTGGGATACTAGTAGTAACACTTATTGGATTAGCACGGAGGAGTTGATAGTCACCCTTTTGGACTTACAAGCTGTGTCAGGTCTCCCTGTATTTGGTTACCGCTATGAGGAACGTGTTCCACGTGACGAGGAGCTATTTCACAGGCAGCTTTCAGATGATTGTGATCAACGAGGTAGGCAAGCTATGCCTTTTGTTTATATTGATCTTTTGAACCATTATCACTAGGATTTCAGGGCATCAGGATGTTAGGCGATCATGGCTGCTTTACTTTGAGTACATGGATTATAGGATTATGCTCTATCGAGGAAGCGTAGCACTACATGGCCCTTTTTGATTGGATGTGTTTGATGGCGTTATCTGGAGACTACTTACTTTACCAAAGATGAAGGACTAGCATACTGAGATTGGGTGAGGATTTACTCTTAGCAAGATTTATAGTGGCATTGCTTTGCATTTTTGTACTCCCCATTATAAAGGGCTTAGTTTGCCTAGGTGCTTTATTAGCGGATCTCGGTGACAGTTTCTCCGCCCAAAAGCGCGATTTATAGGATATTGGGGTGATTTTCGTATGATTCTCTAGAGGTGTGAGATGTGACTCTACCTTGGTAGTACTTATATGCTTGGGTTCACCTCCACATATCCAATATTCTTTTTAGAGCAAGGATATCCTACAATCTTGCAATTATACCAAGCATCCTCTACTTTAGAGATGGAGAGGATTCACATGCTCTTTTTTGCTCCTCATTTGGTCAGAGATCGATTTTTATTGGTTCACCAGCCGAATATATTTGGCTTACCATCTGACTTGATAGAGGTTGATCTTATTGATAGTCTTGATGAGAATGATAGATATTTCTTACTTCATGGCCATCGGACATTGAGAGTAGCTGAGTATCTTTTTAGTATACGTCTAGGATGGTTATATTATCGATTTTGCTATATAGAGCTACCCAACGAGTTGACAGCTTGGTTTCTTTCGTGTGATGGCCATCCATCGTGTAGTGGATTTTAGGAGGATCGTGATTCCCTTTGAGACACGCCACTTTGCGCTAGCTTACACATTTACTAGGCTTGGTGCCATATTGAGGATCCTTTGTAGGGTCACAGTGGGTTAGTTATACTACCTCACTGAACACCGCCTTTTGGTCCTTTTCTGGAGCATGGTTCTAGGAGATATGAACACAGGATGAGGTCTTTGGGAGTTTCGAAAGATAAGAGGATCCATCATAGGTTACCATTGGCAGTAGATAACAATCCTAGAGGTATAATCACTATCTTCCTCTCTTTCAATACCTCTGTCCTCTCTCCCCTTTTTGCTATCAAAATATATTCAGTGTATATGATGCTCTAATTTAATTCTTGATGATGCCCAGGAGGTTAGGTCGAAGATACCACTTCAAAAGAGTTATAGGGATTTTGCTCCTAGCTACACTAAGGTTTCTTCACTAGCTCACACGTAGTGTAGTAACCCACGTGTGGGGTTCAATTGATTGTTCCACGAGTCTGCCTCCATAGCAGTTTATGACTTCTAATAAAGTGCCAGAGGTGTCAGGTAGCATTGTAGATATCATTGAGGACTCTGGAGTTGAGTTGTCGCACGTGCTGGCCATTGATTCTACCAATTTCAATTTTACTACTCCTTCTATGTAGCCACTTTTCTTTATTAAGCCTGACTCTGCCCATCGCCTTGAGGAGAGAGATCTCATGCCTAGTGAGGTCTCTATTAAGTCAGCACATAGCCTTAGAGCTTATCAGATAGTTAGGGTCCTTGAGGATTACGTCACTTACGATACACCAGTTCATTTAGATTCATCATGTTCAGGTACTTTCTCTCTCTCTTTATTCTTTAGTTGCACTTCTTTATATTTATTGCTCTGCTTTATGCTGATTATTTTTATTTATTCCTTGTAGTGCTTGATGTAGGTTAAGTCTGAGATCTACCATCGATATCACTGTAGGCCAGATTCACGTGATAGGGACATGCAGGATTGTGGCTTGGTGTTTTTGAGGGACATGATTTCTTGGCTTACTTTGGACTCATTAGAGTCACTATACAGCTTCACATCCTATGCGATCATCATTTTAGATCTTTTAACTTGCACTGGCTTAGAGGAGCAGGTTCTCAGGTATCTGGAGACTCTTTGTAGAGATGAAGAGTTCTTGATCTACCGAATGGGATCACTCAGTATTGTATGCTCTAGAAATTTACTGACAGAGCTTTAGGAGCAGGTTAGGCTTTGTAGGAAGACAACTGACTTAGCGCATGATGAGTTTGAGGAGAGTGTTGAGGCTCTATGGCATGACTATCAAAGTTTGATAGATACTTTTTCTGAGTTATACAAATTGATTGGATCGAGAGTCGAAAGTGATAAGAGAGCTTCAAAGCGGAAAGAGCGACCGCCTATGTCACCGTGCTATGGTAGATTGAGGTCGCTTGATGAGAGTGTCGATGCTTTATAGCCGAGAGTGATAGTCTTTAGCCTTATTTAGCATAGCCAGAGCTGCCTCAGGATCTCATGATGTACTTCTTCCTTTTTTATTTCATCACCATGTATTGTCTTATTGTATTAGTGAAATCAATATTCTTTTGTTACTCTTGTGCTTTTTGTCTTTGGGGGATTTGATGAGAAGATCAGCTTTGATTTTTTTTTCTTTGGGCTTAATTTGTATGTTGGCTATAGAACTTGGATCATTTCAACTTTGATTGTACTAGTTTATGAAGTTTTGATAGGAATTATCATTAGTATAATGCCTCATTTTTGATATGCTAAGTGACAGGATTGACTGATTTGTCAAAATTGACTTGTCAAATAAACAAGAGTTCTTACACCATTTGCTCTCTACATTGATGGCTTTGCTGAAGATCTCTTTCTTTTATGTCATTGCAGATTTGAGTTTTCTCCAATCGTAGCTTCATGCTTAATTGGATTTGTTGGAGGAATTGGTTTATTTATTTTGATGAAGGACTCCGTTGGGGAGTTTGTTTATCCATGCTTGGTTGAATTTGAAATTCCTTCTGTCCTAGCTTTAAACTTGATGAATTTGATGAAGGACTGACCTGATTTGTCCATATTGACTTGTCAAGAAGTGTATGTATACCATTAATCCTGTGCTTGATGCTTTGATGGATTCATTGAGGGATACATATAGATGACCTAGCCTCTCGGCTTATATAGGATCAATGTTGAGTTATTAGTCTAGCAATATGTGCTTTAAAAAACTGAATAACCATGAAATTCCTTTAGTTCGGCCATCGACTTTGTATGAACTATGGAATTGCTTCATTGGTTCTGTGCTTTTTGCTTTGACAGACTTGATGAGGATATTAGTTTTGATCTATGCTTTGAGCTTGATCAGATCATTTGAAAATAAATTTGAGATATCACCCTGTGGACAATATATAGATTGATTTAAGGCAGCCCTTAATTAAGAGTTTCCTCAGATTGTCTTAATCTATCGATCAAGTAGAAAGATCTCTTGGATCCTGGTTACTTGTAATCACTAAGTTGGATCTAGTTTAAGATTGAACAACTATCATCATTGGACTAACGAGCATAGGCTCTTTCACTATGGCCTTTTCTTATAGTTTATTGAGTGAGGAGAGCATCAGCAACTTGGCCGCATTTGGGCTTTTCGAGTTTGACCTTTAGAACCTACTCAATTCTTTGACTTAAGCTACAATGGGTTGGTAGTTTTATCATCAGACTGACAAATAGGAGCTCTTTCACTGCAGCCTTTTCTTGCATCTTGTTGAGTGAGGAGAGCGTCAACAACTTTGGCCATTTGTGGGTTTGTTGAGTCTGACCTTTAGAACCTATCCGTGTCTTAGACTTCAAGATGTAGAGGTTGATGTTTCTCTATCTTAATTGATTGAAGCTTCCGAAATTGGGAGTTCTTCTGACTTGATCTCTAGACTTTAGAAAATCTGGAAATTTTTTTTAACATTTAAGGCTGTCTTTTCATGCGTAGAAATATATTCTTTTTGTTCTTATAAGAACCTGCAACTTAACAATAACAATTATGGATATATTCAGGAATTTGGGCATAACGGTCGATGTCAACATGAATCAAAATATATTCGAGGATCTCATCTAATAACATGGCATGAACTCAAATAAACTTAGCATAAACTAAAAAAATGCCTCTATCTTGCAAGGGGAATTCTAAAGCACATTTAGAAGAACTTTCACGATGAAATTACATAAATATATCAATATTTGAGTTGACACGCTCTTAAGAGAATTTTAACATGTAACATTGGTTTCATTTATGTATATAAATCTAAAAATGCACCATGTGTAATAGATGAATTTTCACATAAATGTTTTTCATCTGGAGTGAGTATATTTATTTAGGGATCTCGGCATGAAGCACAATTTCGACCTAAATAGATATACTAAAAAACCATGCCCTATGGGGATTTTATTACATCAAAATGTATTCATGTATAATATTTTTCAAGTAATGACCATTAATTTTATGATAATGGTCTTTCACCCTTAGTCAATGAGGCATTGGTCTTTCACCCTAGCATTAATTTACATTGGTCTGTGCCCTCCTTGGTACACTTTCTCAATGACCAAAAGGCCATCCCAATTAGGCTCAAAATTTCCACCGAATTTTTGGTTAGGAATATTTGGTCTTCTTAGCACCAGGACCAATTCTCCTTCTTGAAATATTCGAGGCCGCACCGTATGGTCAAAAGCCTTGGACATTTTTGTTCGATAGACTTCCAGATTTTGATGAGCTTGCGATCTAACTTCATCAAGCACATCGAGTTTCTCCATTCTCAGATGAGCATTTTGGTCTTCAGTTAGACCATATTGGATGGCTACTAGAAGTGAAGACAGCTCAACTTTGAGCAGAAGAACTGCTTCAGTTCCAAATACCAATGAATAGGGAGTGGCTTTAGTCAGCGTCTTCTAGGTTGTTTGATATGCCCATAATGCCTCTTTAGTTTAGTATGCTATTCTCTTATTTTTAGTAAGGATTTTCTTGAGTAGCTTGACTAATGTCTTGTTGAAGGCATCTGCCAAATCATTTGCTCTTGGATTATATATTGAAGAGTATCATCAATCAATTTTGTGTCGATCGACGGATCAATATATCTTTATATTTTTAAAATCTGTACAATTATCAAAAATTATTTGATGCAACACTCCAAATTTATATACCACATTATGCGTGAAGAAGTTGATCACTAGGTTAGTAGTAACTTCTTTAAATGGGGTAGCTTCAACCCACTTAGAGAAATAGTCAATCGCTGGTAGGATGAAGCAGTGTCTAGCTGACGACGGTGGTTTAATTGATCTAATTACATCTGTACCCCAACATTCAAAAGGCCAAGATGCTATTGTTGGGTGTAGTGGGTTTGGAGGTTGGTGGATTATATTCCCATGTACTTGACATTTGTGGCACCTTTTAGCATGATTGATATAGTCTCTCACCATAGATGGACAATAATAACCCATCCTTTTGATCTTTACTGCCATCTTGGGACCTGACTGATGTGCACCACAAAGTCCTTTATGAACTTCAACCATCACTTTGTTGGCTTCCTCTGCATTTAAGCATCGTAGCCACATTTGTTCAAAGGATCTATGATATAGAGTGTTGTTGACGAAAGCATAGAGTAACATCCTCTTCTCCATTTGAGCTACCAATGATTTATTATTTGGTAATTTGCCTTCTTTAAAGTAGTCGATGATGGGTTGCCTCCAATCATGTGTCTCTTCTATAATAAAGGCTTCACACTGCTTTTTTGAAGCAATGTCAAGCTTAGCTATTATAGGTATAACTTCTTGTTGATATTGGGGAGTATGAGGAGCAACTTGAGTTACATCCTACTGTGTTGAATTTATTAACCCCTCTACCTGTGAGGATTGATATTTTGCTGGCTCTAAAAATTATCGAGTAAATATGCTGATCATGTCATAATCACCATTCATACTTGCCATTTCCTTAGATAATTTTGCTAACCAGTTGGCTTTGCTATTCTCGAATTGAGAGACTTGAGTTAGTGAGATATTTGGTATTTACTTTATAAGCTCAAGAACTCGCTTATGATAGAAAGCTAAGTCAAGCTTGTTGATTTTATAAAGGCCAAGTACTTGATTTATAATAAGCTGAGAATCACAAAAAAATATGCAAGTTTTGAATGTCTATGAAAATAGCTTCATCAAGACCTATCACTAATGCTTCATACTCAGCTTCATTATTAGTTCTTAGCTCGATCAACCAATATAATCGTTTCATTATTCCTCTTTCTGGTGTTATGAAGATGATGTTGATTCCTACTCTTGCCCTTGGGAATTTTAGAGGTTGGACTTGTTTGATCGATGAGGCTCCATCAAAGTATATTTGCCAAATTTGTAACTTTTATATTTCATTAATGAGCATAATTTGCTCATTAGGTAAATCGTCATTAAGAGAAGAGTCCACAGGGATGGATGTGCAGCTAGAAATTCATAGCTTTCTGCAAAATATATGTGAGATCAAATTGTAGAAGTAATATTGCCCATCTTGCCAAGTGACTCGTTAACGCTGGTATTATCATCAAACACTTCAGCAGATCGATTCTTGAGATGAGGAAAATCTTGTGAGATAACATGTAATGATAGAGCTTTTGGACTGCAAAGATCAATCCTAAATAGTGCTTCTATCCGAGAGTATCTCATTTCGCCCTATTAATCTTTGATTGATAAAGAGCATTCTCTTTTTCTTCATTGTGTTATGCCAATAATGCTCCAAGGGACTCTTCTAATGAAGTTGTGTATAGAATGAGGGGCTTCCTGAGGGGCCGTAAGGATTAGTGGATTTAACAGGTAGCTTTTAATGCTATTGAATGCTTCTTGGCACTCCTTATCCCACTTGAACCAAGCATACTTCTTCATCAACCTTGTAAATGGTTGACAACATCCTGATAGATTTGATATAAATCGACGGATGAATGCGAGCTATTCTTGTAAAGAATAGGGCTGATGCAAACTTTTTGGTGGCAGCATCTCCACAATAGCCTTGATTTTAGTAGGATCAATCTCAATACCTCTGTGACGTACAATGTACCTCAAGAATTTTCCAGAGGATACCTCGAATGCACATTTTGGAGGATTCATCTTGAGATCATATTTTCTGATTCTCTTCAATACAATTCTCATGTCTTCGAAGTGGTTTTCATGGTTTAAGCTCTTCACCACGAGATCGTCAACAAAACATTCCACCTTTTGATGAATCAACTCATCAAAAATACGCATCATGGCTCTTTGGTATGTAGCTCCAGTATTCTTCAATCCGAAGGGCATGACTGTGTAGCAATAGATGCCAATAAGTGTTCTAATGATGTATGTCTTTCATCTTCAGGTGCCATCTTAATTTGATTATATCCTGATGATTCGTCCATAAATGAGCACATGTCGTAGTTGGAAGTATTGTCCACTAGTAGTTTTGATATTCGAAGTGAAAATTTATCTTTTAGGAATGCCTTATTTAGGTCCCGGAATTTAATGCAGAGACAAATTTGGCCATTCTTCTTCTTAACTGGGATAATGTTGGCTATCCAATCTACATACTTCTCCTTTCGGATGAAGCCTGCTTCGATAAGCTTCTTAGTTTCTACAATCACCTGCTCTTCAATCTCCAATGTCATTCACCTAGGAGCTTGCTTAATAGGCATCATATTTAGTTTAATAGCAAATTTATGAACTACAACATCAAGGGATAAGCCTGACATTTTAGAATATGTCCAGGCAAAGCAATCCCTGAATTCACAAAGTAGTATTTTTAGCTCTTCAACTTTCTCATCAGGTAGAAGGGCATTGACAAAAAGTTGATATCATCCTACTAGGTTGATTTCTTTGAGTTCATCCATAGTAGCTATTTGTTCACCATCTTCGCGTGGCTTGGCTTCTACCTCTTCATCCTTTGTAAGAAGAATTTCATGGAGATCATCTTCTTCGTCACTCTTAGTTTCGATCTTAGCATCTGTTATATTATAACAGGCTTTATTTTGATGAGATTTGTGGATGAATCCAAGACCTTTAGAGATAAACTTATCACTTCTTTGTGATGCTTGAAGACTTCTTTGGCTCCACATTTTGTTAAAGTTTTGAGTTCTATTTTTAGTAGTTCCAATATGAATTCCAAGCTTATGCATCATTCTTCATAATTTCTATGGATAATATATTAGTATTCTTATCTATCTCATCATAATTTTCATGTTGAGTCAAAATTATGGGTGAGACTCTTCAAATGTAAAAATAGAGTTCTGTCACCACTCTCACTTAACGATGACACATAGAATGTTATCAATTCTTCAATGTTATGAACCTCCAGTGGAGTGATTTTTTTTGAAGTATTGCTGAAGGATGGGTGTAATTTTGAAGGAATCCCCTGATTCTACCAAGTGAGCTATCTTTCTTGATCGACCCTCTGAACTCTATTTTCATAAGCAGATTCAAAATCATAGTCTAAATTAGAATCACTTATTTCGTACTTTGCCTTTCTTGAAAGTTTATAAGTCCCCTTAGGTTTGACAGGAATATCTTCTTCTTCTTATGTGCCACTTTCCAAATGAGGAACTAATCTTCTTAATTTAGATGTAAAATCAAGTGCTTTAAGGAGAGTCGACATTGCCTTCTTTCTTCCTCTTTATTTCTGCTCTTTCATCTTGTGAAATTACTTTTTAGTTCTTGAAGTGGATGGTATCACCTCTCTGTTCTTAGTGATGAAGTATTTTGTATCTTCATAAATCTTTGCTTCATGAGAATAGTTATAGGTTGTCGAATTAACTCTTCTCCATCTTTTAAGTACTTCATACATTGGTGCATAGTTGACGGGACCATGCCATACTCATGAAGCCATGGCCGACCCAAGAGAGCTCTAAACGATGTATCAGCATTGATTACATGAAACTTAGCTTCTGTATATAAATCCAGAAACTTGAGCAGGAGGATAAAAAAACCCAAGGTTTTTTGCCCTTTTTCATTGAAATCATGAACCATCAACTTATCTCTCCTAAGATATTGGATATCAAGTGATATTCCTCTTAATACGTTTAAACTTAGATGGTTGATAGAAGAACCTGGATCAATCAATATTCGACTGATCGAGATGCCATCACTCTCTGCAATAACATACAGAGGATGGCTGTGATCCACTGTCCCCAACATAAGATCTTTCTCAAAAAATGTGATTACTGGGAGATCTTGAGTTTGCAATGCTTCAGTCATGCATTTTTTAGCAAAATAAACTTCATAACTTTCTGGATCTTTGAGAGCCTGTATCAAAATTTCTCAGAGGTCTTTTGACATTAAGAGTGCCTCATACACACTCAGTTGTGTAGGAATTTTTCTCATATGTGATAGAATATTATAATCTAACTTTTCGCTTGATTTAGGCTTCATTCTAGATTTTTTGGGAATGATATCTTTGGAGTAACTGATGCTGAAGAACCTCTGATATCATGTAAATGGTTTGACACATCACTACTGGACAAGATTCACCATTATCTTCTTTATTCGATTCAATAATGTGAAGTTTAGGCATAAAGTCTGCAAGCCTAAATGGTTATCTTGCCAGCTGGTGATACTCCACTAAATTATTTGTAATCTTTTGAGTTGTAGTTTTCTTCTATATCTTCTTTTTCTTAGCGGGCTTCTTTGATTTATGAGGCCTACATTTAGTAGACTGCTCCTCGTGCCATAATGAAGTAGCCTTTTCAAAATCCTGTTGAAAAGCCCAAATACTTGGTTTAGGCATTTATTTTAAGTCTTATATAAGTTCAAGTGGTGATTTTCACTTAACAATCCCTTAGTTTTTTCGTGGTCTTTTGGAGACTATGTTCCTATTCTTCAGTCTGAATTAATTTCACCTCTTTTTATCTTTGATGGATGATACGGAAGAGGACGTAATCATCCTTATAGATTCTCTTTTAGGGTTGACTAGAACAATGTCAGATAGTGTAAACTCACCTTGTTAATACTTCCTTTCAAGCCAATCTTTGAAGACATAACAATCTTTGATAGGATTACTAGTCATCCGATGATAGGGACAATAATTTAAATTGTTGAGTTGATTAGCTTCTTCAGGCCTTTTAATTTCTAGTAACTGTAGACCAGCTTTGACTGTTTGCCGAAATAATTTAGCCACATTGTCCCTTCTAAAGGAATAATCTTTGTTCATTTTTTTCCATGAGAGATGGCAGCATTCGCTCATTATCTCTTGTTGCTTGTTTTGGATTCTCCCCACCACTTAGAAAAGTCTGAGGTCTGTCATTGCCTCATAATACTAATTATGGCTATGGATTAGAATAGACAGGCTTCTTTCCCTTATCATCACTATACATAGGATGTTTTTCTTTATCCATATTATATATCAACTGCTTTTCACCATTTGAGCTATAGGAAGCGGCATTCATTTCATTTCTTCTTGAGTTTGAAGGTTTGTTCCTCTTTGCTTTATCTGAATAGATTTCAAACTTAGGGCTATTCAACTTTCCAAATATAGCCACCCTATCAAGCAAGTCTTGGAATGTTGCAATCGATACCATACATAAAATGGTGCCATCTTATCATCCATATTTCCCGTTAGCAATTGGATTGCATGTTTTTCTTTCAATTATTGCTCACATTTCATACTCAGGTTATGACAATGAATTCTGAATTTTATCACTAACTCATCTTTTCTCTTTTCAATAAGACAAGGTCAGCGATTGTGATTTTCTCAGTTGCACTAGCGAACCTCTTCACAAATATAGTCTCTAATTCAGTGAAGGTTTTAACCAAATCATTCAGCAATTTTGCATATCACTCGAAAGCAGTTGAAGTCAGGCTACTAATTAATTAATGGAAAATCATCGCATCATTCCCTCCTATATTGCCACAAGTAGCCTTAAATTGGGCTAGATGTTGCTTTGGATTACCAAGCCCATTGAAATTATTAAATTTTGGCACTGAGTAACCTTTCGTATGACGCTTGATCATATCACCGGGTATGACCTTACTCACCGCCTTTTCAACTCTTTAGCCTTTTATCTTCTCATTGATTATCATTTTCGTTGAGTTATTACCGTTCCTGCAGCCATATATTTTGAATTATCGATGAAGAGGTAATTAACTTCATTCCTAACTTCATGTGTGGCATGTACTAGGAGCAGACTACTTAATTTGTGGTATAAAAGTTGTATTATTAGCTACCTGTTGATTAGCAGATGAAATAGGTGCTACATTTGATGTGATATTCTTCTGCAACATGTCCATCATAATATTCATTTGTACTATCATGTCATTCATCTTAGTACTGAGCTGTGCAATCTCCTTATCTTTGACCTCCATTTGATGTCACATTTCTATGCTAGTGCTTCAATCAATCAATATAGTCTCTTCTTCTTCCTTTATTCCTTGTTATTTTTCTGCTCCTTGCTCATCTTCTTGGGAAGAGCTTGACCTTCTCCTTACGTGGACAGCTATAGGGCCGAATGATGATGTAGTATAAAAGCATGTACCGTGTTGATTTCATTTCTGGTTCAATCATAAAGCTTGACACCATGACCACTTTCTCATTTTGATCTTCTTTTTCTTCCGCTTCAGTAGAGATTGAAGATCCATCTTCTATTTGATTCTGTGAAGACTCTTATTCATAAATGTCAAATTCAGTTCCTGATTCATTTTTCATGGCGGAGAGAGTTCATCTATATCTCTAACCGTATAGACAACTTCTACTTTCATAGTATCCTCTTCATCACCTTCTTTTTGCACATGAATTTTTGATCGATGTTTCCAGTGGATCTCCGATTCAATGTACGGAATAAACACTTCTTCTATTAAAGGACTCTAATCAAAGTCAACCTTCTCTTGTGAGGGTCAATCTGATCTATGATGGGATATCTTAGAGGATTCTCCTGGGTGTCGACCATCATGTCTTTCATTAGTGATATTCTTTATTTTGGGTATCCACTTCTGATGAGCTATTTTTTTAGGTGAATTTTTGAGTATATGTATCAGATGCTACACCTCTTCCAGTCTTCAGGATTTCATCACGGGGCCTTAGCCTCCATACCTACTTATACTTTTGTTGGGACCTTTTGACAGTTAATTCTTAGACACGTGGTTTGAGTGTCATGCTCCGCAAAGCATACTGGGCTTGATGACTAGTTACTAGAAAAGATGGCAACCTCCTTGGTGGAGCTTCAGTATTTCCAATCACCATATGCCTATGAAATTTTCTTTTCATCAAGCCTCTGTCCTTGACTACTTTGAGAACTTTGTGCACATGCGATTTCAGCCTCCTCTGTGGTGGTGGAGCTTGATGTGATTGGTTCCAGAAGAACTGCTTTACTTCACCAACAGAGCTATTCATTTTTACCCACTTTAGATTGTTAAAGTTGTTGTGGGTAAGAATTCCGTGTCGTGATTTATTTACTGTCATTGGGATCCGCCTTCCAAAGATTTCTTCTTCTTCTTTTCTTTCTAGTTAATTTGCTTCTTGATGAGGCAGCTTCATGATCATGCTTTCCATATACAAAAGGCTCAATCGGCGAAGCAATTGTACCATGAGGCATTAAAGACACAGTTTGCTAATTGACGGTTCTTTTCAATAAGGGAGCTTCAGATTGACCTAGCCTTTTAAAAACTAAAGTTTCCTATTGGGAGAACTCCTTGATAATAGTTGGCTGCTGAACTAATTGACAAGCCTGGCTAGTAGGAGCTTTAGTAACTTGAGGCCTTCCAGCATTAGCTCGGACGAATGAACCATGGGTGGGTACTTTAGGAGTTGCAGCTACGATAGCCATGAAATTCAAGCTATCAAATTGAATGGTAGCCCTGACATCTTTTGTGTTGATGAAAACATTGGCTAGGTAGATGTTCGCACCATGCCCTAGTTGAACGGTGAAAGGAGTGCTCTGAAGATCCATTCTATAAAAGTGAAAGATGAGGATTAGTAATTAGCAATTATTATTTCATCCCATACTTTCAAAATGCAGAGGCACTACAGGACAAAATAATAGTGAAATAAAGATATACTCTATATAATGATTTATTCTACATAGAGCCCCATGCATCAGTAATTTTAATTTATTACACATTTAAATCACCATTTTTTGTTTTTAATTTTTAAAAATATTATTGCTACTATAGCATATATATGACTAGCCAAAGATGGAAAGAGAATCTTGTCCCCAGCGGAGTCACCACTATGAGCTCTAAAAATTTACCATCGACCTCTTGACAATTGAATTTATAAGAGCATGATTTATAAGTGTCAGTGTAATTTCAGTAGGCAGATGGAATAGTAGATAAGACACTACCTAGAGATTTCATCCTCATTTGGTGAGGACTTTTGATCTGGTTCCAAGTTTCCTATGCAAAGCTCCTAGTTAATTACCCCTCTCAGGTGAGAGAACTTTCGACAAGCGTTAGATCGCTAAATGTATATATACAGCGAAACATATGAAGTTTTATAATTTAAGATTATGAAATTCATCATTTCAAATTATAGATGGGGAATGATGATGTATCTAGATCCCATGATTTCGTCATCCCGCCGTGGTCCCTGGTCTACTTAGGAGGAGTAGAACAACCTAATCGGAAGGATCATGAGCAACACACATGTTATGTCATCCAAGAAATTTGACCTGGGGTGGTGTTTGTCAAGGAGATACATAAGTCTACCTTATGATAGTTGTTTGCCTTCTATCATGATTCACAACTCAAAGGGAGCCATTGGAAAGCATATGGGCTACCGGTGATCATAATTTAATAGAGCCCGACCGCCATGTCACCGACAGAGGACTCAGTAACTCATCATCAGTGGAGTCACCCAAGCCACGCAGCTTAAAGGACACGCACACATCCTTACTCACATGAGATTGATTTGAACATAGTAGAATACTTGATTTGACATTGGTCCCTCTGTGAGAGTTTTCTTAATTTATCACCCCACAAATAGCACGATGGTTAGATTGAGTTTTGAGTTTTAGATTGAATTTCATTTAAGCATTTTTAGATTGATACTTTAATTTGATTTGATTTGAAATTAGAATCACATTTTGATGAAAGTATTCTCACCGGTTGAAATCACCATTCAACACAACCATCATTGGAGTAGTTAATCGATTTTGAATATAGAACTTCATCTATTAATTCTATTTAGCTCTAATAGAGGATATCTAGTGTCACATGATGAATTAGCTTCTCGATATTTCACAAGTTGAAAAATCTTATAATATATTTTTTAGGTTTGTTATTCCTAAGACTAAACTAGGAAATAACCCATGCAAAGATCCTCGACACAATCTAAACATTCAAAGATAATGTCGCACACGAGTGTTTCTAAGAATGCCTTAATTAACACATTCTGTTTGCCTGTACGATATGTTGCGAATTTGGTGGCGTTAGGAGTATGTTCCATTCATTTAAAAGCTTTCATATATCTTTCAACGCTTAAGTTAAGCTATTGAAAATATCATGCTTTTATATTTGCTAGCTTACATAAATTGAAATGCTTGAATATTGTGTTTACTTGAAAGTGAATGTAAAGAGTTCATTTTATTTAAGTATTTACACGTACTTTGAAGCTATAAATTCAAAAGATAGTTTAATTTATTATTTTAAATAAAAATTTACCCTTCGGAGTCACTTCAGTGAATCAATAAAGTGTAATATTTAAGTTGATTCCTCTTCTTTTTGAAGGTTTCTCATTTAACTTGTTTCTTATTTTCATAGATAAGATTATGAGTTTCTGTATTTTCTTATAAGACATCGTTAGATATTTCAAGCTTACAAATAGATCAACCCATATTATGAATATATACATCTTTTCTCTTTTCAATTCAACCTTCAACTCCATAGGATTCATCCACGCAAATGTTTGCTTTCAATTTAAGTTGTAGCCAAAACTTTAAATACCAAACTTTAAGCGCTTTGCATTGAAGTTGCATGACGCATTATGAGACTTATTCAAACTCTTTTACATTCATTTTCCCCCTCTTTTTTTGAAAGTGGGTCATTCATTACCCCCTCTAATTTTTATAAATAAGGCAAAGAGGTGGTCTTACATTCCATTCCATTGTTTGAAGAGTTGGAGTATTTGAAAGAGAAGGGTTAAAATTTTAGCTGTAACCTTCAACTAGATAAATTTTGTAAGTGCTTTTCACCTCACCTTTTTTTTTTGTATTTATTATATGTTATTTTCTCTCTCCCTTTTTTTTTTGGAGTTTTTAATTTGAATTTTAGCTTTAGGTTTACTTGCTTAATATTCTGTTCATTCTTTATTTTTCATTTTTTTCTAAGTCAAGATTCTAAAATTTCGCAAAGATTTCCTGAGCGACATCTAATGGATGTCTTTTACTCAAGATGCCCTCTAATAAGCGTGAGGAGCAAGGTCTGACACAACAACCAATTTTTTTCTTGTCGCACCCTAATGAGCACGACGAGGCCTTCAAACCTGCAAAGAAACACAAGCATATACATTTACATCATACATTGATCCCACATATGTTGGAGATGCCTAAAAGAAAATAACTCACCTAATGACGATATTCCTCATTGGTTGTAGTAAAGGGAAAGGTCGGAAAGGGAGGTAGAAAGGGAGACGCCAAAAATCGAGAGAAGATCCCGCCTAATGATGGTGTTCCTCTCCAGTTGCGGCAAAACGGAATTGGAAATTCGGATTAGAGAAATGGGGGAATTTTTAGATTGAAAATGAAAGAATTTGAAAGTGGATTTTCAGTGAAATGAGAGAAGAAAAAGATTTTCGGATTAAATGGGAAAAAAAAATAAGGAAGAAGAAGAAAAAAAGAAGAAGGAAGAAAAAGGAAAATTTAAGTTTTGAATTTTTGAAATGTGAAGAAGAAAGAAGGGAGAAGAGGGATTCCTTCTCAGGAAGGATTCGTGCGATCGGAAGAGAGTCGAGGAAGAGAGGAAACTGAATTCATTGGTCACTCGTACGGTCGTGCGATCGCGTGAGGGAGAGAGATGAATTAGGGACGAACCACATGAAGAGGATTAGGGCCGAACCAGGTCCCTTAGGGCTAGGATTAGATTTTAGTTTTTTTTTTAAATTTTTAAATTAGTTAATCGACTTTAATGTGAATGTTATGCCAACAAGATTAAATAATCAATATATATATATATATCAATCTAAGGTTATCTGATATTCCAACTGGCTTAATAGTTTACACGGATCTGTTTGGTTCAGTCGTCGTCAATTGAGTTATATATATATATATATATATGTCTAAGGTTATCCGATATTACGAATATGCGCAGATCTGTCGGGCCGTTTGGTTTGTCGTCGTCAGAGATTTAAACTCAAAATACGTGGCCGCTTTTACTGATGTTCGCGACTTGTCCAGTTGAGCAATCTTACTTAGCGATTTTGCATTTTGAAGCATGTATCAATTTCGAGCGGAGGTTGTTTGGTTTTGTCGGCACCTCGACCGATATATGCGGTGGCGGCGTTCGATGATCGGTTGATCATCAAGTTATGCAATATTTATATTTTGATTTGATGTTACGAATCGGTGGTGAAGTCCGTTCGTCTGGAAATCATTTTGGTTGATTTTGGCGACGCTCATATTTATTTTCGATTTGTCGCGGCAGTTCAAATCATTCGACATTCGCATCGAATTAGCGTGGATAGTCATTTGATAATTTTGATGTTTGAAGCTAACGGCGTGATCAATTTAATGAGCGGATGTTGTTCAACATCGTCGCAGCCTCCCTTTATATACGCGTATGACATTGACTCAATCGCTTCGGTTGCTTATATTATGAAATATTTATATCTTAACCAATTTTGACGTTCTGAATGCGATGGTGAAGTCCGTTCATCGATCAGAGGTCGTTTCGATCATTTTCAGTGACATCTAGTATATTTTGAGCGTTGCGGTGTCCAGGTCATTTGACTTGTGAAATGACCCACTTATGAGACATATGTGGAGGGCAACACTTCTTAAGAAAGGAATGGTTTTACTAATGAGTGACTCAATCAAATGATTTATTTCTTTAATAACTTTGGTGACACCCAACAAATGAGCTGATCGTTATTGATGCTAAATTGAGTGTCTTTGTTGAAGAGTTAAAAGATTTTAGTTTTGGTCAACTTTGGGGAATATTATATCAATTTGTTTAAAAATACTAATCTGATTTTATCAGTGTCAAGTAAATTATCTGCATTTTTATAAGCTAAAAGTTTGTTCATTATGAACAGCTCGTGTTCGGCTCGTTAAGTAGCTCATCATTATCATCATCATCGTCATCATCATCATTTGATTCCTCCCTCTTACAGATTTTTCGGATTATTGCATTTCAAGCCATTTCGAGTTGATACGAGCCATTAAAAATTCTAAGTCATACATCAATTAATGTATATTACTCTTTCCTAATTTAAAAAATCCTACCACATTAATGGTTGAATAAAAGATTATCAATGGAGAACTTTCATTGAAGAGCAAGTCGCATCATTTAAATCCTTAAAAATCATAAATCAACCAAGTATAATAGATAGAAATTTCAATGATCAAATCACCTAAACAAATAAGAGGCTTCTAATATCAAAACCCTCATCCTTACAAATAATCCAACACACAAACAGCTCACAAATAATAAAAACATAAGATAGCAATGATTCAAATAACTTAGTGAGAAGATATTCATCCTCTCAAATAATTCATTGACACAAACAATACAAAGAGATAAAAGAAAAACGCATGAAGAATCTAAGGACATTCAATACTATTAATTTAATCCTGCACTTATAAAAGAATTTATAAATTCGAAATTTGAACCATTAAAATCTAAAAATAACACAAACTCAAGTGCCACATTTTAGAAGACAGATGTAATTATTTATAATCACCTTCTTAATTTCCACAAAACAACCATAGTTCACCATTACCATAACAACCAAAAACTTGAACAAACAAGATCAAGATATGAGAGGTAAAACACAATCCTTACACATCAGTCAAAATAAATCAACCCATATATAAATAAAACACTCATATCTCTATACTATAAACCAGCTTCATACATCACCCTTCAGACTTCTTGGAACAGCACAGCAAACCAGAGGATGCTCCATCTCGAGTGACATCTTTAGACACTCAGACAAGTCCACCCCGTTTCTCGCTGGCAGCCACTTGAAGCTCTGAAGCAGCTGCGCGAGCCAGAGATGGACTGTAGCCAAGCCCATAGCCTTACCAGGACAAACTCTCCTTCCTGAACCAAAAGGAGCCAATCTAAGATCAGAACCCATAATGCTCACGTCTTCCTCCATGAACCTCTCAGGCCTGAATTCACAAGGATCAGCCCAGATTGATTCATCGTGCGTTATTGCCCACATGTTCACCATTGCAGTTGTGCCAGCAGGAATCAAGTGACTTCCGACGCAAGTGTCATGGATTGCAAGGCGAGCCCATGAGAGGAGAGGGCCAGGTGGGTGCATTCTGAGAGATTCTTTTACGATTGATTGAAGGTAAATGAGGTTCGGAATGTCGGAATCAGTAACAGGTCTTGAGTCCCCCACAACTGCTGCTATTTCTTGCTGAGCTTTCTCTTGGATTTCAGGATGCAAAATCATCCTTGCCAGAGTCCACTCCAGAAGGATCGCTACTGTATCAGTTCCTCTAAAGATCATTTCCTGAATTAAAGTATGGAAACGTGAAGTTTAGAACAATTAATGTAAGCAGTAGAATCAGCTAAAGGAGACGGAAACAGATATTTATAAAATATGTTATCAAGGGTGGTTTATACATGCTGAATATGCTAGTAAGTCAAAATTTAAGGAGACCTACAAAATTAATATTAATAATAACAGAAGCGCTCGACATAAGAAGATAAGTACAAAAAAAATGCTTAAAAATAAACCATTGAGCCTTGAAACAGTTATCATTGTATAAGTCATTTTAATCTAATAGTTGAGAGATTTGACAAATGATATATGAATTTATGATTAAATTCTCTCAAATATTAAAAAAAAAACAGTCATCACCGGTATTTAATATCTTCGATGCAACAAAGACAAAATAGATCGACATAGTCAGATAGTTTGAACTTTAAATTCATGGTCAACGAGAGAGCTGTAGGAGGAGAAAGATTAAAAAGAATTTAAAATCAGGCAACGCAACAAAAACCGTTGAAGGTTCATTTGATTGTCTAACTGCTCTTCTGCTCTTTCTTAAACAAATAACTCGTATTCAACTGAAGAAAATTAATAAAAATTTATCATTTTACTTCTTTACCTTCTATATTTTACTTCATGCGCATGCAAACCAAAATAATTTATGAATTGTGAGGCATACGATGATTTTGCTAGAATCAACGGCATACAAAAAAAAAGAAAAAAAACCTACCCAGAGTACAGCAATCATGTCAGAATCAGAGAGCTTGTCTTCCTTCTCCAAATCAAGCAACACATCAACAAAATCTCCAACCTCACCCTTACCTCCCTCAACTTTTGCAAGCTTTCTCATTCTATGTTCTTGAATAATCTTCCCAACAAAAACATTAACTTTTTCCACCAAAACCCTGCTTCTCCTCCTAACACCCTGCAAATCCATCCACCCTAGAAAAGGCAAATGATCACTCCAATTCACCGGCAAGCAGCTCATAGCCTTCCTTCACCATGTTTTCCAGTTCCAGGCCTTCTCCTTTCCCAAAATCAAAACTTTTCCCGAAAACACTCACCATCACGTTATTCAAAGCCCCAAAATGCAATACCCTCTTCACTTCAACCTCCTCATGCTTCACCATCAAACCCCTCACGTCATCCACCATTTTTTCCCCAATTTGCCTCCGCTGTTCACCGAACGCTGCTATACGCTTAGGACAAAATAGATAGGTGGAAGAAATTCTCCTCAAATTTCTCCAATAATCACCAAAATGGCCAAAGCCCATAGCGCGATGGAATAGAAGCTCGCGCGCGGATTCATTGATTGGCCGGTCGGCAAAAGCTGAGGAGTTAAGGATTTCACGAGCTGTGTCCGGATGGCTCGAAACGATGAAACGGGTGAACCCAACGGAAAAGGCCATGAGGTCCACCGAAGAAAAACGGCGAGCTAAATCAGCGAGAGCACGGTGAGCCGCTGCTCCGGCAAGAGCTATGCCAGCAGCGAGTCCTCCTGGCCCAGGAATAGGATTTTTCTTACGAGTAAAGGCCCAAGCGATGCCGCCAGGCGAGATAAGCGCTGCGGTGGCGAGTATAAATAAGACGATGGGAACAATCGCCGCAGCTGAGGTGATCGGCGGCAGTAGCATGAGGATGAGAGAAGGGAAGGATTCGACCGTAGCAGACATCGCCGGAAAAAGATTGGATATTTAGCTGTTTTCCGGTGAAGAGACCTGAGCCGAGAAGGGCAAGCGAGTGTAGCAGAACGGGTGGTGCGAAGGCGGTTATATAGTATTTGAATTAGGGGTGTATACTAGTTCGTTCCGACCGAAAAAACTGAATTGAACCGATAGTCAATTTGGTTCAATTTTAAACCTCTCTGTTTGATTTTTTTTTTTATAAATGTCTAATTATTCAGTTTTTGATTTTTGATTTGATTTTTTTTAAAGATTTTATTAAATCTAATAAATTGAATAAATCAAAATTAGTTATAAAATCAAATATAAATATATAATTTTGATTATAAATATTTAATTATTTGTATCAATTTATAGACTTTTAATTGACTAAGAAATTTTTAATGCATATAATTAATTATATTTTTTAATCAATTAGTTCGTTAAAAAACTAAATTTTTTATATGCTACTTAGTTTAATTGAAAAATGAATCGTATAAATTGAATTATGGTTCGATTTTATATATTATTTGGATGCTTCGATTATTTTAAATTATTTGGTTCGATTTATTGATTTAATAAAAAATTTAACCATCGAATGCTCGCTAAGCTAAAGAGTTTTATACTATTTTACCGCACCACCATTATCGATCACCGGATCGCTCAACCTTCGCGGTCGTAGGTTGCATTGACACCCGCCGGTTGTCACTACCAAACTCGCCAAATTGATCGCACGCCGGACCATCATCTATCATCACTATTATCGATTCGGCCACAATTTCATTTTGTCGTGCTATCAGCATTAGATTGCCGGATCGTTGCTAACTATCACTCGATTATCGTCATCCGATAGTCAGACTACCACCTCAAGTGAAGCCTTCGTTATTAATCCAATGAATTTTTTTTTGCAAAACCTATTATTGAAGCTTACTTTCTCCAATTTTGTCTGCTAGGCTCTATGATATTTCCCTTCTTGAATTTTTCTTGTAAAAATTTTGATATCCTCCAAACTCTTTTTCTGTCTGTACACAATGTTCATGTGACATTAAAATATCGAATTCTCTCACTTTGTCAACTCGAATATTCTTGCATGCAATAGGTCAAAAATTAAAATAATATTTAACATATAACTAGTATTTATGCAGGAGCATGCATTGTAAATTTCATAACACTATAATCATGAGTTATCAATCTTATTAAATGAAATCTAATTAAGTTAAAATAAGGAAACCGCATTGACTTCTTAAACAAGGAATGATTTTGTTAATGAGTGACTCAATCAAATGATTTATTTCTTTAATTTCTTCGGTGATTCCCAAAAAAATGAGCTGATCATTATTGTTGCTAAATTTAGTGTGTTTGTTGAAGAGTTAAAAGATTTTACTTTGGGGTCAACTTTGGGGAATATTATATCAAATTTAAAAAAAATACTAATATGATTTGTGTCAAGTAAAGTATCTGCATTTTTATAAGTTAAACTTTTCCCAACAATATAATCCAATTTTTTGGGTTAAACAATTTATGACCTCAATGTATACTACAAAGTCGAGTGGCTCACGAAGAAATTAAAGGATGCGATATCTGCAATCATAAATTTTTAAAATTATTCGATCGTCTAGCGGATTCATTATAACGTTGAAACAAATTATCAAAATATATTTTTTATTAAACGATATTTAGATTAGTTAAAATTTCTGCTTTATTAGAGTTAGATTGTGATGATCAATGATCTCTTTTTATATTTTTTACAAATATTGAAATCTATCTGGTTCGGCTCAATTTCCATTACGTGAATCGTCATGAAATTGTCTTTTTTTAATCGATATTATCCATCGACCAATTGACCAAACAATCGAGATCATAAAATTATCGCGTTGCGTCAACGCCAAAATTATATGAATAGATATCCAATTTGATTAAAAATCTTATCTTTAAAATTTCATGATTAAGCGTATTTGAGATAAATCTCGATTATCTTAATGTTAATCCGATCCAACTTCGCTTATTCCGCTCCACCTCCCTTTAGACTGGTAATAAACTACCACATATGGCCATCCCATGTGTACCCGAACCCCACTACCTTATCCCAGTTGCAGGTCGAACGAACGAGGCCCGCTCATTCTCTTCCATTTTCGGACTCCCAACCGAATGAAAGCCTCTGAATCCTCCCTCTCTCATTCCCGAGCATAGCAGCTACCCGAACTACTCCTCTCTTCTCATTTTCTTTTCTCTTTTAATTCTCCCATACCCGACTTGCAGCCTACTCCTCATCAAAGCATCCGAATAACAAACCGTAGCTCTCGTGACTCTAATTTTTTCGTTCCATTTTCCTGTTCATCTCTATATTCATGTTGAACTGAGCATCCCTTTTCATCCATTTGAGCTTCCTAACATTCCCGACTTTCCCTTCTCCTCTCCGAAATCTCACACAACACAGCAGGCCAAGCAAGCATCCAGGCTGAACAAAAAATTTCATCCCGTCTCTCTCACCCGTTCGCCCATCTGTCACGATTTCAAGGCCGAATGAAACTGATTTCACACAGCTCCAACCTTCCCACCTATCTCCCGATCCTCCCTCCAACTGAAGCCTGTTCTGCTTGATCTCTTCTTCAACTGTCTCATTCTGGGCTCCTGATCACAACAAAAGTTGATGTTTACAACTTTGGAGTGGTTTTGATGGAGCTAATTACAGGAATGGTAGCCCTTGATAATGACCACCGAGAAGAAACCCGTTACTTCATCTCATGGTTTACAAAAATAAAATTTAACAAAGTGAAGCTTTATGATGCCATTGATGCTGCACTTGAGAATAAGGAGGAAATTTTTTGAGAGTGTAATTACTGTGGCTGAGCTAGCAGGCCACTGTGCAGTAAGGGAACCACATCGGCGTCCTGAAATGGGCTATGCTATGAATGCCTTGGCTTCATTGGTGAATAAATGGAAGATTACAGATGATGAGCAGGAAGAATATTTTGGCATTGATCTGCATAAACCACTTATTTAATCAGTGAAAGGTTGGCAAGATAGTGAAACTATGTATTCGTCTGTAGTTGATGATAGCAAAGGAAGCCTGTCATCTAAGCCTGCAGGATTTGGTGAATCCTTCACTTCTGCTAATGGCCAGTGAATGTGCTTGGTTGCTATCAAGAAGAGATCAAGGAGGCACATGCTGGTGTCGAACTTCACATATATTAATGAGTTGTCATGTCACGACAGGTGACGATTATCTGTCGAGACGAATTACCATCCAAAATGGTCGAAATGACCTTTGATCGATGAACAGACTTTACCTTCACGTTCAGAATATTGAAATTGATCATAATATAAATATAAATCTAACGGCTAATAAGCGCCTATTAATATGTCGTCAATTCAGTCGGAAGATCGATGATAATAAACGACTCATTCATAAAATTGATCGAGTTGTTAGCTCAAATGTCAAACCTAAATTATCATTTGGCACGTCTGAGCGTCGGCGGTCAAAGTAATAATGTGCATTTTTGAGCCCAAAATTCCTCGATCGAATTAAAATGGCCCTTGTGAAATGCGCGATCATCCAAAATGAAATTATCCAGAATAGACATCCAATTTAACTAAAGTTGTTGCACTTAAAATTTTGTTGAAATTAGCACGCATTTTGAAATAAATCTATTTAATTATCTTATAATTACGATCAGTTATCGCCTCGAAACTTGCAGCCACCCACTTCCATACCTACACCTCCAATTCAGCCAATAATGGGATGCCACATCATCCATCCTATACTTACCCCATGTGAAACGGCCGCAATTCCTATTTCAGGCGCGTGACAAGGTCTTTTCGGTCGAACATGGTGATCTCTCTCGGGAGCAAGCTGAATAGCTCGATTTTTTTTCGTTAGAACTCCACAGCCGAAGCCTAAGCTCGATATTCTCCTATGACTGTCTGTCTGTCCCATTCGAGCTTCACAATCAAAGCAGAACCAACATAACCGGAGACTCCATGTCCTGCAGCCCCTACTGCTCCATGGCCCTCGTGGCATTAGAAAATGTCTCTTCTTCTCCACCGCCTTCTCCCAGAATGGAACGAAGGCGCTCATGTCACCTGCTACGTCAACTTCGCCGCCAACACTCACATACCCTGGACCTCTTCACCTCCTGCTGGTCTCCCTACTCTCACTACCCGCCTTGAGCGTGAGCTCGAGGCGATGGCTGAACATGGCATTCGCCTCGGAACCATAGGTAGTTCTTCCGTCTTCTCCGCGCTTAACAAGTGGCACAGCGTGGGTGGCGCTCTCCGCCAAATCATCAGGTCGGGTCTACTTACAAAGCGTGACGAGACGGTGGCGGTGTCTGCACTGTGGAACAAAGCGTTGATCGTTCTTATGGCCTGAATTGGAGATGGTGAGATTGATGCTGTTCTTGGAGAAGCCGCTTCGCGAGAGGAAGTGGGCTTCATGAGGGAGGCTGTGGTTGCATTGAGGCTTGCGAAGGAGGTACTGGGAATTCATCAGGACTGGAGGAGGGAGGCGGTGGTGCATCTCAACCGCATCGGGCGTTTCTTGAGGACCCTAGCGAATTCTGCTACCGATTGGCCTTGTCTCCTTCTACAAATCCTATCGGATGCTGCTGAGATTGATTTCTTTCAGCCGAAGCTAGTTATAAATAACATTGATGTTCTTGGGAGAGCAGTCATAACAGGTGATTCAACTGTTCATGTTGCTATGTATCATGACAGTTTAATATGGAGAGTGGTGGAGATGGGAGCGAATGATAGATGCTTGCTAGTAATTTTTATTACATCAGATGGACATTTGGCTGGGCACATGAACAAGCGAAGTTGCACATGACTTGTGATTTCTTTAGTGAATCTGAGTGGAAAGTGATTGGTGACTGTGGTCAATCCTGCAATGGAGTCTGCATTGGCTATCCTTTAGAAATTTGGCTCTGATGTACAAAATGGGAAAACTCCAAAAGAGCAATTACATTTCAGTGCTCCTTGGAGACATCCACCTTCTATTGATGATCCTGTTGCTTCTTTGAAATGGGCCAAGATTCAGCTAATGGATTTTGTTCAATCTTTTGTCAATACAGAGTTCAGGGTGAATTATCTAGCTGACCAAAGCTTTGAAATCCTAGACGATCCATCACTTATTGCAGTGCTTGAGGTTGGCTTACTCTATCAACAAAGAGATCCATCTTTCATACATCCAATAATAGTCAATATTCAAAGATGTATTGTGAGATGGCTCATACAAGAAATAACACAAATGAGCCTTCAAGATTACATGTCATTCCTGTGGCAACGTGTTGTGCGTGGAAGGAGCTATCGACATTTGATGAAAGAAGTTGGATATAAATACGTGTTTGAAGACTATGTTATGCTCAGTAGAGCTAACAGGTAGAAGATAACGACCATAGTGTCACAAGACACTTACCATTATGCTTTCAGTGAGGCGGAATAATAGCCCCTCTACATGGGGAAGATCGGGACTCAAATTTGAATTAACAAATGACTTAATTAATTTAACTCAAAATAAACTCTAAGCTCAAAATTTAAAATATGAATTGAAATTACAGTGTAATGCGAAGTTATGCTTGGTAAAGTGAGTTTGAGATCGACATGCTCGGTAAAGGCGATGGGTAGAAAACGCTTGTCATGAGCACCTTATGCTAGATGGGAAAATTTGAATAGATCCGATGTATTACGGGAAGATCTTGTGAGCATCAAAATTCAAACCCGTGAAACCAATTAATTTAATGCAAAATGAACTATAAACTCAATTAAAATTTGAATTAAAATTGCAGGTGTTTGAAGACCCTGCTATGCTCAGTAGAGATGACAGGTTAGAAGATCACAACCGTAGTGTCATAAGACACTGACCGTTATGCTCAATAGAGCTGGCGGGAAGGCCAAATAGACTCCCGATGTAGCCCCCTATGCAGGGACGACGCTGGGAGGCTGTTGAATTTTGGATTGACGAGAGACCTAAACAAGAATAAATAAAAGTGTTGACGAGCTTAAATTAAACTTATTTAAAAATAATAAATTAAAAAATAAACCTATATATATGCTCTTTTTATGCAGGTGTTTGAAGACTCTGTTATATGTGAGTTGCGGGTTAGAAGAAAGACCATAGTGTCAATATTGGGATTATGTTAAGTAGAGGCGAGGAAGGTCGAATAGCACGTCAACCCATGTGGGGAAGGCAGCGAGGCTGCCACAATTTGGATTGAAATAAAGCTTAAATATGATTAAATAAGAGTATTAATAAGCTTAAATTAAATTTAAATAAAAAATGATGAATCGAAGCCAAACCTACTCACAAAAAAAATTCTAAAGGTCTTTAAATAAGAGTGAGTCTATAAGCTTCTTAGCGATCACGAGCTAAGTTTTATTGAAACTTAAAGAACTCAATCAACTATTGACTAAATACAAACAAATGAATATTGATCTAAATAATTGAACAAGATCTGAAATATCTTACACCATCGGATTCGCAACACTTTGTATAAGTGAACAAAAGGCGTTAATTAAGGCAATTTTAGATACACTTGCATGTGCTCGGATGTAGAAATTTAAAGTGCAAATTTTAATGTCCAAAATCTGCATGAATCAATTAAATATTAATCTGAAAATTTTAATAAGATATTAGATCAAGCTATAACATCTTCTATGCCACCGAATTCACAACATATTATACAAGCGAACCGAAAGTATTAATTAAGATATTCTTAGATACACCTGCATGTGCTTAGATATAAAGATTTAAAGTGCAAATTTAATATCTGAAAAGGCTGCACAGGCTAAATTAGAATCAATTAAATATTAATCTAAAAAATTTAATAAGATATTAGATCAATCTATAACATCTTCTATGCCACCAGATTCACAACACATCGTACAAGCAAACAGAAGACATTAATTAAGGCTGAGATACACCTGCATGTGCTCGGACGTAGAGATTTAAAGTGCAAATTTTAATGTGAAGGTGCGTAGGCGTGGAATCAATTAAATATTAATCGAAAATATAATAAGATATTAGATCAATCTATAACATCTTCTATGCCGATTAGCATATATCATACAAGAGCGAGAAGGTGTTAATTAAGGCATTCTTAGATACACCTGCATGTGCTTGGACATAAAGATTTAAAGTACAAATTTTAATATGTGAAAAGGCTACGCTGGCTAAATTGGAATCAATTAAATATTAATCTAAAAAATCTAATAAGATATTAGATCAATCTATAACATCTTCTATGCCGCGAATTTGCACATCATGCATGCAAGCGAAGGCGTTAATTAAGGCATTCTTAGATACACACGCATGGGCCACTTATCTTTGAATGCATAGTGTCTCAAGATGCTGTGCGGGTTGAGTCCCGGTTGGGTTTACAGACTAGGTCTGGGTTAACAAAACCTAATGACATTATTATAGCTTTCTCCACCTGAGAAAATCTCTGAGAAGCTAATTCTATTATTTGGCAGTATAGCGACCATCTCTAACTCTCCAATGATAACTTAGTTGATCGAAGATATCAACTGGAGGGGTAATCATTATTATCAAAATATTTAAGATATTTATATTTAATATCCTTAAATCTAAAATTCTCAAAATATAAATCTATATTTGATCCTCTATTATTAAATTAATAGAGTTGACAAGATCTGAAATAATAAACTAAATGATCATGTAGACTATATCCCAATGATGTTGATTGAAGATATCAATGGAGAGGTAATCATTATTATCAAAATATTTAAGATATTTATATTCAATATCCTCAAATCCAAATTCTTAAAATATAAATCTAGGTCGATCCTCATTATTAAATTGATAGAGTCAACAAGATCTAAAATAATAAATTAAATGATTTAAACACAGCATGGGCCATACTATGCGCTTAAATTTAGTGTCGAGAATCTTTGCGCGGGTTGTTTCTGTTTAGTCTTATAGTGGGTTAACAAGACTAAAATCTAGTATAAAATTTCAACTTAGTAAAATATTTGAGAAGCTAATTTTATCATATGACAAGATCGATCCTCATTATTAAATTAATAGAGTCAAGATAAAATTGAAAAGAATAAACCACCCCGATGATGGCTGTGTTGAATGAAGATTTCAACCGGAGGGGATACTTATCATAAAAATGTACTTCCAACCTCAAATTGAATTAATCAAACTCAAGTATCAATGCAAATATAAAATCAAATAAATCACCAAATTATAAATGCTAAAATGAAATTTAATTTTTAAAGAACTTAAAGCTAAAAAATCTAATTCACCATCCGTAATTATTTTTTGGAGGTGATAAATTAAGAAAATCCTAACTCACAAAGAGATTTGAAATGAATTTGAAAGAGACTCGATTACAAATAAAATTGTAAATCATGTTTCAAATAAGAAAATAGGGATCAAACTCAAGTGAATTTATAAAACTTGAAATAAATTTGAATTTCTTTGTATGTGAATTGAACTAGAACATTTTGCTTAAAATAATCCAAAAGGAGAAGCCTAGTGAATCATTGAAAACTTCTAGTGGACTTATAGACTCACCCCCTAATAAGAACAAAGCTCAGATAAGCTTTCATAGAATTGCTAATGAATTTAATGATTGCTTATGAGCAGAGATATGACTTTTCAAAGAATAGTTGACTATCTTATATATTTGGCTTCTAGAAATAAAATGGTAGCACAAATCAGATATAATGAAATGCTAGCTTCTTAACTAAAGGGAATTAAAATGAGATTCAGATCTTTTAATGAATTCAAAATAAATACAAAAGTAAACAAATATTATTTCAATTAATGAACAAGAGCTAAAACGTCTCACATTGATTTGCACATTCTGCTAGCAGGTGTTAACTCAAAGACTTGAAATGTATTAATTTTGTATAAATTATAGAGCCAACTATCGCTCAATTTAAGTGCTTCAGAATTTGTGTGATCATTTGAAAGAGATGAATTCTTGTAAAAAATATAAAATAATCATCAATTCAATTTGATATTTTAAAATTCATACAAGTTTTCTAAAAAATTTGCATGGACCTCAATACTATGCTGAATGCATGAATCTAGTGTCTAAGGATGTTGTACGGCTTCATTCCCGGTTGAGTCTACAGAATAGGTCCAGGTTAACAAAACTTAATGATATTGTTATAGCTTTCTTCACTTAAGAAAATCTCTGAGAAACTAATTATGTCATACATATAATATCTCTTACTCCCAATGATGGGTGAGTTGATTGAGGATGTCAATCAAGGGTTATCAAAATACATAATATTTATATTTAATGATGCCAAATTCAAAATTCTCAAAATAGATCTAGATGATCCTCATTATTAAATTAATAGTTGACAAGATAAAAAAATAAACTAAATAGTTGACTTATATTAATGAAGTTGAGTTGATTGAAGATATCAACTGGAGGGGTAACTAGTATCAAAATATTTAAGATATTTAGATTCATCAATCTCAAATTCAAAATCCTCAAAATATAAATCTAGATTTAATCCTCTATTATTAAATTAATAGTTACAAGATCTAAAATAATAAACTAAATGATATTTATATATCTGATACTGAGTTGATTGAAGATATCAATGAATTCATCATTATAAGAATATATAAGATATTTATATTTAATATTCTAAAATTTGAAATTCTTAAAATATAAATTTAGAGTTGATCCTCTATAATTAAATTAATAGAGTTGACATGATCTAAAATAATAAACTAAATGACCAAGCAAACTTATATACCCTAATGATGGCTATGTTGAATGGATATTTCAATTGGAGGAGATATTTACCATTAAAATGCTCTTACAAGCTCAAATTAGATTAACCTAAATTAATTATTAATATAAATATAAAATTAAATAAATCACTAAGTTCTAAATAGTTAAATAAAATTCAACAATCAAAACTTAAAGTAAAATCCAATTCATCCACCTTTCACAACTATTTATCGAAGTTGACAAATTAAAAATACTTTAACTCACAAAGGAGTCAAAGTCAAATCAAGTGTATTTCTATATTCCCTCTCAATCAATCTCATACTAGTAAGGATGTGGCCCGCATCCTCTGATTATAAGGCTTGGCTAGTAGGCTCCACATATGATGTAGTTGCAGAGTCCTCGACTGGTTGTCATTAACGATTATATTAGGTCACGTAATTATGTTCCCAATGGATACCCCTTGAGATGTGAATCATAGGGCGCACCTGATAGGGAAAAAAGCCCTTTGTTAGCTAAGGTAGACTTAAACTTATCTTCTTAGATAAATTCCACCAGTCATAAGATTTTCTTGGCACGTAACCCATGACAGACAGATATTTTGGTCAGTTGGGTCATTACCTCTCGACTAAGTAGACTAGGGACCACCATGGTGACAAAACCATGGAATCATGATCGGACATGCCATCATTCTCCAAACCATCCGCTTTAAGTTAAATGAAAATAAATTTTATAAGTCAAAATTTCCAAACTCCGCATGCTGCTACTATATGCTACACATTCAATGATTTAATGACTAGCCTTAATCGAAAGTTCTCTATTAGCATTAAGAGGAGTAACTAACTATAGTTGCTTGTGCTTATAAGAAACCTAGAGCCAGATCTAAAGTCCTCACAAAATAAGGGAAAAATCTCTAGGTATTGTCTTATATACTATTCCATATGCCTTCGATTTGACCGATATAAATCATACTCTCTGAGAGGTCATGAGAATTTTTTTCCATAGATTTGACTCCACTAAGGATAGGTTTCTCTTTCTATCTTTGGCTAGTCGAAGCTATAGTAGTAGTAGAGCATGATAAAAATTGAAAGCTAAAGTCGACCATCAATGAAATTTAATTTATATCAATTATATTCTTATGACTAATCTATTTGTTCTGTTGTATCTCTATATTTTGAAAGTATGAGGTGATATATCAATTATTGATTATTAATCTTTATCTTTCATTAACAAAAATGGATCTTCAAAGCACACTATTCATCATGCAGTTAGGTCATGGAGCCAACATCCGTTTGGCTAATGTTGTAAATAATATTGGAGATGTTGGAGCTATCATCCAATTTGGTAGTGTAAATTTCCCAGCTATCATTGTTGTAAATAATCCTTTACTTGAAGCACCTACATATTGTACACACCAACCTGTGCAAGGGAGCAGAAAAATTGGAATGGTCGCTACGATTAGTAAGGTTCCTCAAAAGAGAGCCTCTGTATTCAAAATATTGGGTTATTGCAGTCATGAAAAGAAGTCCGGGCAAAAGTTTCAATCATACCTATGAATCCACTCGACGGTTGAACCTTTGCGTAGGAAGACATGATCTTTGAAGCCTCCTCTTCTAGAGAAAACTAATTAGAAGATGAGGAGAAGAAGGAATCCTGAGCTACAAGCTCATCAGCTCTCACATGGGCTATCTATTACACAACCAACCTTACAACTAGAAGCGAGTATTCCCACTCACAACAAGTTTGAAAATCTAAAATGGGTAAAAAAGAATAGCTCTACTTGTGATAATAAGCACTCTTTCTAGGCTCAAGAGTAGCTAGCTCAAACCTTGTAGATAAAATAACCTAAAATTTTATCTACTTGAGTACACAGAGTCTTGAAGGTTGTCAAGGAAAAAGGTCTTATGAAGAAGAGGTATCAAAGGACAATTATTAAAGAAGCCAAAAATGCTCCACTACAAAAGCTACCATCAGTGGTAGTAAGAACTTAAGATCGTTTTAAGCAAGCCCTACACGGTGAGTATCAGGGTGTGACACTTGGACCGCATGTTCAGGAATCCATCGTGGAAAGGTCCCGAGAAAAAGGGAAAATAAATATGGAGGCTGAAGCCTCATGAAGAAGTAGCGACACAGAAGCTTATTCATATGGAAGCAAGCTAACCTAGAGATAACGAAGAAAGAGAATGCTAAACTGCATGCTCAACAGTCATTGTTCAAGTAGAAAATTTCACAACTAGCTATGGAACCAGAAGTGAGTGTTCCAACCAATAACAGGTTTGATAACCTAAGATGGGTAAAGCAGAACTGCTCTACTAGTCAAATCAAATAGTCCTTCTAGACCTGATAATGTCAGGTTCAAGTTTCTCTAGTGAGGAAACTCAAAATTGTATATGCAAGAGTGCATCGGGTCCTCAAAGTTGATAAGGAGAAAGGACTCATAAAAGAAAATATCAAAGACCTGTCATCAGGGAGGCTAGAGTTGCTCCTCCAAGTAGATCTCCTACAACCAAGATGTCAATTCAAGTCTCACATGAGCATCGAGTTTGACATTTGGGATCTCTAAGAATCATCGAAGGTCCGCAAAGGTAATTTAGAGGCTAAAGACTCGAAGTGAAGCTGCCTTAAAGAAGATAGTGATGTGACATCTAGACCGTACTCTTAGAGATCCATCACAAATCAAACTCATCAAGAATGGGTACTTAAGAAAAATGTCATATGTGATGAAATGATGGTGTGAGTTATTTAGGGATCCCATCACCAACTCATTGATTTCAAAGGTAAAAGACTTTGTGCCAATGGTCGATATTTGAAAAAGTATTACACATAAAAATTTAATCACAAGAATGCATTCGATCATACGGTGCATCTTCAAACTTTTCAAAAAAGTGACTTGGTCCTGGTGCTGAGAAAAGTAATTATTCCTCATCGTCATTACATGTGTAAGTTTTGCTTAGAAATTCTATTATAACATAAGAATTCATTTTCAAAATAAAGAAAACATCCCCCTATCAGACAAGAGGCACTTTTTTTAAATTTTTTAGCAAAATGTTGGGCTTTCCCTGTAAGTTAGGGGGCTTCGGGTTGACATCACACAAGGCCGAGATCCCCATATACATGTTCAAATTATGTATTCAAAGTTCTCAAGTTTTAAAGTTTTATTAACTAAAAAGAGAAATTTTTAAGTCTGCAAACTTTAACAAATCAAGTTTGAGACATCTTCCATCTACATGAATCTGGGGCTGAGTTGATGCATAATGTCAGACTCAACACACCCAAATATGATTGAGTGGCTAACAGGCCTGCTTACTCAACACACCACAAAGGCCTTAGTTGATCCCCACCTCATTAGCATTGATAACCCCCTCCCCATCAATTTCTCAAGTCCAAGACTCAAGTAGGTTCTAAAGGTTAGACTAAACATGCCCAAATATGGCCAAGTCACTGACAGGTCTACTTACTAAAAGGCCATAAGAAAAAGTCGTAGTAAGAGATCCTCTTACTTCTTTAGTTCAAAAATAAGAGCATCCGAAAAACCCCAAATCTTTCCAACTTGGTGAGTTCAAGTAGCGGTGGAGATCACCCTTAATGGTCATAAGGTTATTTTCTAAAATCCAACAAGAAAATATCATTACTCGAAAAGACAATAAGTCGAGTTTGGTATCAATATCAAATAAGAAATGTCAACTCTTTCAACAAGTCTGTTAAAGTAAAAAGCAAAGATCGAAGGAAACTCTTCTTCAGTAAGTTCAACCAATCAGAAAGTAAAGGATCGAAGAAGTCATCCTAATGTTAGTACAAAGCCAAAGGCTGAACTAAGGGGGTCATGTCATCAATATGTCTGTTACATGCAAAGCATAAGACTGATGACTCTTCATCATTGACCCAACACAAACTTTGAGGGCTAGGTCACCGAAAGATATCCTTCTATAAGCCCATGAAAGCAAAAGCTATGGAAGAAAGTAATTTCTTTTCACCTGACAAGTCTTCAAGACAATCTAATATTTTTCTTCATCATGTCCATCAAGGCACGAAGCCAGGATAGAAGGAAATACAAGAGATGAATCTCCAAGATGGAATCTTCAACTAGTTCATTAAAGCACAAACCATTAGACCGAAGATGTTCTCATCTTGCCAACATGTCATCAACTCCATCAAGTCCACTGAGGCATGAAGCAAAGATAGGAGGAAAATACAAATTTCAATTTTGAGATTGAATTTTTATGGTGTTTATTTTTGATTTATGTGTATAGGGGACACCACACATATTTGAAGGTATACTTATTGAGGTGGGGTACAATATTAAGGAATAGTGCACTATCTCTAAAGATAGAAATCACTACTCTACAATGGACTTAATCACCAAATAAGGACTCCTAAGGTATGATTGGTCTTCAAATATACTAAAGATTTTTTCCCTACTTTACATGGATGAATAAAGTAGGGTTTATTTAAACCAGGTTCTAAAGTTTCCTATGGGGGCAAGCCCCCATAGTTAATTACATCCTAAGAAAGGTGAGTTCCTTAGAAATACTCTCGATTAATGTAGGCAATTATTGTCTCCAAAGATTTCAAAGATAGGACTATCAATAAATTAGCTATGTTTGAAAAATCAATCAAGATAGATCAAAAAGGAGAGACTTATTATCGAAGCCAAAGGAAGTTGAGTAGGGAATGCTTATGATACTAGGAAACATAGTAAGCATTCCAGCTTATCCTATGGTTGGGCTTTATATATTTCAAATTGAAGAGAATTATATATTTGAGTTGAAATTTCATTATAAAATTAGGACTTATAATCCCATAATACAAGATTATAGAAATTCCTAAGAGGTGAGGATTTATGCTTATAGCCAAAGGAGAAACAATAACCTCAAATCATAAATCTAAGGAGCTTTAGTGAGGGCCAAAGTGCGTCCTAAATCTAAATGAAGATGGGTACATTATTTACCTCCACAAGAGAGAGTAAACCACTAATTTGACTTATAACCGCCTAGACTAACTCCTCCTAGGCTTTAAAACCATACGGTCAAGTCATATATTTTGCAAGATGGTTAGGTTATTTTTATTTAGAAAGAGACTAAAGTCCTTAAACCCACTCCCTAAGAGACTAGAGTATGAGTGGTATGAGTAATGACTTAGTCTAATCCAAATCTTTTCAATTTTTATTTAATTTTTGACTCTTTATTTTGACCAAGGCCATAGGATTTTTATATGTCTAAATTCATGATAAAATAAAATTATTGGCTAAATCAGAAAGAAAGAGGTGTTTTCCACCACAGAGAGACCCTTAAAGGTCAAGTCTTCCCTATCGTGCAAGAATGGAAACCCTCTCTTAGAAAAAGTGAAACAAGATGACATGCATGATATTAAGCATACAACATCCAGCTAAGGGGTTGCTAAATCTTTTAATTATCTTGATTAAATGCCTAGACTTTATATGAGGTTATGAGTTATTTATAAAATTTAGTTATGAGTTGTAGTTGGGGTAGAAAAATTAATTTTTCCTAAGTGCCTAAGTGGATCTAGGTCACACAATAAACCACCATATATGAAGAAACTAGGAAAAGACATGTCATTTCTATTACACAATTGTAAATAAAATATCAAACAATTTATAAACCCATTGTAAAAAAAATTGATAGGTCGGTGCGGTCTGGTAATGCTGTACAACCTAAAAAGAGAAATGGGTAGCCAAGTTCTACCCTTATATAACCCAGTATATGAAAGAATAATTACAAATTCACAGATGAATAAATGTTATGGGGTCCTCATTCTTCATATCTTCATATTTCCTTCATTTCTTCATTTGGGGTTGCTTTCTCCAAAGGCATCACAGGGATCTCCTAGGACAAAGCCTTCTAGCCTCCCTCATCCTAATCCCCCCATAACACTAATCCTAGTTCTTAATGGACAATTATATTAAAAATAGGAAAAGTAAATCTAACTACACCTGCAAAATAAGTGTTAGCTTAACACACCATACAACCTAAGCAGTTATATGTATAATTTTGACTTAGCAACCTGTAGAAGGGTAACCAAGTCCACTTGTCCTAATTTAGATTGCGCTTAGGGGTTAAGCAACCTGTAGAAGAGAGTATTTATATTTATTTTAAGCACCTCTTAAGCACAATCTCCTATAAAAATTATCATTAGGCTAATCACGACCTAATATCTAGTCTATGAAGCATACATCCTAACATCCAGTCTACAATAATATATCATAAAACTAAACATACATCAAACCATGCACCACCTTAACATAAGGCTAAAAGTGGTGACTTAATCTAAGGTGTGTGTATTAAGGCTTGTGTGGTATGCCTTAACTAGGCTTTGTTATAATTTTCTAAGTAAGAAAAGATTTAATTTGAAGGATGGTTTCACTTTAAGTGGCTTAATTGATTTGTAAGTTTTACTTAATATTTTCTTTTGTTTCAATTGACCTACACTTAACAACTAAGTGTTATAAAGAAGAAAAGAGAGGATCACTTTCTTTTATCCCTACCTTAAGCAACATCTAAAGCACATTAATTAATCAATTATTTTTAGTGAATGGCTTATCACATATTTTATTAGTCCTAGGTTTAGGTTCACTTTGAATAACCTTATTCAATAAGAGAGGCATCTTAAGATTAATTGGAATAAACTACTATCACATGACACATATTCATTTATTTCTTTCCATCATATATAACATGCCTATGGTTAAGTCCTAAACATATCTATACAAGCAATATGTTTTCGGCACACTTAAAATGCAAGATGCATAAATGAGTTTCATAGAAAAAGAGGATTCTCATTCATTAGCTAAATACACATTCAAATGTATGAAAGTTCTAAGCAAGTACTTCACCATTGGTTGACCAGGAGAATAAGGTAGGAACCTCCTTTGGGCTACTTAAAGTCGTGCATCCCCGGGTGTCTAGACTAGATATACCTGCTATTCTTAAATAGATGTGGATGTATAGAAAACGATAAGAATGAAAATCATGCAAAAATTTTATTTTGTTTAATTGATTTATTTGTGCAAATGAATTAAAGCTCTATCCAAATTCTAATGTCAAAATGCATAAGAATAAAATCAAACGGGTATGTCGCCATTATTTTGCACCAAGGGAGTGAGGTAAAACCTCCTTGGGGCTACTTAAAGCCTTGCATCCCCAGAATGTCCAGACTAATATACCCACTAACATTCATACTTATGCAAAATCAACATATGAATGAAAGAAATCAACTTCACTTCATACACTAAGCTTATATTCACATGCACCGTCTATGTATGTATAACTAATTTTACAACATGTATTATTACTCATTAATAAGCTTTTGAAAATACATTTAAGATTTAACAGTGATAATAGCCACACATATTTTTAACTTAAGCCAACACATGCAACTTGACATAAAGGAAATCATTTCATTTAATTAATTTTTTTTTGAAAAGGATGAATGCATGATTACAAGTGGCATACAACATTTAATACAATTGGAGAGAAATAAAAGAACATAAGCATATAGTTTCATTCAATCCAATTAGTTCCTAAAGACAATCATTAAATAAGCTTATTTAAAATAAACCAAAGTTTCTTAAAGTCAGCTTTTTTTAATTTCATATTTGATTTGATTTAAGAAATGTGAGAAAGATGCGCTAATCCTAATCCCATTCTCCATATGTGTGCAAATTTGATTTAATAAGAAGAAATTAAATGATTTTTATGGATTGATTAAGTTAAGCATGGATTAAATCAATTAATTAAACTCTTACCTATGTTACCTTAAGGTAATTAATTTAACAATTATGAGCTAATATGATATCCAAATAAATTGAAAAGTAAATAGCAATGCTCTATGAAATGAAAGGAGCCTAATGCTATTAGCTCATAATCATTTAATATTAAGCTTAAGGAATCATTTTAATTAATTTTATGATTTTCTCACACATATGAGTTAACATAATTTTATTAGCTCTCTTTAGGTTATTGAACACCCAAAGAACTACCTAAGGATTAATTAAGGAAAAAAATCAGTTTTCATTTGATTTTTCAAATCAATTAAACCAATAATCTATTAATTCACCTCTCCTAAAAGGGACTAACCAAAGCTAACAATTATCTTGAGATGAGATGGGCTTAAGGGAAAAGGTAGGGAAAGAGGTCCCCACCTATTTCCATAATCCATCCACTAGATTAAGCATGATTTAAAATGACTTGAATTCCAATTTAGCTAGTTAAGTTTCTAATTAGTTAATTAATTAATAATTAGGACTTTAGTTGAAAAGAGAGGGAAAATTAGAGAAAGGATTAGAAGGGAGATGCCAATCCACTTCCCTAAGTCTCCTTACTATTCAACAGTGATTAGGGAGTCAAAATGATTAATTAATCACTATTTATATGCTTAATCACCCCTTACTGAAGTTAAGAGAGTAATTAGAGCTTAATCAATAAATTTTCCTAATTAATCAACCAATAAAGTCCAACAAAAATAGGGCAGGTATAGGTCATCCCTCTAAACATCCTCAGAAAGTTTGAAATCAATTGGATGATTAATTAAAGAGTAATTAAGCTAATTAAGTTTTTTATTTAAACCCTAATTAAGCTCTATTTACTATTTAAAATCCATTGAAAATATCTTTATTAAATTCATCTTTGAAATACCTTTAAATTGAGCCCTCATTTGTATTTTTTGAATTTTTCTATAATTAGTTCTAAATTATAGAAGATTCAACAATAAAAATGGATTATTTTACCCTAATTAAAGCCCTAATCTCATCGACGCCATGTGGCATGCTGACACTGCACGCTTTCCATGTGGTGCGATGGGATAGGGTATTTATGTCACATCATGTCGGCCGACAATGAACACTTTCGTGGAGCCGATCTAAGATCTGATGGACACGATTAATCCTGCAATTTAGAAGGAATAATCAAGGGATCTAAGCATGATTTAATAACGTTTGTATGCTCCAATCAAGCCGAATAGACGACCCATGATCCTTTGCGAACAATGACGGATGTCATCTCTTTCCATTTGATCTAAGCTCACCAGAGCTTGGATTGATTCCAAAATGAACTCACACCATCAAGGGAAGGAGAGGAACACATCTAATGGCTAAGATCACATGCCATACACATTTGTTTCATAAAAGACCAACCACACTTCACCTAGGCTATGATTTTGAGGAATTACGATGGAGCTCAAGGCGGGGATCGATGGAGGTAGCTTCGTAGCAGAGAGCGAATCCTATTAAGAAGCTTGGGCCTTGATTTGGAGTAGATCCTCAGACAACCAATCCATGCACTTTGGAGCTTTAGTCTTGATTGAACTCGGTCTTCCGGTGGCTTTGGAGCTTGGGAAATGATTTGGATGGCTTTGATATTGTGCGTGGAAGGTGTCTGCAAATTTGATTGAAGTTTTGTGGAGGATTGAGCAAATGGGATTTGGAATTGGTCTCCCCTATTTTGATTTTATGTGAAACCGAGAAGGGAGAAAAATGGGGGAGCTTGGGAGCTTGGAGAATGGGAGATTCTCCTTCACCCACTCGCTCAAAACAAAGATGAATCATCTAATTCTGTTCAAATTGAGGGGTATATGTTGACCTCATTTTTGGAGTGAGTTCTTAACTTCCTCACCATAGATCTAGGACTCTTGTAGACATTAAGAGCTTCTTAGTCTTAAGACACTTCTAGTGATTATGTGAACATTTAACATAAGCCTAGAGACTTAGAAGGGTTAGCCATAGGAATAAGTTATGCCTTAGGGACTTAGGAAAACTTTCTTACCCTATAGCCTAAACCCAATCCATGCTTTCTTCCTCAAGCCATACCTCAAATCCAAATCCAATTCCAAACCAAATCCTTGAAACCCATAATCAAATCCAAGATCAACATTCTTCCTAAGCCCTTTGATTTCATCTTATGGACTTAGCCTTAACCAAATTCAAATCAATCCTGATTCAATTAATTTTCTCAAACATCAATTCAATTTCTCAATCATTTACCAAATCCAAATCTAAATTCTAAACCAAATAACTCAATCTTAGATCAAATCTGAAATCAAAATTCCTTCTTAAGCCTGATGACCCACTCTCATAAGCCTAGCCAAATCTCCACCTAAATTATTCCAAACTAGATTGATTTCCTTATAAATAAATTATTTTTTCATTTATATTCACAAATATAAATGAAATCCATACCCAAATAGCCAAAACCAAATTAAACTAAATCAAACCAAGCCAAATCCCCTCTTAAGCCATATGGACCTATCTTCATAAGCTTACTCAAATATTAACCCAAATCAACCCAAAATCAATTGGTTTCTTTATAAACCAATTACTCCTTAATTTATATTCATAAATATAAATGAAACCCACCCTCTAATGACCAAAAATAAATCAAACTAAACCAATTTTCTACTTAAGCCCTTTTGACCTACATCCATAAGCTTGGTCAAATTTCGCTTCTAAATCACTACAAAATCAAGTGATTTTCTCATGAATCATTTATATCTTCATTTATATTCCCAAATATAAATGAAATATAAATTTACATGACCAAAACTAAGTCCAAAATCAAACCAAAATCCAATTCAAGCCTTTTTAGCCAATTTCTTGGACTTGGCCAAATCCTATCCAAATCAAGCCAAAACTAATGAATTTTCTCTTGAATCAATCATTCCTTCAATCATTTAGCCAAATATAAATATAAACTACAATTTTCAAACCAAACTCAAGTCAACCCAAGTCAAGTCCAAGTTAGCCTTTTTTACTTAAAAACTTCAAATGAGCCAAAATCCATTAGACTCCAAATTGATTGTAGTTAGATTTATATTTCAATCCTAGGCTCATATATGAGTTCAACTAAACTTGAATGAAACCAAAACTAAATCAATTGACCCATTTAGGTCCACGACCCAAAGTTGCCTAAAGAACACTTTTTTAACCAAGTTTTAATCCAACCAAAATTGGATTGAACCAATGCCATCTAAGCCTCATATCATGATGAACAATCACCCTAGGATGATTAACCACCTTGAATTGGGTCAAACTAAGTCAACTTGATCCTTTGACTAAGTCAACCTTTAGCCCAAATAAAACCTAAACATACCAAAACTCACCATATGCTAAATTGATTGAAACCATTGATTCAAACCAACTCATGATCAATGATTGAATATGACTTGACCCTCAATTGAGTCAAACCAAGTCCAATTGGCCATTTGACCCAAGTTGACAAATATTGGCCTAAAAAGCCAAAATGGATCAAATCACAATCTAACCCAAATTGATTGCAACCAATGGCTCAAGTTCATTCCAAATCAGTTATTGAACTTGACCAAAGCCATAATCAAGCCCAATTTGACCAATTGGTAAACTTGACCCAACCAAGCCTAATTAATCTAAAAGGTCAAATTGGCCAAAATCCAAATTAAACCTAAATTGATTCAAACTAAAGCCTACGGTCATTTTCAATTAACTATTTGAACATGAATCAACACCTAACCCAACCCAATTTGGTCAAATTGGTCAAATTAGTAAACTTGGCCCATTTGACCCATTTGATTTCAAATGAGCCAAAATCAAACCTAAGCTAAATTGATTGAAACCACTTGAACTAAAACTCTCCAAATAGTCATTTGAACTTAACTCAAGCCTTGGTTTGACCCAATTTGACCAATTGGTCAACCCAACCCAACATGAATCCATATAAACCCATTTGACCAAATGAAGCTTAAGCACTCAAAATCAACCCATGGGAATTTGGTGGCTGACCAAAACCTGACCCAAATTGACCCTAGTCAGCCCAAAGTCATCCCATAAACCAAGTGAGCCTCATCCAAGGGGATTAGCCATTGGACAAACCTTCTTTCATTGGATTTCTTCCCCATTTGGAAAAGTCCACTCTCCCATTACTTGGGCAGCCATCCAATTGCCAGATGAAGCATGCTTAACCTTCCTAGCCTCACTCTAAGCACACTAAGACTTGCCATGAACCAAGGGGAGGTGAGTTAACTCACCTCCCATGCAAATCGAGCATCCTATGGACAAAGGAAATGAAATCTCCTCATATCAGACCTTGAGCCACCTCCCAAGCCTTCCCCCTAGAGCCACATGGACTGATGGAGACAATTTGTGGTCACTGGTGGTGACGAGAAAAGGGTATTTAATCCCATCTATCCACCTCAGTAATTGAGGGGATATACCCGCTCAATTTGAATGAGAATTAGATGATTCATCTTCATTTGAGCTAGAGAGAGTGAAGAAGAGTCTCCCACAGCCATTCTCCAAGCTCCCAAGCTCCTCCATTCCTCCCTCTCTCAGTTTTACGTCAAACCAAAATAGGGGAGACCAATTCCAAATCCCATTTGCTCAATCATCCACTAAACTTCAATCAACATTGCACACACCTTCCACGCATAATATCGAAGCCATCCAAATCATTTCCTAAGCTCCGAAAGCCACCGAAAGCTCAAGTTCAATCAAGATCGAAGCTCCAAAGTGTGTGGATTGGTCATCCAGGGGATATACTCAAAATCAAGGCCCAAGATTCTCAACAGGGCTTTGTCTCTACTAGACGAAGATACCTACGTCAATCCACCATTGGTCTTGAGCTACGGTGAGGTAATTCCTCAAAACAATAGCCTAGGTAAAGTGTGGTTGGTCTTTGTTTAAGAAATATGTATGTCATGCGAACTTAGCCATTGGATGTGTTCCTCTCATTCCCTTGATGGTGTGAGATCATTTTGAAATTAATCCAAGCTCTAGTGAGCTCATATCGAACGGAGAAAGATGAACGACATCCGTCTTTCAGCATGTGAAGGAGAAAGATCACGGGTCATCTATTTTGCATGATTGAAATGGATGGTCATGATTAAATCACACTTCAATCCCCTGATTATTTTCTCTAAACCATGAGATTAATCATGGTCATCCGATCTTAAGATCAAATGGTCCACGAGCACGCCCACCACTACTACTCATGGATGTGACAACTTAAATAACCAATTCACAATGCCATGTAAAGCCAAGCACACGCCACGTGGCACTGATGGGATTTGGTTTCATTAGGATTAATTAATCCATTTTAATGTTGAAACTTCAATAATTCATAACTAATTGTAAAAAAATTTTAAAAGTACAAATGTGGGCTCTTTTTAAAGGTATTTTAGAGAAGAATTTAATAAAAATATTTCCAATGGATTTTAAACATTAAATAGGCTTAATTAAGGTTTAATTTAAAACTTAATTTACTTAATTACTCCTTAATTAATCATCCAATTGATTTTAAACTTTTGAAGGATGTTTAGGGAGATGACCTCTGCCTCCCTTATTTTTTTTAGAATTTATTGGTTGCTTAATTAGGGAAATTGATTGATTAAGCTCTAATTACTCTCTTAACTTTATTAAGGTGATTAAACATATGAATAGTGATTAATTAATTTTTTTGGACTCCCTAATCACTGTTGAATAGTAAGGAGACTTAGGGAAGTGGATTGGAGCCTCCCAATTCTTTCTTTAATTTTCCCTCCCTTTTCAACTAAAGTCCTAATTATTAATTAATTAACTAATTAGAATCTTAATTAGCTAAATTGGAATTCAAATCATATTAAATCATGCAATCCAATGGATGGCATATGGAATTAGATGGGGACCTCTTTTCCAACCTTAAGTCCATCCCATTTTCAAAGATCATCAAATTTGATAATTAAGAAAGAGCAAAAAATAAATTAATGAATTAATCTTTTAATAAATTAAATTAAAATTTTAAGTAAATTTGATTTCCTAATTAATCCTTGGGTAGTTCTTTTGGGCATTCAATAACCTAAAGAGAGCTAATGAAATTATGGTTAACTCACATGTGTGAGAAAACCATAAAAGTAATTAAAATGGTTCCTTAAGCTTAATAATTAAATTATTATGAGCTAATTTCATTATATCCCTTTCATTTCATAGGAGCATTGCTATCTACTTTTTAATTCATTTTATATTATTTTAGCTCATAATTGTTTAATCAATTATAAAGGTAACATAGGTAAGGGTTAAATTAATGATTTAATCCATGCTTAACTTAATCAATCCATAAAAATCATTTAATTGCTTCTTATTAAATCAAATTAATCCCCACATATGGGAATGGGATTAGAGTTAGCAAACACCTCTTTCTCACATATCTCTTAAATCAAATTAAACATAAAATCAAAAGTTACTTTAAGAAACTTTGGTTTATTTTAAATAAGCTTATTTAATGTGATTGTCCTTAGATATTAGTTGGATTGAATGAAATTACATGCTTGTGTTTCTTTATTTCTTTCCAATCATATTAAAATGTTGCATGCTACTTGATTCATGTATTCATTTCTTTCAAAAATCAATTAAAAATAAATGATTTTCTTTATGTCAAGTTGCATGAGTTCGCTTAAGTTAAAAATATGTGTGGCTATTATCACTATTAAATCTCAAATATGTTTTCAAAAGCTTATTAATGAATAATAATACTTGTTGTGACATTAGTTATACATACATAGGAGGTGCAGTGAATATAAGCTTAGTGTATGAAGTGAAGTTCCTTTCTTTCATTCATATGTTGATTTGCATAAGTACAAATATTAGTGGATATATTTGTCTGGACATTCTGAGGATGCAAGGCTTTAAGTAGCCCCAAGGAGGTCTTTACCTCACTCCCATGGTGCAAAATAATGGCGACGTACCCATTTGATTTCATTCTTATGCATTTTGACATTAGAATTTGAATAGAGCTTTAATTCATTCACACAAATAAATCAATTAAATTAAATACAATTCTTGTATGATTTCCATTCTTATAGTTATTTATACACTCATATGTATTTCAGAATAGTGGGTATAACTAGTTTGGACAGTGGGATAAGGCTTTAAGTAGCCCCAAGGACTACCTCTTTCCCTTGGTCAAAAAATGGCAAAGTACTTGCTTATAACTTTTATACACTTGTGTGTACATTTGGCTAATGAATGAAAATCTCATCTTATTCCATATGCATATATATATATATATATATATATATATATATTGCATGCTTCTCTATTCTTATAGTAATTTGTACATCCATATGTATTTAAGAATTATGGGTATAACTAGTTTGGAGACTCGGGAACGAACGACTTTAAGTAGCCCCAAGGAGGTTCCTACCTTGTTCTCTTGGTCAAATAATGGCGAAGTACTTGCTTAGAACTTTCATACATATTGCCTGTATAGATATGTTTAGGACTTAATAATATGCATGTTATATATGATGGAAAGAAATGAATAGATATGTATCATGTGATAGTAGTTCATTCCAATTAATCTTAAGATGCCTCTCTTATTGAATAAGGTTATTTAAAGTGAACCTAAACCTAAGATTAATTAAAATATGTAATAATCCATTCACTAAAGAGAATTCATTTAATTAATTTGCTTTAGATGTGACTTAAGCTAGAGTATGGATAAAAGAGAGTGATCCTCTCTTTTCTTCTCTTTATAACACTTAGTTTATTAAGTGTAAGTCAAGTGAAATAAAAGAATATATTAAGTAAAACTCACAAATCAATTAAGCCACTTAAAGTGAAACCATTCTTCACTTTCTTACTTATAAAATTATAACAAAGCCTAGTTAGGGCATACCACACAAGCCTTAATACACACACCTTAGATTAGGTCATCACTTTTAGCCTTATGTTAGGTGTGCATAGTTTGATATATGTTTAGTTTTTGATGTATTGTTGTAGGCGAATGTTAGGTGTATGCTTCATAGGATATTAGGCCATGATTAGCCTAATGATATTTTCTATAGGAGATTGTCCTTAAAGGGGTGCTTAAAATAAATATAAATGCTCTCTTTTGTTGGTTTCTTAACCTCTAAGCACAATCTAAATTAGGACAGGTGAATTTGGTTACCCATGTGTAGGGTGCTAAGTCCAAGTTATACATATAACTGCTTGTGTTGTATGGTGTGTTTAGCTAATACTTATTTTGCAGGTATAGTTAGATTTATTTTTCCTATGTGATGTTGCATTAGGAACTAAGATTAGTGTTATGGGGGATTAGGATGAGTAGAGGCTAGAAGGCTTTTTCTGGAGGCCCTGATGCTATGGAACAAGCAAAACCAAATAAAGAAATGGAGGAGACATGAAGAAGGAAAATAAGAAACCCCAGCATTATTTTTCATATACCAAGTTGTATAAGGGTAGAGCTTTGCTACCCATTTCTCTTTTCGACCACACCAGCCTTTTATTCTTTTACGTTGGATTTATAAACTATTTGATGTTTTGTTTACAATTGAATAATAAAAATGGTTAGTCTTTTTGTAGTTTTTCATATATGGTGGTTTAATCTGTAGCCTGGATCCGATTAGGCTCTTGAGAAAAATTAATTTTTCTACCCCAACTATAACTCATAATAAAATTTTATAAATAACTCATAACCTCACATAAAGCCTAGGCATTAAATCAAGATAATGAAAAGATTTAGCAACCCATTAGCTTGGTGTTGTATGATTAATATCACGCATGTCATCTTGTTTCACTTTTGCTAATAGAGGGTTTCATTCCTTGCACGATAGGGGTAGACTTGGCCATTGAGGGTCTATGTGGGAAAATATCTCATTCTTTTGATTTAGCTAATAACTTACTTCATCATGCATTTAGACATATAAAAATTCCACAACCTTTGTCAAAATAAAGAGTTAAAAATTAAATAAAAATTGATAAGATTTACATTAGACTAAGTCATTACTCATACCACTAATGCACTAGCCTCTTAAGGAGTGGGTTTAAGGACTTTAGTTTCTTTGTAATAATAACAACCTAACCATCTTGTAAAATATATGACTTGGCCACAAGATTTTAAAGTGTAGGAGGAGTTAGCTGGCTACCACTCTAGGCGGTTATAAGTCCAACAGTCGAGTGATTTACCATCTCTTATAGAGGTAAACCATTGTGGTGTTTATTTTTTAGATTCATTTGTGTGTGTATATGTGAGGGTACACCACGTATATCTGAGGATGTACTTATTGAGGTGATCAGGTACGTCATTAAGAAATAGTGTACTATCCCAAAAGATAGAAGTCACTATCCTATAATGGACCTAATCACCTAATAAGGACTCTTAAGGCATGATGGGTCTTCGAATATACCAGAGATTCTTCCCCTATTTTACATGAAAAAGTGAAGTAGGGTTTATTTAAACTAGGTTAGTTAAGTTCCTATGGAGGCAAGCCTCCATAGTTAATTACATCTTAAGGAAAATGAATTCCTTAAGAATACTCTCGATTAAAGTAGATGATTATTTTCTCTAAAGAATTCAAAGATAGGACTAACAATAAATTGGTTGTATTTTAAAAAAATCAAGTGGGAAGAATCAAAAGGAGAGAGTTATTATCGATGCCAAAGGAGATAAGTAGGGAGTGCTCATGATACTAAGAATCCTAGTGAGCACTCCAATCAATTATATGGTTGGGCTTTATATGTTTGAAATTAAGGAGATTTATTTATTTAAGTTGAAATTTTATTAGAAATCTAGGACTTAAAATCCTACAATATAGGATTATGGAAATGCCTAAGAGGTGAGGATTTATGCTTGTAGTCCCAAAGGGGAAACAACAACCTCAGATCCTAAATCTAGGGAACTTTGGTGAAGGCCAAAGTATGACCTAAATCTAAGGTGAAAGTGGGTATATTGTTTACCTCATAGAGGGTGAACCGATTGCTAGACTTATTACCACACAGAGTGGCGGCCGACTAACTCATATGCTTTAAATCCATGTATGCAAGTCATATACTTTTTGCAAGATGGCTAGACTATTATCATTTAGAAAAGAAACTAAGTCCTTAAACTCATTTCTTAAGAGACTAGAGCATGAGAGGTATGAATAATGACTTAATTTAATACAAATTTTACCAAATTTTTATTTATTTTGTACTCTTTATTTTGACACAAGCTATATGATTTTATATGCCTCAATGTATGAGAAATTGATTATGGGCCGAATCATAAGAGAAAGAGGTGTTCTTCCATCATAGGCTCTTAAAGGTTAAGCCCATTCTATCTAGCAAAGATGGAAGCCCTCTCTTAACATGAGTGAAACAAGATGATATGCGTGTTGTTAAACATATAACATCCAGCTAAGGGGTTGGCTAAATATTTTATTATCTTGATTTAACACCTAAGCTTTAGGTGAGGTTATGAGTTTGTTTGAAAGTTTAGTTATGATTGTTAATAGGATAGTTGACCTCACTTTTAAAGCGAGCTCTCAGCTTCCTCATCATATATCTGGGACCCTTATACATACTAAGAGTTCCTTAGTCTTAAGACACTTCTAGGGAGTAGGTGAATAGTTAACCTAATCCTATAGACTTAGAAGAGTTAGCCTTAAGAATAAATTATGCTTTAAGAATTTAGGAGGACTTGCCTACCCTATAGTCCAAACCTAATCCTTGGTTTTTTCTTTCAAACCAAACCTCAAATTCAAATTCAAATTTTAAAATCAAATCCAACTATCCAATGATTGAAATCCATCACTAAATTCAAACTCTAAATCCATTCATAAGCCCTTTGATTTTATCTTATGGACTTAGCCTTAATCAAATCCAAATCAACCCAAATCCAATTGATTTTCTCAATTATCAAATTCAATCTCAAATTAAATTCCAAATCATGAATCAATTTCAAACTCCAAATGATTGAAACTGATGATTAACTCCAAATTCCAAAAAATCTCTTCCTAAGCCATATGAACCACTTTCATATGCATAGTCAAAAATACTTCAAACTAACTCAAACTTGGTTGATTTATTTATAAATCAATCATTCCTTCATTTATATCCATGAATATAAATGAGACCCACCCTTCAATGACAAAAATAAATCAAACCAATTGAAAATCCAAGTTAGCCTCTTTTGATCTATATCCCTTAATTTGGTTAAGTATGCTTCCAAATCACTCCAAACTCAAGTGATTTTCTCATAACCCATTTATATCTTCATTTATATTCACAAATATAAATCCATATGGTCCAAACCAAATCCAAATCAAATCAAATTCCTAATTTTAGCCCTTTTAGCCAAACTTTTGAACTTAGTTAAATGGCATTTAAATCAACTCAAAATTCATAGATTTCTTCATGATTAAATCATTCCTACAATCGTTGATCTAAATATAAAAATAAATGACCATTATTAGACCAAATCCAATTCAATCCAAATCAAGCCCAAGTTGACCCTTTTGACTTGAAATTGTCATATGAACCAAAATACATTTGGCTCCAAACCAATTGCAATTGGATTTATATTTCAATCCTAAGCTCGTATGTGAGTTCAACTAAACTTGAATCAAATTTCAATCAAGCCAATTGACCCATTTAGACTCACTTGACCCAAAGTGACCTAAAGGACCCTTTTGAGCCAAGTTCTAATCCAACCCAAATTAGATTGAACTAAGCCTATCTAAACCTCAATCATGATCAAAAAATTATCATGGGGTGATAAACTACCTTGAATTGGGTCAAACCAAGTCAAACCTAACCTTTGACTAAGTCAACATTAACCCAAATGAAACCCAAACTAGTTAAAAGTCATCATATGCCAAATTGACTGAAACTATTGACCCAAACCCATTCATAATCAATGATTGAACATGAACAAGCCATCAATTGAGCCAAACCAAGCCTAATTAGCCACTTGACCTAAGTTGACCAAAATTGGCCTAAAAATAAAAATAGGTCAAATCATGATTTAATCCAAATTGATTACAACCAATGGCTCAAGTTCATTCCAAATCACTTATTGAGCTTGACCAATGATTGAGTTGACTCATTGGTCAACTTGATCCAACCTAGATTGACCAAAATTCAAATTAATTTCAAATTAAACCAAACCAAAGCCTACAATCATTTTTAATCAACCAATTGAACTTGACTCAACACCTAACCTAACCTAATTTGGTCAAATTGATCAAATTGGTCAACTTGACCAATTCGGCCCTTTGAATTCAAATGAGTCAAATCCAAACCTAGACTAAGCTAATCCAAACTAATTGAACCAAAACATCCCAAATTATCTTGTGAACTTAACCCAAGACTTGGTTTGACCCAATTTGACCAATTGGTCAACCCAACCCAACCTATCCCAAATGAAACCCATTTGACCAATCCAAGCTAAATCACTCCAATCCAACTTATGGGACCTTAGCACTTAGTCAAATCAGAGCCAAACATGTCCTAATTCATTTCCAAACCAACCCAAAAGCCAAGTGGACCCCCCACCAAAGGGATTAGCCATCAAACCATAGGATTTAAACCTTAAAATCATTGGATCCAAGCCAAAGTCAACTTGCCCATCCCCATGGCAGCTCATTAGCACTCCATGGAACCTTCTCCTGACCCACCTAGCCAACCTAACCCACCCTAGGTCGATTGAGGACCTTTGGGAGGTGAGTTGACTCACCTCCAACCCAAATCGAGCACCCATTAGATCAAGACCTTAGCATCCTTGCACATTGGGGTCCATGACAGCCTCCCATCATTCCTCCCATCCGCGGCGTGCCTCCCTGACTTGATGGAGACAAGTCTGGTGATTGGAAGATGGTGAGTAGTGTAAAATGTGTGAACGCTGTCGTTCATCCATGATGGAAATTGAGGGGTATACCCCCTCAATTCGAACATGATTTCACACACACTTGCATCGTGAGCTCTCCTAAGCCATTTTCAAAATCCCACAGAGTGATTCCAAGCCTTCTCGAGCATTCCAAAATCTGTATTTCCCATTCTAGTGTGAAGCTGAAATAGGAGAGGGCAATATTGAGCAATACTCCCTCATTTGAAATCAAACTTCAATTCTTCTTAGCCACACCATCACCATACCCTATCGAAGTTAACCGAACTAATTCCCAAGCTTCCAAGCCACAGAGGGATCGAGTTTGATCGGAGCCGAGCCCATTGCATGCGTGGATTGGTCAATCGAGCATCCCACACCAATTCAAACTTAAATCTCTTCAAGAGGGCCTCGCCTTAACTAAGCGAAGCTACCTCTAGTGTTGCACCACCGGACATTAGCTTTCAGGTAATTTCATAAGCGAGCTTTGTATATAAAAGTGGGTTGGTCCTTTGTTAAGAAAATTTGAATTTCATGTAAGATTTTCAGTTAGATGTGCGTCTCCCTTCCCCGAAGGTATGGAAAGAATTTGGAGACAATCCAAGCTTGATGAGCTCGGATCGAACAAGAAGATGGATGACATCCATCTTCCGACCAATGTGATAGATCATGAGCTATCCATCGCGTGATTGAGATGAACGGCTCTGATCAAATCTTATGGTAGAGCCCTCTGATTCCTTTCTTAAACGCCGTCGGATCATTGGTCATCCAATCTTAAATCAAGCGGTCCAGAGAAAGTGCATCCACCGTCACAATCGGTACGCAATGTGACTACTTAAATAGCCAATCCCCTCGTGCCATGGAAAGTGCATCACATCAGCGCCACGATGGGATTAAGGCTTTAATTAGGGTTAATTAATTGGTTTTTAATCCTAAAACATCCTAAAATTATAACTAATCATAGAAAAATCCAAAAAAATGTAAAATTAGGCTCATTTTGAAGATATTTCAGAGTAGAATCTTGGAAAATTATCATGAATTAATTTTGACTAGTGATTTTAGCATAATTAGGGTTTTATCAAAATTTTAATTAGCTTAATTACACCTTAATTAAGCACTCAATTAATCTCAAATTTTCTATGGATGTTTAGGGGGATGACTTATGCCTCCCCTATTTTTTTTTGGGATTTTATTGATTACTTAATTAGGGAAATCACTTGATTAAGGTCTAATTACTCTCACTCTCCTAATTAAATTAATCATAATTAATGAATAAACAATAACTTAATTAATCACTTAAGCATTGTTGACCTCTTTTTTAGAATGAGCTCTCAGCCCCTCCATCTTAGATATAAGACTCTTCTTGACACTAAGAGTTCCATAGTCTTAAGATACTTCTAGTGATTAGGTGAACACTTAACCTAGAGACTTAGAAGAGTTACCCTTAGGGGTGTTAGGGAAACTTGCCTATCCTATAGCTTGAACAAAATCCTTACCTCCTTCTTTCAAGTCAAACTTCAACTCCAAACCAACTTCATACTCAAATCAATTCCAACTTAATTGATTTTTTTCAAATCCAAATCAACTTCAAACTCCAAATACAAACCAACTTCAAAACTCAAATCAATTCCAACTTAATTGATTTTCTCAAACCTTAAATCAATTCTAATTGATTTTCTCAAATCATGAATCAATTCCAAATGATTGAAATCCATGATCACTTCAAATCCAAAAATCTTTCCTAACTCACTTTGATTTCTTCTTATGGACTTAGCTCAACTCCAAATTCAAATCACATCAAACTCAAGAGATTTTCTCACAACCCACTTATATTCTTGTTTATATTTACAAATATAAATGAAATATAAATTCAAATACCCAAAACCAATTCAAAACTCAAATCCAAATCTAACCTAAAACCACTTTCAAGTCAAATTCTTGAACTTAGCCAAATCAAACTCAAATCAATCTAAACCCTTCGATTTTCTTCATGATTCAATCAATCCTTCAATCATAAAGCCAAATATAAACATAAACTACAATCATCGAACTAAAACTAAAATCAAAACTCAAACTCAAATCAAACTCATGTTCACCCTTTTAAACTTGAAATTGTTAAATGAATCAAAACCCATTTTACTCCAAATCACTTGCAAATGGATCTATATTTCAATCATAAGTCCATATGTGAGTTCAATCAAACTTGAATCAAGTCAATTGACCCACTTAGGCTCACTTGACCCAAAGTGACCTAAAGTACCTTTTGAGCCAAATTATAATCCTACCCAAATTAGATTGAACTAAGCCCATCTAAGCCTCACATTGTGAGCGGTCATCATAAGATGATCAATCACTCAAATTAGGTCAAACCAAGTCAAACCTAACCTTTTACCAAGTCAATATTTAACCTAAAAGAAACCTAAACTAGCCAAAATCTACCATAGGGCAAATTGATTGAAACCATTGATCAAAACTAGTTTATGATCAATGTTTGAACTTGACCAAATCATCATTTGAGCCTAACCTAGCCCAATTTACTTGAGTTGACCTAACTTGACCTAAAAAGTCAAAATGGGTCAAATCTTGATCTAAGCCAAATCAATTGCAACCAATGGGTCAAGTTCATTCTAAATCACTTGTTGAACTTGACGAAAGCCTTAACTGGCCAACTAGACCTAACCTAGCCCAATTGACCATGAACCCAACTTATCTTAAAATGTCAAATCAAACTAAAATTTATTGAAACCAAAGCTTGCAATACATTTCAAATGAGCAACCAAACCTAAACCAACCCATGATCAAACCTAATTAGGTCAAATGGGTAAAATTGTCAATTTGGCCCATTTGACCTAAATCAAATCAAATGAACTAAAACTAAATATAAATGAAATTGAATCAAACCAATGATACAAAACATTTCAAATGGTCATATGAACTTGACCCAACCCTTGGTTTGACCAAATTTGACCAATTGGTCAACTTAACCCATTTTGACCTAAATGGGTCAACATGAGCCAAATGATATCAAATCAACACCAAATTCCTTGAAATTTGGCCCAACCCAATTTCAAACTATTCTAAATCTGCCCAAATTAAAATCAAAGCCAAATGACCATTTTACCCTTAGGTCAAGGGGTAACTTATGGCCAATTCCACTTGGAATTTGGTCAAATCCTTTTCATGGCCACTTGACACCCTTTTAGTGGACCAAATGGACACTAATGAGTGTGGTGCACATTTGTTCATCTTTTCTTAAGAGGCCACATTCACTTATCATCTCTTGTTGCTTGTTTTGGATGCTCTCCACCACTTGAAAAAGTCTAAGGTTTATCATTGCCTCCTAATACCAATTTTGGCTGTGGATTAGAATAGAAAAGCTTCTTTCCCTTATCATCATTGTACATTGGCTATTTTCCTCTATCCACATTATATATTACCCGCTTTTCACCATTTGAGCTATAGGAAGCAGCATGAGTTTCATTTCTTCTTGAGTCTGAAGGTTTGTTTCTCTTTGATTTATTTGTATAGATTTCAGACTTAGGGTGATTCAGCTTTTCAAATTTGGCCACCCTATCAAGAAAGTCTTGGAATGTTGTAATTGACACCATACATAAAAATGGTGTCATTTTATCAAACATATTGCCCATTAGCAATTGGATCACATATTCTTCTTCTAATTGTTGCTCACATTTCATACTTAGGTTATACCAGTGACTTATGAATTTTATCACTCACGCATCTCTTCTCCTTTTCAGCAAGGAAGGTCAACGATTATTATTTTCGGTTGCTTGGCAACCTTCTTGACGAATATTATATTTAACTAAATCATTTGACAATTCGCATACCACTTTAGATTGTCCGAACTAAAAAAAGCGGTGCATCATTCCCTCTTGTGTTACCATAGGTAGCCTTAAATTGGGCTAGATGTTACATTAGGTTACCAAGCCCACTAAAAGTATTAAATTTTGGCACTGAGTAACCTTTCAGGTACAACACTTGATCATATTTGGCTGGATAAGGGCGACCCTTACTCACAAACTTTTTAGCTTGCTCTGAAGCTATAACTGCCTTTATCTTAGTAAAAACATGCATTCATGGAATGTCCAAATTTTCCTAAGTAATATCTTTTAGCATTCATCATCATGGCGTGCTAAAATTTGCATTGCTTGTATAGATATGCTTAGGATTATTCATATGCATGATATACATGGTGGAAAGAAATAAATGGTTGTGTGTTATGTGATAATAATTCACCTTAATTAATCTTAAGATGCCTTTCTTATTGAATAAGTTTATTTAGAGCAAATATAAACTTAGGGTTAATTAAAACACATAATAAAATATTCACTTAAGAAAAATCATTAATGAATCTACCTTAGAAATTACTTAAGGTAGGGATAAAAGAGAAGTTCTCTTCTCTTTATAATATTTAGTAATTAAGTGTAGGTTCATTCAAACCAAATCAAATCATCAAATAAAATTGACAAATCAACTAAATCACTTAAAATGAAACCACCCTCTAAGTTAAATCCTTCCACTTAGAAAATTCCAACTTTAAAGCTAAGACATACCACACAAGCCTTAAATGAAGAAGTAGTTGGTTAACTTTATTCCTCGCTTCATGTGTAACATGTACTACAGGAACCTAAGGTACTAGAGCGACTGGTGGTATAGAGGTTGTATTATTAACTACCTGTTGATTAGCAGACAAAACAAGTGCTATAATTGATGTGATATTCTTCTGCAATATATTTATCATGATATTTATTTGTACCATCATGTCATTCATCTTGGTACCAAGCTATACAATTTCCTTATCTTTGGCTTCCATTTGACACCACATTTGTCATTGCTCTTTAGCTAGTGCCACTACGTCAACAAGTATAGGCTCTTCTTCTTTCTCTATTTATTATTGTTGTTCCACTCCCTGCTCATCTTTAGGGAAAGAACTTGACTATCTTTCTCCTTATGCATTTATAGTGATAATTGTTGCTTGGGTTGAATGATGGTGCTTGATTATAAAGCATGTACCAAGCTGATAATTTCCTAGTTCAACCATATAAACAGCTTCAACACCCATGATCTCTTTCTCATTTTGATCTTCTTCTTCTTCTTCCTCTTAGAGATTGAAGATCCATCTTCTACTTGCTTTTATGAAGACTCTTTTTCATAAATGTTGAATTCAGGTTCAGGTTCACTGGATTCATGTTGCTGTTGAGCGAAAAGCTCATCTATATCCCTAACCATTTTGAGCGAAAAGCTCATCTATATCCCTAATTTTCTTCTTCTTCTTCTTTGCCTTCTAGTTAATTTTCTTCCTGATGAGGAAGCTTCATGATCATTCTTTCAGGTACAAAAGGTTCAATC